>CM027580.2:726805-813098 GCA_015852605.2 Populus deltoides
TTGTGATAACCTCTTTGTTAGTGTTTACAATTACTTGAAAGATCCATTCCTCATTTCCTGGTGAATTTACTTAGCCAGCAACGTTTATCTTTTTTTTTCCTTTTTTTCATTTTGTTTCTTGATGTTTTCATGGTTCATACTTAAAAAAAAATGTATTACGTCAAAAATAGATTCAAATCATTTCAAAAAACAAAAATACGAATTTTCCAAAATATAATTTGGAAACAAATGTGATTCAAAGAATAAAAAAGATTCGGGTCAAAGAATTTTTTTAAAAAAACCTAATTGGTCATTTTTTACTGAATTACCCAAAAACCCGTAAAAAATTCAGGGAGTCGTCTCTCCAGACCAAATCGCCTAGAAACTAAAAAAGTAGCACAGGATGTGAAGCCTAATAGCCCATCCTGGAGCCCATCTTGACCACAGGTGCAAGTCATGGAAACCGAACCCGGGCAACAGATATAGCCCATCCTGGAGCACAAGGGAAGTAATTGCTGTTTGATATTTTATCTTATGGTAGGATTTTTGGATGCTCTTAATTATAGCACCGTCTGGCAACACGATAAAAAATATCAAACAGCGTTGTCTACTATAATTACTATACTCTTAATTATAGTAATTTATCTAAAAATTACTCTTAAGAATGCTTTTTATATGACAAAGCTAAACGCCACCTTAGTCCGACGCGTTGTCTTTCTTTTGATGGCTACTACTCCTTGAAACACCAACATTTGTTCAGCAGCTTTGATAATGATGGTACTGTTGATAAAGGGCTTTTTGAAAAGAAGCTTGGTTATCTGTCATAGCCAGTCAGCTTATTTATATATGACAAACATTTCTTTAGCTCTTTCCCCAACTCTCATGAATATATATCGAGTCAATGACTAGCTAGGTCAAAAAAACTTAAGGTCATATTAAGATAATACAATATGCAGATCACAGTACAGATCATGATAAATCAGCAGATGAAATTGCACCTTGATTATAGGAATTAAATACTTGCCTTTCATGTATATTCTTTAGCTGTAATTGATAGACTGCACAGCTGTAATTTATTCTCCTTAAGTGTACTCTAATTAATATAAATAGAGGTAATCTCTTGCTGAACAGGGTACGAGAGTTTCTTGCATTATTCTTAATTATTTTATGGTATCAGAGCATCACATAACCTCTGTTTTTCGATCCACTATTATGGCTTCTTCTCCTTCCAACTCAGTCACTCTTATCAACATCCATAGCCTCGTCATAGTCAAACTTACCAAAGATAATTATCTACTCTGGAAAACTCAAATCGTCCCCTACCTACGTGGTCAGCGTCTCTTTGGTTTTGTTGATGTAACCATCTCCAGTCCTAGCCCCACTATTATTAATCCTGAAGCAGCAACTTCTCAAACCGTTCCTGCTGAAATATCAAATTCCCACTATTCTACCTGGTATGATCAAGATCAGGTTGTGCTAAGTGCACTGGTATCTTCTTTGTTTGAAAATATTCTGACACAAATGGTTGGCTTGTCAACATCCAGAGAAGTCTGGGTTGCTCTTGAAAGAATGTTTGCCTTTCACTCTTTTGCCCGTGCCATACAAACCAGACAATTCCTTGCCTCCACCAAGAAAGGTAACCTGTCAATTTCTGATTACTTTCAAAAAAATGAAGTCCTTCTCAGACAACTTGACAGCCATTGGACAACCCCTTCAAAACCATGAATTTACAGCTTATCTTCTTGGTGGTCTTGATACTTCTTATGATGCTATTGTCACCTCAAGTTCCATTCAAATTAACAAAATGACCTCAGAAGATATGTTTAATCATCTTATTGCATTTGAACTACGTCTGGAACAACAACAAATCTCATTTGATAACTCTATCAACTCTGTGAACATGGCCACAAGAAATGACCACATATCACGTGTTGGAAGATATTCACAACACCAAAGTCTCCCTCAACACCAGTCTTATGGCTCCAACAACAGAGGAAGGGGACGTGGCTATAAAGGAAGAGGTCCACCTCCTACCTACTCCTCCAATCCGAGACCACAGTGCCAGGTCTGTGGCAAACTTGGTCACACTGCCATCCGATGTCATTACAAATTTGATCATGCCTACCAAGGCACCTTTCCTCACATGGCAGCTTATATGACAACTTCCTCACCACCTCATGATACCAACTGGTATCCGGATACTGGTTCCACAAATCACCTCACCAACAACTTCAATAACTTGTCTCTCCAGTCAGACGCTTATCTTGGTAACGACTAAATTCATGTTGGAGATGGGGCATGTTTGCCTATAAAACACATTGGCTTTACTACTCTCTCCACACCAACAACCTCTTTTATTTTAAATAAGTTACTGCATGTGCCTCAAATTCAAAAGAATTTAATCTCTGTCAGCCAATTCACAAGAGACAATAACGTTTATATTGAATTTCACTCTTCTTCTTTTTTGGTAAAGGATGAAGCAACAGGGAGAGTTCTTCTGCACGGCAAACCTAAAGACAGCCTTTACATTTTTCCAACCTCCATGACATCAATAAACCGCCCACAAGCCTACCTCTCTCAACGAGTACCTCTTGATGTCTGGCACCACCGAATGGGACATCTGTCCTATCAAACTGTCCGTCATCTCGTTTCAAAGTTTTCTTTACCTACTTCGTCCAATAAAATTTCGGGTATCTGTTCAGCTTGTCAACAAGGAAAGAGTCATCGCCTTCATTTTTCTAGTTCTTAATCAATTTCTAATCAACCACTTAAATTAATTTTTTCTGATGTGTCGGGTCCATCACCTATTATGTCCACAACTGGAAATTTATACTATGTTTCATTTGTTGATCATTTTAGCAAATTCACATGGCTATATCCAATCTCTACTAAATCCAGTGTCATGTCTATTTTTTGCTCATTTCAAAAACTTGTTGAACGCCAATTTAATTGTAAGATCAAATCTGTCCAAATCGATTGGGGTGGGGAGTATTGCTCCCTTCACACCTATTTTACAAATATTGGCATTCAACGTCGAATCTCCTGCTCTCATACTTCCCAACAAAATGGATCTGTCGAACGGAAACACCGTCACATTGTTGAAATGGGTCTCTCCCTCTTATCCCACAGTCATGTTCCTCATAATTATTGGGATAACGCATTTCTCATAGCCACATATCTTATTAATCGCCTTCCTACCTCCCTCCTTAGCATGTCACCACTTGAAAAACTCTACAATCATGCTCCTGATTTTTCATCCTTAAAATTTTTTGGATGTGCATGTTTTCCTTTTCTTCGTCCTTTCAATCGCAACAAACTTGACTTTCGATCTAAACATTGCGTCTTCCTTGGTTACAGCAATTCTCACCGTGGATTCAAATGTCTTGATACATCCACTAAGAAGGTATTTGTCTCAAGACATGTGATCTTCGATGAAGGATCTTTTCTCTTCGTTAATTCAAATACATCCCTGCCTCAACCTCCATCCACCTTATATACCACTCTCCCCACTTCCCTTTTAAGAAACAATATCAGCCATACCCCGACACCAGCTTCATTACCACCAACAACACTTTGTTCCTATTCTCAGCCATTCTCTTCATCCTCCACAGTTCCTAGTCCTTCCCAAAACATATCTCCACCAGACATAGATTCCTACACCCCTCTCAACGTCTCTGTTCCTACACCACAGCCAACCCAACACATATCAGTTGCTGCAGAACTCCCCTCGCATCGTCCTCATCAGATGATCACATGATCTCAACACAACATCGTGAAACCAAAGAAGAATCCTGATGGAACTGTTAGGTATCCTCTGTCACAAACTTTTCTTGTAACAGGTACCATTCCAAAATCACCAACCTGTTATTCAGAGGCTTCAAAACATCGTGAATGGCGTGTAGCAATGGATGAAGAATTCACTGCACTGATGAGAAATGGCACATGGTCCTTAATTCCTGCCACACCTAGTCTTAATGTAGTCGGCTCTATGTGGATTTTCAAATCCAAACGCAAGTTTGATGGCTCTTTTGAACGAAGAAAGGCGAGACTTGTCGCCAAGGGTTATCATCAACAACCAGGAATTGACTTCGATGATACGTTCAGCCTTGTGGTAAAACCTACCACCATCCAAGTCATACTCAGCTATGCTGTCTCCAATCAGTGGCCGATACATCAGATTGACATACAAAACGCCTTCCTTTACGGCAACTTATCTGAAAAGGTTTACATGCACCAACCTCTTGGCTATGTTCATCCGCGATTTCCCAATCATATTTGTAGACTATATAAAGCCCTCTACGGCCTGAAACAGGCTCCATGAGCCTGGTACCATCGTCTATAAGAGCACTTACTCTCTCTCTCGGTTTTGTGAACTCCTGCTCCGACACTTCTCTCTTCATCTGCAGACACGGTTCAGCTTCATTATTCCTCCTTGTGTATGTCGATGATATCCTGATCACTGGATCAAATCCACTGGCTATCTCCCAATTGATCACCAATCTCAGTCATGAATTTGCTGTCAAAGATCTTGGTCACCTCAAATATTTTTTGGGCATGGAAGCACATTAGCTGGCAGAAGGTCTTCTTCTCTCGCAAAGTCAGTATATCTTTAACCTTCTCCAACGCACAAATATGGTGGATGCCAAACCAGTCTCTTCACCAATGTCATCTTCTCAGAAACTATCCTTGGTCTCGGGTGCACCTTATTCAGATCCCTCCAATTACCGCAGTGTAGTGGGAGCATTACAATATTTGTCTCTGACTTGACCAGATATTTCCTTTGTAGCTAACAAAGTCTGCCAATTCATGCACAACCTACTGACGAACACTGGACAGCTGTGAAGAGAATCCTACGATATCTCAAGTTTTCAATTCATTTCGGGTTACTTATTAAGCCAAACACCTCCACACAACTCTCTATCTACTCCGATGTTGACTGGGCGAGGTGTCCAGATGATCGAAAATCCACATCAGGGTTTTGCCTATATCTTGGTGACAGCTTAATCTCATGGAGCTCCAAGAAGCAACAAATTATGGCACGCTCCAGCACTGAAGCTGAGTACCGTGCAGTTGCACATGCCACTGCTGAATCTCTTTGGGTGCAATCCCTGCTACGTGAAATTGGTATTACTTTAGTCTAGTGTCCAATACTATGGTGTGACAACATCGGTGCCACATATCTCACGGCCAATCCAGTGTTCCATGCACGCACTAAGCACGTGGAGATCAACTATCACTTTGTCAGGGAAAAAGTTCAACAGAAAACTCTTGACGTGCGCTTCATCTCAAGTAAAGATCAACTTGCTGACGGGCTCACTAAACCAATTGTGTCTGCCAGATTTGCCTTCCTTAGAGACAAGCTCAACGTGATTTCATCCCCGTTAATCTTGAAAGGGCATATTAAGGAAATACAATCTGCAAATCATAGTATAGATCACGGCAAATCAGCAGATGAAATTGCATCTTGATTACAGGTGTTAAATACTTGCCTTTCATGTATATTCCTTAGTTGTAATTGATAGACTGCACAGCTGTAATTCATTCTCCTTAAGTGTGCTGTAATGAATATAAATAGAGGTGATCTCTTGCTGAACAGGGTACGAGAGTTTCTTGCATTATTCTTAATTGTTTTAGGTCAGTACGTACAATTCCTCTTACTTCCATTTAAACAAGAATTCATAATAATAAATTCATGTAAAAATTTGACACCGAGGAATACTAATCATGCTTATTAAGGGATTAAATATTTTTATTTTTGGCTACCTTTCCGTCAATATATCAACTTAATTCTTCCAAAAACAATATATTATATAGGGCTCAATTTTACAAGAATAAAATTTAAGCTTGTTTGGTATTTCTTAGGAGATGAATTGTATGTTTTTTTTATTATTCTTTTAAGGAAAATTATTAGCATGGAGGGTAAAATTTACCCTCCAAGCAATATTATTATTATTATTATTATTATTATTATTTTCTCGAGATACAAACCAAATTAATTAAGTTCTTTATTGTTTCTCATGATCATTGTTAAATTATTTTTTTCTTGTTCTATTAATATTTAATCCTTTAATCTATAAATAAATCAATCATCCTTAGAAATCACCAACTTTTACACTCTTAAAAATTAGTGCTATAATAACTCAATTCATCTTTCTTTTTTTAACATTGTAAAAACCCCACCAAATTGTTATTTCCTTTGAAAAGATGAAACTGAAAGAAAGGTTTGGCACAAAATCTAGTCAAGAATTCTCCAATATCTTTTTCCATTTTACCATTAATTATGCTTAATTACGATATCATAAAACAATTGTCCATGCTAGCTTGTGGCAAATCCATCCAAAGAATATTTCCCAATTTGAAATTGTTTTCTGAATTATCCAACCTCTTGTCAGCTTAGTCACATCCCAACATTCATAATTTGTTTCACCATTTGTGTAACAATGAAAAACAAAAACAAAAACCATTAATTTATGCTTCCCATCATGCCCTCTCTCAACCTCGAGAGAGAGAAAAAATCCCACCATTAATGGTGAAGTTTAAAACCCTATCAAGCTACTATTCTATAAATTAATTCTTGGTATGTTTCCTTGAGTTCATGCAAGGCTTAGGTCATGTGCCCATGTTCTTTCACTTTCAAACGTCTGGGTTTTCTAGCTTTGTTTTGTTGTGAAGTTTCTTGTTGTAACGTTTGGTTTAGGTTATTGGGCGTGGGAATTTGCTCTGGGAATGGTTGCTTGCATGTTTAGTTTGCTATTTTGAGAGGGTTACCTTTTGTTTTATTTGAACGAATATTAAGAAATGATCTCATCAAGAATATTCTTGATTTGGAACTGTACAACCTGCAGCAATAAGAGTGGGAGCTGAGAATAGAGGAGAAAGGGAAGGCAGTAAAAAAAGTCAAGATTTTCAATTAATTACCTTTTGGATACAAGTGTTTTCTCAACTTTTTTTTCACCCGATGATCATGGAGGCATTCCTTGAACAAAATTATTAACCCAAGTCTCTGAAATTCCTTGCCCAGTTTTTCATTTCTGTAATCGAAACCCCAGGATGACTAAAATGGCCTAATAAGAAAAAAGCTGCACATAGTGACAAAATTATGCAAATAGTCTCCCTGGTATTGATTCTCTTTTGTATTGCATAGACCAAGCCACTTTTCTCTATCTTTCTTTTTGATGAATCCCAGAGACAATGAAGAGAATTGAAGTTGAGAGCTCTCCAAATAAAGGGTCTCCATCATCTTCTCTTGACACGGGTGATCATGAGAAACACTGAGAGACGATCAGTTGTTGGAGTTAATTTTCGAGAAATAGGCTTGAGATCATCAGCCATAGTTAGGCCTTACGTTCGATCAAAAATGCCTAGGCTTCGCTGGACACCTGATCTTCATCACTGCTTTGTGCATGCAGTTGAAAGGCTCGGTGGAGAGGATCGTAAGTTAGCTCTTAGATTTTGTATATACAAGCACTTCACTTTATTTTTTTTTTTAATTATGAGGGTTTTGTATAATATTAATCAATTCATAGGGGCAACTCCAAAGATGGTTCTGCAAATCATGGATGTGGAGGACCTTACCATATCTCACGTAAAGAGCCACCTTCAGGTTGGTTATGATCAAATTTGCTTAGTTTTTTTTTTTTAAAAAAAAAACTTTGTTATAACTCTTAATTAAGAGCTTTTAGTAAAAGCTTCGGTATGTTTGTGGCCAGATGTACAGGAGCATGAAGCATGAGCGGATGATCCAAGGTACATAATAAATGTATTAACTATATATTAATGGATCATATTTATGCTTATTTATTCTTTGTAGAGGAGAAAAATTCAAAAGAAATGGCAGTGTTTATCAATGGTATTAATGAGTTTATGTGAAGCTAATGAATCATCTTAATTATTTTTCCTAGTTCTGAGAATAATTATATGTACTTTATATATGTCAGAATGTTATCATCTAAGAGAAGAATTACATTAAAACTGCAACAGTACGTGATAGACGTTATTCAGTTCACACACACACCCACTGAAAATAAAGTATTTATTTATTGGAGAAATTAGAATCTTGACTGAGTTGAATAAAAGTAGTTGATGATCAATTAGATTTTTATTGTTATTCACTTAATGCAAAAAAAATAATTTTAATAAGTTTCTTTAACAATATTATATTATTTATATGTATTTCTAAATAAAATTCAACAAACTTAAATGGACTCAAATATCTCTGTGGAAAGACATAGCCTAAGCAACGTATCTTATATAACCCGTAATAAAATCATAATTAAACCTAATAATTTTGTAATAAATTCAAATCCAACATGAATCCCAAGAACAATTGGGTGTCTTTTGAGTATAAATTTTATCTTCTCACATTTCCACTGTATAAAAAATAGAAAAACTTGTTTTCGTTTTAATGCAAGTGGAATAGAGTTTTAAAAGCTTTTGGGTTTCTCAAAATATTTCAATTAAAGATTTTTTTAGATCAAATATTTATTTACTCATAATTTATTTAAATTATGCTAATATTCCATGTTAAAGGGCGTATTTTAAAGAATAAATTTTAACAAAATTTTAATTTTAAGATTAAGTGGATTTTACTTTTAATTTGACCTATAATCACATTAAAATATCAAATTTTCCCAACATGATTTCCTTGGCGCAGAAGCTGCTATGGAAGCAAAGAAGAATGGTAAGGAGCCTAGGATGCATCATTCAAATAATTATTCCTCACATACAATGTGCTGCCAGCAGAAACGTTTAAATGGCAAGGGACTGATCAATAACAAGGCACTTCTCTATCAAGGTTGTGGAGTTGTTCATAATCCTGCTAATGGGCTTTCCCTAAAAAATGCTAGCTTGACATCTCAAAGGTTCGTCAATTTCAATCTTTTTCTCCACAACGTAGTTCTAATAATTATATCAATTTATAATGGTAGTACATTTATTTACAGTCAGGGATCCGAGAATCATGAACACAAAAATTAGATTAATTTGAAGTATGAAATAATAGTAGTAGTCAAAATTCTCACTCATGAGATGTGTTATTCTCTTGCTTTTCTACTCATTACATCTTTTTCTCTGCTATCATGTTGTTTTGTAATGATTTTTTCCTTTTGGCCAGACTTATTGAGAATCAAATACCCATATATATATATGAGTACTATTTGGGGTATATTTGCAGGAGACAGAAGAAAGGGCAGTGGATTGGAAAGAGAGGGAAAGAACCATTCTTACATGAAGAAATAGCAAGCGAGGAGTGCGAACAGAAACCAGCTGATAGTACTTACATTATCTTCACTGATCTACTCAAGAGCTGCGTTAGCAAAGTAATCTCCCAACTCCTTGTCAAGTATTTATTAACATTTTGTGATATGTTCCAAGCCCTCTCCTAAGAAACTCAATATAAATATTGAAATTAATTTCGTAGTACTGAATACGTGCAGTTTATGCTATTTGATATTTCAGGAGACGAATGACCAAGATAAGATGTCAGCAGGAGCCACAGGTTGCAAGAAAAACCAATATCAGAGTTTAGAGGAACTGACTGAGATTGCACAGAGAATAGATGGTGGCAGAACGTCTTTATCCCTAAAATCAAATGTTTCCAAGCCCCTTTCGAAGCTTAGCAAAGCAAAGAATAGCTCAGATGTTTCTCTTGAGCTCACTCTTGCTTAAAGTAAGCACATTAAGAAGTGCTAATCAACATTTTGGAACCTTTTGAGAAGTCTCTCGACCTGATCATTTTTGTAAGTCCCGGCAGGAATTAACTTGAGGAAATTAATCACCCCAACTTTGTAATTCAAATAGACCCCTGAGAAGTTAGTATATTTGCTAATTAGCGAACAAAAAGAAGGCTGGGGACCTAAAATGTTAAGTCCCTGCTTTTGAATGTTCTTCAATGCCAAGTGCTGACGAGCAAATAGCCTGGATGATTAAGTGTTTTTTCTTCTTTTTTTTTCCAAATATTAATTACAAGTATGATGGCCATCCCTCTTTAGATTGAATCTCGAGAATTAACTAATAACATATATGATTTGATAATGTTTTTAAGATATTTTAATTTAAAATGTTTTTTAAAGTATGTTAGTACCAATAAAACTGTTAAAACATTAATTTAATTAACACAAAAATAAATATAAACATAAAAAAAGATTAAAATTCTTCTCCATTGATTTAACAAAAATAAATATATTATTATCAAAAACATTAAATTGATTATGTTTTATTTTATTATATTTTTTTTATATAGTTCTAAAATAATTAAGAGAATATTAAAATTTATATATTATCTTTTCAAATAAAAAACATTTTAAAAAACATTTTCGATCATATTATTAAATACATACGTAAATTTCCAGATGTATATGCAATAAATTGAGCAGACAATAAATGGAAAAAGTCAAGAGGCCAGTCTTAAATAACTTTTCCTATGCCACACCCAAATTGGCGGCAGTAAAATATTGAACCTATTTATCGGCGATTTATTGCAAATGGGTCATTTTTTGTTCATATATATAACCACCTCATTCCCTGTTTCCGAAAAAGATTCTACTGATTAAAAAAAAAAAAAAAAACTACTTGGCAATTCTCAAATTAGCCAGCTGGTCATTCCAGTTTTATTTCATTAACAGTTATGCCTCCGTACGTACAAGCTGGTCCTGTGCATTAATTAATATTGCTCATCTTTCATTTTATATATATATATATATATATATATATATATATATATGGATAATATATTCTTGAAGATTTTCTGATAACTTAACATAAATTCTATGTTAAGATGATTCTCTTACGTTATATTGGAGTTATAAGATAATATATTCGTGCAAGTTTCACGTAAAAGCTTCAAAATCAATCGACGAAGTTAAATTGTTTTAGCTCATGGGGCATGATCATTCCTTCCGGATGCATGTAAATGATTTCTTCTGATATTATTATCTTCAAAATGATACTTCAGGGAATGTTTTTATCAAACAAATTTCTGAAGAATGCATCAATACGAACGAACATGATGTGATCAATGCATGTGGAAATATGTTTTTCTATAACTTTGGTTCGTCTTTCTTCTTGGTTACAAGCCAACAAAAAGCATTTCATTACTTATACAGATTATATTAGTTTGTGGTAATTAAGAAAATAAAAATATCTGTATTTTGTTTTGTTTCTTCTGTAATAACTCAAACTGTCAGTTGTTTAGTCATTTACTAAATAGCTATCAAATACTTGTATCGTATCATTATAGAAAGAAAGAAAGAAAGAAATGAATGAATGAATGAATGTTAGTGGTGAATTCTATTGAAAGCTAGGTTAATCAATCAAGGATTGATATGGAGGGGTGGCATGGTGTGGGGCCAGTTTTTCACTGAAGGCAGATGGCTCTATTAACTTTATAAGCACGGCGTGTAGATGATTGGATGTGTAGAATTTGCAACATTAATTCTCAACTACACCCTTAATTTCATCAACTGATCATCTCGAAGTTCTACTTCTATATAAATTCTCTACTGGTTTGGTCATTGCATAAGAAAACATCGTCTCAAGCTAGTTAAGGTGTTTCACCTAATGATGGCTACAAGGCTTATTTTGTCTTTGCTTTTTGCACTTGTTCTTGTCACAGATGCTAGGAAGCTAGCAATGAGCAAGATAGGTGCCCTTCATGGGGAAAACACATCCAACTCTGATTATCTCCCTGGTTATGACTTTGGATCTGGATCTGGTTTTGGTGGTGGAGCTGGTTTTGGTGGTGGAGCCGGAATGGGAAGGCTTGGTGGTGGGGGAGGGGGCGGGGGAGGAGGGGGGGGGGGAGGTGGTGGAGGTGGTAAAAAAGGTGGAGGGTCTGGCTTCGGCTTTGGAAGTGGATTTGGGTCTGGAAGTGGAGTTGGTGGCGGAGGTGGGGGTGGGGGTGGTGGTGGGGGTGGTGGCGGGGGCGGTGATCTTCATGGTGGTGGGAAAGGTGGTGGATACGGTGGTGGATACGGTGGTGGATACGGTGGAGGAGTTGGTGGTGGGTTTGGAGATGCACTGCCTTGACTAGTACTCAAATATATCACCTTGTGTGTGTGCTGCTTATTGAGGGGGTCTTGCACGTAGGTTATGGTTTTAATAATAAAAGGCTAGGGAATGAGCAAAATCTCTCCAGCTTAAAGAAGGTGATTTCTATTGGGATTTCTTTATCCTATATGATGGATCCTTGAGACTGTGCTGCTTTCCATTGAAATCGATGATCACTAATTCAAATGTTGTGGGAATCATCATTTGTGTTTTAATTTATGTTATATTTGTGATTTTATTTTCTTATTTCCATCATTAATTCATATATGGTTGATCCCATCTTAGATTACTCTTTATTATATTTTAAATTCTTAATCTATCCATTTTAAGATGTTAAATTTATTAATATTATTTATTGATCTAATTATTAAATTTGACTTCATTACATTTTTTTCATTATTATATTTTTCTTAATTTCTTTCCCATGCCCTACATCAAACTATATAGAACCTTGTAGTAAAAAGAATCACATGAACATTAATTTAATTAATCATCGATCAATCATGATCTATATATCATCCATGATAATTGTAATTTGTACAAGTCCTAATTAAAATAAATCCCAAGAATCTGTAAGATGACATGCATGGTGGTAAACCGACAGAAACCCAACATCAACTAGATTTTCCATTAACTTATGGAACCATGTTCTTAATTACATTTGGCTTAATTTGCACTCTCGTGATCAAAAGCAATGCATGTATGACTTTTGTTTTAAACTTTCATTTTTCTAAATTTACCAGTTTAATTCTATAGGAAATTCATCCTAGATGGATACTGCCTAGCACCATTCCATCATGAACTTAATTTGTAATCCCCTTCGTGAATTTATATGAAATTTAATTACAAGCTTGGTGAAAAGTGCAAATTGTGCGATGGATATGGCTTCCTCTGACAGAGTTGGTGTCACAAAAACGAATGCTATCATGCCACCGTTTGTGGTGAAAACAATACTGCTCCTGGCTTCTTCAAAGGAAGAAAAAGAAAAAAAAATACCAACACAAGGTTTTTTTTTTTTAAATAAAACATTTCAGGTTCGAGTCTTGTAGTTACTAATATGATGGTAATTAGAGATTTATATAATTATTAACTTTAAAATCTATAAAATTAGTTGATGTACGCGCAAACAGATTCGTATACTCATGTTAATAAAAAAAATAAAAAAAAAACATTTATTGAGAAGATGAATTTTAGCAGACGTCTACAGGACATGGAAGTAATGAACATTTATATCCATTAAGACAACTAACTAAAAAAATGCCAATTCATCCCAGCCCAGCCCATAATATTACCACACCAACTTCAAACCCCCATCTCCCCCTAGACCCATGAAGCTAAATTAAATAAAACTATCGTGTATTTTGAGTCAAATTTAATTTAGTTTCTGGATTTTAATTTCTTCGATTTAAGTAATTGGAACTATTTTTTTAATTAAAAGAAATAGGCCTCTTCGTCTAGGTTTTTTTCTCTCGGTTAATGTTTTTTTCAATATATGTCTTGTTCTTAGAAGATCACGTGTGATAATAACTATTAAAATAT
Source organism: Populus deltoides (assembly GCA_015852605.2). Lineage (NCBI taxonomy): Eukaryota > Viridiplantae > Streptophyta > Magnoliopsida > Malpighiales > Salicaceae > Populus > Populus deltoides. Next base: position 740,369 of record CM027580.2, read on the forward strand.
CTATTTTTTTATTGAAAAATAGTTTGAGTTACTCCAATAAAAAAAAATTAAAATTCGAGAGCCTAGTTCGGTAATGCTCAAACTTCAGTTGGATGATTTAGTGCGTTCGGTAACAGGGTGTTTTTGCTCAATTAAAAATATATTTTTTATTTTATTTTATTTATTTATTATATTAATTTATTAAAATTATCTAAAGACACATAAAAATCATTAATTTACTGTTTTTTCAAGCGATTTGTAATTGGGTTACTGGGAGCAGCACACTTGTTGACTGTTAATTGGTTGCGCTACTGGGAGATAGCAGTGTCCCTGATAAAGCCTGGGAGCTCTGTAATGTACACAACTCCAGTCCACAACTTTTTTCTACTCGAAAATTTGCCACACACGGTATGAACGGCATAATTCAAACTTTCTAGCCCGTGTTTATAAAGCTTCTTGATGTCATTGACCGTGCAACCTCACAGATATCAGCCAGCAGATGAAAACCACCTTGGAATCGCCTAAAACAAACCTCATAGTGCTGAAATTCCATACCCTTGTTTATAATGAACATTTGGAAACAACAATTGTCTCCACAGAAGCATAAAGTGGTGGAATATTCACACTGGACAAGAAGAACCATGGTGTGTGATTGCTTGCCAAATTATTTTCAGGTGTTGATTAACAATCACTTGAAACAATATTTGAAGATTTCTGGCTGAATCCTTGCAAATTTACATGCCATCGATTGTACATCAAACACGCTATGACACGTTTATTATTATATGGGCATTTCTGCTTAAAAACCATTAAGAAATTGCTAAATGTAAAGCCGCACTAACATATAATGAGTAACTGGAACCGGAAGCTTCATCGAGATCAAGGGAAAAGAAGAATCTCTGCACTGAAGCTCTTTTATTAGACTCTTGGCCATTGTGGACTTACTACCTGCACAAGCCAAATCAATAACAAAATCAATGTTCCAAATGGTATAATGAGAAAACAATAGCAAAATACAACATATTCAAGGACGTGATTTCTCTGAACCCAACACTCCCTGCTCTCACTTACAAAGCATTCCTTCAACCAATCATGGGTATTTTAATAAAGAGATTAGGCAATGCATCATTACTTGGAATGAATTTGAGGTAGCAATTCTCAAGAAATGTAACTTGGACAGACTAATAACTAAGACATGACGCACAAAAAATTCATGACTTAAGGTCTATATGTTTCTTCAGGAAGTGAAATTTGTCAAAAACAGGCAGCAGGTTCTGTATGGTGTTCATCAAGAAGGTTTTGTATTAGATCTCTGTTCATTAACTGAAAAATGATGGCAAAGTATGCTAACCTCAAGTGTGCTGAAAACAAGTCGCATTCGGCTGGCAACAACTGATGGCTCCTCAGCACATCCTGAAACAGCCATTTGTTCTAGCTGAAGCGTCTTAACTGGAAGCCTTTGGCAAAAAAGAAAGAGAAAGTTGAGTCCAGTCATGCAATCTTAAATGCAATTGTTTTTTTAGATGTCGAAATGACGTGCTAAAGAAGGCATGTTCTCTCCAAACACATGAAACTGAGAAATGACCAGGACTACAATGTTGAGAGCAAACAATTTGAAACAATAGTGAAAGAAAATTATGTAACTGAACTTGGAAAATTTTGCGGTGAGGTCTTACTCATTCCACACAAACAACCAATAGGGAAACCTCTATACGGGTTAAACCAACAAAAAAAAAAGTAGTTATAACCCAAATTTTACTGGTACTTTGATTGGACTGTCAAGGATGTACACCAACCATGTAACAAGTTCATGTAAGCTTCATATCAATGGGTCTTGGACAAAATACTAGCAAAACAGATGTGATCAAAGCAGCTCACCATGCCATTCCTCTCATGTAGTAAGCATTTGCTATGACCGCACAAAACCCTTTCCACTGAAGCCGTATGTCATCTGACACTGGAGGCGTAGATGACCATCGAACTATAGTTGGTTGTGGTGTACACAAGATAGTGATAAATATAATGCTCAACCACAGAATACACTCATCAACCTGCAGTTTGAAAAAAAAAATGTGATGCCACAAGTTAGCCCACCATCCATTTCCTTATTACTTGTAATCCTAGTGATAGATTTATCTGATCAACAGTAAAACTATCATTGCAAATCACAATAGTCATAGAAATGCAGGTTGCAAAAAGTTTTGTTGGGAACATAATGATCATAAACAAAAAATGCAAATAATTCTTCTGGCATCCACTGGTATCTCATAACAACAGAAAGAGAGGGCATGGATTCCTTTTATTAGCATTCTGTCTTCTTCCTTACAGTATCTATTATAAATTCAAACAAATGCCGCATCATAAAGACAGCAACAATAAAAACCGCCATATATAATATTGACAGTGCATGTCAAGGATCCTTACTCTGGTGAGAGAAGCGTTAACTAAAAAATAGTTCAAATCCTATAATATCCCAGCCAGAAAGAAAGATGCAACACTGAGGCGTATTAGATTCCATGGTGTTAATTCATCCTTAATTTTAAGTATATACTGTCATACATTGAACTGGCCAGCAAGGCAGGATTAACTTACCTCCTCAGCAAGTATCTTGGACTTCACACTGGTGCTCCCACCATAATTCTGCAATGCTTCGATTTCAACACCAGATTCTCTAATAGCAGTAAGTTCCTTACGTAATCCTTCTTCAGTGCAGCCAACAGCATATGCATTCACTCCAGCACTGATAAACTCCTGACAGGCAGCATCACTCAAACATGTAATTTGGGAATGACAGCAAAAACAGACCCACTTAATGATGGATAGAGATTAAATTGCTGAATATACTTTTAAGTTGTCACCTCCTCCACGGTCAATGACATTCCTGTATCGCCTAAACAAACTGATTGCTATGTTTCGAGAAGAATGATAGTCATCATCAGGTGAATTAGAATCATGTGATCGGCACTGTAGCATGTAATGTAACCATTACTGAACGCCCAATCAAGCTCAAATCAAAAGAAATCTTCAACCCTGAAGCTTCACTGATACTTACCAGCCACCTATTTGAAGCCACTCGCTGTAATACATGATGGGTTCTGAGTTGGCTGCACCCCTTCCAAGAAATTGTGGAATCATTCGCTACATTACTGCAAGGACCACATACAATTCTAGGAGAAAAGGCAGTACTCAAAGTATTGACATGGGTAATCTTGCAAAAAGAAGCATCATGATGTGCGTTAACACCCAGATATGCGCTGCACTTGCTAATAACTCCTGATGGATTGATGGTTACCATGGCTAAACCATCATAAATTCATTACCTTCAAAACAGAAGACAAACACCCATATTGTTTAAGGAGACAACGAAATTCAGATATAATCATAATCCTTGCTTAGATGATATTAAATCAACACTTAGTCTTTGTGTCCCAAAATTGGTTTCAGGATACTGTTTAGCTGAAACACACTGAAAACAATACTACCCCCCCCCCCCACCCCCAAACAAAAAGTCTGGTATTAACGTTCAAGTTTTAACTCTGTTGTTGAAGTTTGAGTTCTCATTTAGACAAAAGAAGCTTCTAATTGATTTCCATAATCCTCTGTGCTTCATCAACTATAAGAAAATTGAAGCTATAGACTTCATGCTTATGCTTAGTAGTTTTTCATTAGCTAATAACTATAAACAAATTCTCATTATGAACATTCATAACCTACAAACACATCAAGTGCCACTTCCATATCACTTTCCTTCTCTAGTACCCTCATGTTTCTAGGCAACCAACCAGAAGTTTAGCAAACAAAAACATGGGTTTCAGTTCCAATAAGATTACAACCATAAAAATCAAGCAAACAAAGACATGGGTTTTTCTTCTCTAAGGATTATGGCCATAAAAATACAATCTTTGAACTCCAACGCCATTAAAACACAACAAACTTTAAAAATAAAAATAAAGAAGCAACATATCAAAAGAAATGAACTTTACCTTATCTAGATTCAGATAAGCTCATTAGCAGCAATATAGCAAAGAGGGTAATGATGCAATCGACAATTTGATGAAAACTCAAGTATGGACAGTTGGTTGGTTAATAAAGAGTGAAAGAAAGAAAGAATCTCTTTGAATGATATGGGGAAGTACTTAAGCCACCAATTTATTGAATGGCTATGACAGATTCCAATGATAGCTTGATTCCACCATAATTTTTTTCTGGTTATTGTTGTTAGAATCGCTATATTGGTGACTGTGACTTTGAAAGCTTTGTCCTTTGCTGGGAATTTGCGTGGCAAAGTTCGATATTTAAGAACCCGTTTTCTTTTCCTTAATTTTTTAATAATTTTAATATATTAATATTAAAAAATAAAAAAATATATATCATTTTAATATATTTTTAATAATGTTTTTACATCCTAGTTCATGAACACTCTTAGATGTTTTTGCAAATAATACCGAAGGGTTACATATCTATATTGATTGGTTAATATTTAGTTTTAGTTCATCTAGTTTCCACAGTAGTTCAATTGCTAGCAAACATGGAAGCTAGAGCTTTAAGAATGTCAATAACTCCTCGCAATAATTTTCCTTGTAAGCTTGTAACCATCCTACTACCACCTTGCAATCAATAATTTAAAAGTGACAAGTTAAACAAAATATACTTGTACAAATATTGTGGCAGCTGCAATAATAAAAGACTAGCAGGAAAAATTTACAAAAGCACAATAGTTTCATAAAAAGTCATCAAAGAAAGCACAGTAATCCAAAATAGATTTTGGAAGTCAAAGACTAAGGGTTTTTTTAAAAAATAATTTTTTTTATATATTTTTATATCGTTTTGGTGTATTATTATTAAAAATAATTTTTTTAAAAAATTTTATTTTAATGTATTTCTAAATAAAAAACACTTTAAACCGTCACTGGTACCACAATTTTAAATAATCATTTTAAAATCCATCATAATTTGCATGACTCATACTAAGAACTCTATTAAATTTTATTTAAAAAAAAATGTTATAATTTATAGTTAAACCTGCTATTTTTTTAAATCTCAATTACAAAAACTAGCATAATGGCAAACACGCACTTAACTAAACAAGGTCTTTGATAAAAATAAAAAAAAACCTCGTGCCAGAAAACATGAGAAAATGCTTGTGATTAGCTAATTATAATGCAACATGGAAATGATTTTTTACACGAGTCCCACTCTATTCTGAAATCTTAGTTAAGAATAAGCTATAATTTCTAGTTTTTCATAAGCATATTTTTTCAAGCAGCGATTGCAAATGCTAGAAAACATGAACAAATGCTTGTGATTATCAAATTGTAACGCAACATGGAAGTGATTTTTATGGTAATTATTAAGGGTGAGACACTGAGACTCAGATTTGGATCCTGTTTTCTTCTCTGTTTCACCAAACACTTGTTGGTATTATGGTTAGGAGTAAAAGAACAAGTTATTCTCTTTTTTCTGGTTTAGTTTCGAAGAGTTTGATCATCTTTCAATATGTCTTAAGCATGAGATACAATACTGGAATTATAGGGAAAATCTTGTAGAACTGACGGATGGGGTTGCCTTGTTCTTGACAACAAATTTCTTGCCACTCGTTTTCAGATTTTGACAAGATTGTGGAGCGTTCGTATATAGAAAGAAGAAATAGAGAATTCATTTGCAGTCCTAATTGTGGAAAATAAATACCCACAGAACTTGATCTGCAAAGGATATGGCAGATAAAAACTTAATTCTACTTGTCAGCATAGCATAGCCAGATCCATTTACCAAAACTACACGATCATCCTTAGCCTCCTGCTAAATGCATGCAACCCGACAAGGTCTCACCTTGACTCTTGTTGAAAATGGAAATCAAGCTAGCCTGAGAAATTGAACAAGATACAGCAGCCAAATTTGAACTGCCAATTGCCTTTCCCTGACTTGATGGAATCCTCTCAAATCTCACCTACCACCCTCTTTCCTCTTCTCTTTTCCTCTCCTCTTTTCCTCTATATACTGTTAATGATACTAAGTTCTAAAAGGTACACATGAATCTGTGGCAACAGCTGCAATGAGTAACAGTTTAACAAACAAAAGATAGTGACAAAACTGAAAACTGAAAACCGTAGCGTATCGTTGGTAATGAAAATTCTTTGAATTTATTTTAAAATTGTTTTGTAAACAGATTTATTTTTTTTTCTGTTTTTTTAAATCAAGTATGTTCTGTTTCTGTTTCTTTTATTTTTTTCCTAAATAATAATTAAACCCTATTATTTCATATTTAATTTATTTTTTAGGGTTAAATATGTATTCTCAAATTAATATATATATATGTAACTAATTTAAGTTTGATTTTTGAACCTCCTCGAAAATAGACTATTTATACTTATATTAATAAGTTTACAAGAAATTCATTTTTCTTACTCCAAGATTAAATGCTAATAACTATAGGAAAACATTAAAAAACTAACTTCAAATTTAGAAGGAACAAATGAGAAAAATTTATTGTCAAGATATCTAAATAATACAATTTTATTATAAGATAGCTGATATGAAAATATTCTAACCTTAAAAACAAGAAAAAAAAAAACAAAAAAGATGGGGCTGCTAAGTCGATAGTCCTAAGCACCACTCACTAGCGATGGGGTTGTAGAGATGGCTGTATCTTGATTTGGCAGAGACACCCTCCTCCACCCACTACTACACACACCAGCCAAACATCCTTGCTACAAAAAACATAGTATAATGTCCAACACATATAAGAGTGGCCATATTTTATCTCTCTATCCATCTAGACTCCACTGCATGAGATGCTCTTTTGAGCTCTCCAAGATTTGCTTTCCTTTGAACAACACTCACCACCACCAAGAACAACCATGTAAGCTTCTCTATTTATTGTTCTGTTTTCATGTTCATGACATTTGCTATGCAATTATGCTGTAAAGATTGCATCTTCTCTTTTTATATGTGATTTATTTACAAGGGTTTGAGATTGAATGATGGTGCTTCTTGTGAGTAATGAGTATTTGAAGGAGATCTAGAAAACCCATTTTCAATTTTGCATTTGGCTTCTTTTTAGATTGTTGATTGTGTTTTGAGATATTGTTTGGAAATGGGAAGTGAAAGATTTGTCATTTTTGTTTTGATTGCTAGTGTGTTGCCTGGATTGCATGTTTTGGTTCGTTTTGTGATAGGTAATGTCAGTGGCTTGTAAATCTTGTCCTAGTTTCGTTGTGTTCTCCTCTCACAGACACTAACATATTTGTGATCCCTTTTGCTCTGATTTTAAGTTGCTGCAATCGTTTGTCTCTTTGTGGTTTGATTATATGTAAACATATATATGATAAAAATCCAATCTTTATGTTTATACACATGATAAAAATCCAACCTTTATTCTGTATTTGGCCTGCGCTGATTATGGTATGTTCATTTCGGTGTCACCAGTTGTATCAAAGAGTTCATATGATTGTTGTTTTGATTAGATTTACTCTGTTAAGAAGATGAGGGGAGGAGGTTTGTGGCAACTTGGCCTATCAATAACCCGCCGACTTGCTCAGGCTGATAAGAAGGCTGTGGGACGTCGATACTTTGCCTCAGAAGCTGAGCTGAAAAAGACTGTCCTTTATGACTTCCATGTTGCTAATGGTGGCAAGATGGTGCCATTTGCTGGGTGGAGCATGCCCATTCAGTACAAGGACTCCATCATGGAATCAACGGTGAATTGTAGACAGAATGGTAGCCTTTTTGATGTCTCACATATGTGTGGGTTTAGCCTGAAGGGAAAGGACTGTGTTCCTTTCCTAGAGAAACTTGTTATTGCTGATGTTGCTGCGCTTGCACCTGGAACTGGGACTCTAACTGTCTTTACTAATGAGAAAGGAGGAGCAATTGATGATTCAGTGATCACCAAGGTGACGGATGATCACATGTACATAGTTGTGAATGCAGGGTGTAGAGATAAGGATCTTGCTCACATCGAGGCACATATGAAGTCATTCAAGGCAAAGGGTGGAGATGTCTCATGGCACATCCATGATGAGAGATCTCTTCTTGCCCTCCAGGTCAATTTTGTGTTCTTATCTTTGTCTCTCCTTCTTTTGTTTTCTTTTTTTTTTTCCTCGTTGGATCTTTTATTGTGTCTTGATATTCATGAATTATTGCAAAATTAATTATTTGAATCCAGCTCTCAAGTAATTCGTGACTTTAGTATACAACTAAAGCATGTCTGGCAGGTTGTTGAAATGTATTCTATCCCACATTGTAATAATACCTTTGTGCTTTGAACTACTCTTTCTTCTTCTATTGTTTGCCACTGCCAAACCTTTTCAGGAGCATAGGTGTCCTGATATCATGGCCATACGGAATTTCCTCTTTTTTTGTGGTGCAGGGTCCTCTTGCTGCCCCTGTTCTCCAACACCTGACAAAAGAGGATTTGAGCAAGGTATACTTTGGGGAGTTCCGTATTACAGACATCAATGGAGCGCGCTGCTTTATTACTAGGACAGGGTACGCTTCATTTGGTTTCTCCTACTTTATATGTCCTCAAATATGGAATGCACATCTATGACCATTTATATGTAGCATTAAGATCTTAAGAATAGCTCTCTTGTTGACGTTGCGTTTTGAGCGTGCTTAATTTCCCCTATTCTTTATTTTGCAACAAAATGAGTGGAACATGGTAATTGTCTATAACTGTACCCCTTTATTTTGACATCGCGAAGAAGAAATTAGTAAATAATGTCATTTAAACCATGTCTTTCCATGTTTACGTTTTTCTTACTGGACATGATGGATTTCTTCTGCCTCTTTGCTGACATTTTCAGGTACACTGGTGAAGATGGCTTTGAAATTTCTGTTCCTTCAGAGAATGCAGTGGATCTTGCCAAAGCAATCCTAGAAAAATCTGAAGGAAAAGTAAGGTTGACAGGGCTTGGTGCTCGGGACAGTCTCCGACTTGAAGCTGGGCTGTGCTTGTATGGTAATGACATGGAACAGCACATAACACCAGTAGAGGCAGGACTGAATTGGGCGATAGGGAAGAGAAGGAAGGCAGAAGGCGGCTTTCTGGGTGCTGAAGTAATACTCAAACAACTTGCAGAAGGTCCAAAAGTCAGGCTTGTAGGATTTAGCTCTACTGGTCCACCTCCTAGATCCCACAGTGAGATTCAGGATGAGAAAGGGACTAACATTGGAGAAATTACTAGTGGAGGATTTAGCCCATGCCTCAAGAAAAATATAGCCATGGGGTACGTGAAATCTGGTTTCCACAAGGCAGGCACCAAAGCGAAAATACTGGTACGTGGGAAGGCCTACGATGGGGTTGTCACAAAAAAGCCATTTGTACCAACTAAATATTACAAGCCATCTTAACTCAGGTTTCGTACTTCAGTTCCTGCATTTTCTAATTGGTTCCTGTTTTGACCTGTTTTCGATGAACTCGATCCACGAAATCTCCCCTGTTTCTGTCTCCAAGTTGTTCTCTGTATCTTGTTCATATTTTCAGTATTAGTTGACAGGAATGATTGTGTTACATCGTTCCAAATGAGAACAAATTTCATGATAATAAATGAAAACCACATGTACTTTCTTTGTGTGTTGCTCATTTCAAGCACCCGTGGCCCCTTTACACCTTGGCAAAGAATTTTGTGAGCCTTTCCTGTATAGAGGTAGTGGTTTTAGTATGGTGGCTTAAAAGCTCTTAAAAAAGCTGTGTCAACTGTCATGTCTCTGTTTTACTATACACGAGGACCTGCATTGGATAGCTATAACTAGCTATGCGAATATTTTATCCCCATGTCTAAGCTGCTGCTGAACACAGCTCCCAAGACGTGAAAATCAGCTGTGCAAGCTCATTGCCTCTCGGCTGGTTTCTTCGACTATTTTTAAGCCGATGGCTTGTTTTTCCAAGCCTCTTAAACCTTCAGAAAATCCAAAGCCTTTCTAAAAGCCTACACGAAAAGCAAAGTGGCTTTCAAAAGTTGTGAGAATCAACTGTGCGAGTCCAAGGCCATCGTCTCTTGATCAACAAAGGATATATATAATTCCAACGTATTTTAGAGTTTCTGTAGTAGACCTTTTCTGTAATAGACCGAATATCTGCTGACCGATACACATCTGCAGCTACCATGCTTTGGAAAGATGAGATGGGCGACGGAGTCAGCCCATAATATAAGAAAAGCAAAAGCACAAAGCGCTTGCCCACCAGGATGTTCAAACATATCTTCATTTGCGGCCACTGTTCAAGAGCTTGAATAAATCCTCAAATTTATTTTTAACCCTTGACCATGAACAATTTGTTTATCCACTATTGGTGTTTCCAATAACAATCCCAAGAGGACTAGGGACATCTCATCCATACAATTTTTATGACGAAAGGAGATACTCATAATCTCAACTAAAGTTTGGTAATGCGGAAACAGTCTTTTTAATTGTATTAAATAATATTTTTTTAAAAATATTATATAATAAAAATTTTATTTAATATTTTTTTTCAAGTTAAAAATAGTTTAAAAAACAATTTGAAATCAACCAATTTTGACTGTTTTTCTGTTTGGGCCATATTGGACTGGTTCTTTAAGCCCTGTAAATGGCTTGAAATTAAATTCAAGTCCATTCATTCTACGTTTCACTGTTCACATCTCATTAAAATAAAAAAGCTGTGACATCTGATTATTCAAAACTTTATACTTTGACATTTCTCTTCTTGGAGTGTATAAAAAAATTACAGCTTTGAATCAAAGCACACAAAGACCAACCTCTGAATTTCCTGGCTTCAATGACGGCTCAATCAACTAGGATATTTATTCAATAACTTGAGGGCTTGAGAAACATATATTTAATAACTAGCCGTAAGCATAGGGACAAGAATATATGAAAATTGTAATCTTTGACAATGCTGTCTTCGAACTACAGCCACTTGGAACAAATGTAAAATGTAAGAACATTGATTCCCTTTACATTTTAGATATCAAATCTCATGAATTTAGTGGTAATTATCCTGCTTGCAAAGTAAGAGAGAAGTTTCTCATACATAACATCTTGATGAAAAAAATTTAATATCATTTACAAAAGAAATTAAGGGTTGATCTGTACATGTTACTTTGATGTACAGAAAGAATTTTTAAAAGAATGTGAATTAGTTATGGACAGAGAGGTCTAATACTATCAAAAAAGTTTGCTAGCAAACTCATCTAGGGTACTTCCATGTACATGAGAAGTAGATGATTTTCTAGCAAGATCTCTAAGTTGTGACAAGCTTCTTCCAAGCTTCAATGCAACATTCATTTCAAACATTTCTCCATCTTCCCTTTTCTCCAAATCTTTTCCTGGAATTGTGGATTCAATTGATTCCTCCAAAAGTTTAAAGAATCCAGCAGAGTTTCTGTACATCTCAACCACCATACCAACTTGCCATCCATGCTCGAATGTATTGACTGTGCTAGCTAAAGCACCTGCTGTCACTGCCACTATTGCTGCCCATGATCCATGGCCTACAAAGGCAGACCCAGCAGCTGCAATGCCTGTAAGTAATGGGCCTGAGATGGCCATAATTTTGTTTACCTTCAATGCCAAGTTTCCTAGTCTCATATAATCTTCACTATCTTTTCTCTTTATCACTTCAATCACCTCCCCCATTTCCTTTTCAAGATCTTCACTCCACCCGTTCTTCGCTTGTGTTTTGTGCTGCTTCCTTGGGGATTCGTGTGGTTTAGGCCACCAGACAGCAGGCTCAAAATTTTCAGGAAACTTTTCAATCATTTTCCCTAACAAAGGAAGAGGGTAAGCTTTGTCAAGAGCCAATGTTTTCTCCATTGCATCCTTCACATCTAATTCAGTAGGATCGCGAAGAGCAAGTGTAGTTTGAATTTGGCAATAAAGTTGCTTGAACAATCTTGTTGCATTTCTTTGCTCTTCAGCGAGCTGTGAAGGTTGGATTTTGTTCATGATGATTAACATCCCTGTAGCTGCTGAAAATAAAAGAGTTGATGATAACTTCAAAGCCAAAAGAGGAGCTCCTGTTGCACCACCTGCCGCAACACCAACCATAGTTGCAGCTGTGAGAGTGATCATATTAATGGAATTCAAGAGAAGTTTGTTCCAATTGTCACGTTGCTCGCCGATGTTTTTGTGCATCTCAACTCTATCAGCAACAGCTTCTAGGATTGCATAAAGCTTGGCTGATGCTGTAGTACTAGTTGTAGACTTGATTGGCTCATATTGATCTAGTCCTGTGTTTTCTGATGGGATTGTACTTGTGAACCCATTTCTTAAATTCAGTTCCTCCACTAATTTTAATGGAGTTTTTGTAGCTGGGAAACGAATCCTTGGAAGTTTAGGGACAGAAATGGCAGCATTGATTCCCTTTGAACAGCTACAAGAAGATGAAGAGAATAGCAAGCCTGAAGCTCTTAAAGAGGCCATATTGTAATATGGGGTTTCTTTGATTTCTTTTGTTCTTTGGTTTCTTTGTATGTAGGAGGAGAGGGTTGTTGACGGATGAAAATGGAGGGAGGCCATGGAAGGTATTTATAGCAACCACCATAAGTGGAAAGAAAATGTCATACGGGTTGAATTGACTGTATTATAGAGTTGACAAACCACCACGTTGGCTGCTGACTGGATCAATTCACCCCTTTAGAATTGTCCTTCTTTGGTCTCAGGTCTGACATTGTAAAACTTGATCTGCAGCGGTTGTATCCTACCTTAGCTTCCTCCGACACCATCACTCATGCAAGATTTTCTTAAGACTTGACTTCCACGAGTAGGGGACCTCTTGTTTCTTCAATCCCATCCATGGAAATATCATTAATTCTTCCGAATTATATAATGGCAAAATTTATATGGAAGCTGACCGATAACTTTCCAACTCTCGGCAGATCTGGATATTTCACGAGATGTAATTGTCATGGAAGCACAATTAAGCACACCACGTCCTTGTTGTCCAGGTGGAAAGCCACTGCCCTTCCCTTGTACGTATATGCCCTTAAAAATCACTGAACCCAAAGACTCATGCGAGATCATACTCTTGAAGGAAATATTAGGTATTGATGAACTTCAAATGGATTTGATCCTTCACAGCTAGTAGTGGATTGGTTGTTGGGTTAGGTAGCTATATATCACCTACAAAACAGACTCTTTAATACTTAATTTAATAAAAGTATTACAGAAGCAAGAAACTTGAGAGTGTAAGCATGGATTTTTAGTATAAGTAGATTTGTTGTCATAAGAGTCCTATGCCTTCATACCTGATCGTCCTCGCCATTTATAAATATTTTAAAATATTTCATTCATAGTTTTCATCCTCAAGATTTTCATTAGCATTAAGCCGGCTGTAATAGTACAATGGTTATGTCTCTAGAGATTATGGTGATCACTAGCACTAGAAAAGGGATATCTTGTGTAGCTGGTGAAAGTGGTGGCCTGAGAGAGTTAAAGAAGATGGTTTACGGGCTAGACAGGATGGTGTGATATGTGTGCCTGACATGCATGCATGTAGGCTAAAAATATGTGGGTAGCCAAGCCTAAGAAAGAAAAGATAGGAGAGAAAATTATGTGTGATATTTTAAGCAATTATCTTTATTATATTTAGTGACATTTATGTAACTTTCAAAGTCAATTGTATCAATATTACTTGTAATTATGATAAGATTTTATTGATATTTGGTCATAATTAAGTCATTTGTTTTAAGTAAATACATACAATTGTCACTTAAATTAAAAAAGAATATCATAAAAAATATAATACTGAAAATTATGAAATATTATATAATGTATATCTATCATTTGCTTTATAAAGAAATGTATTTAAAAGTTGATTTTGTTATACGAAGTTGTAATGTAATCGATTACTTCATATTAACCTAGGAGAAGAGGTTGATATACTGCAAGAGGAGAGACCAAATGGAAGATTTTTATAATACTTAATTAAAAAAATTGATTTTTATTTTATTGTAAAATAAAAGAGATATTTTTAGAATATTTAAAAGCAGTTTTTCAAAATATTAGCAAGTGTTCAATTTTTTTTATTAGTCATCGTTAATTTTTTTTTGTTATTAATTTTTTTTATAATTCTATTATTAAATTAACTGAGTTTATTGTATTTTTTTTCTAATTAATAACTTTTATTGTAGATTTTTCTTAATATTTTAAAAATACTATTATCATTTATGTTAAAAAAAATTTGACCTGTACATAGCATATAACGCAAGTAACTATCTAGTTATAACCCAAAAAAAAAAACTCGTCTGAAAAGTGAAGGTGATGTCTTTTGAATCGAATTCAAAAAATTGACTGCCAGGAAGAGTGGACAATGGCTGCTGACAGGACCTGTTCACCCCTTAATAACATGTATACTTCAAATTTCTACCATTGCATGGCCAACCCTTAATTTCCACAGCTAGAAATAACATCATATCGCACTCCATTTGATCTCATGATAGAACAACGAAACAGAGTTTGTTAGCTTAATTCAACAATTCAATGGAGGTGTTGACAATTTAAAATTTTTGAATGCAAAAATAAAATAAAAAAATATTGGATTAGCAAACAAGTTTTCACTTTGTAGTTTGTACAAAGGAATTGGTATTAGAACGTAATGAAGGAATGTGGATTAGCTAGTAATGTAGAAAAAATCTACTTTCAAAATAGTTTGCTAGCAAACTCTTCTATGGTGCTTCCATCTATATGAGAAGAAGTTGATTTTCTGGCAAGATCTCTAAGCTGTGACAAGCTTCTTCCAAGCTTCAACGCAACACTTATTTCAGACATTTCTCCATCTTCCCTTTCCTCGAAATCTTTCTCTTGAATTGTGGATTCAATTGATTCCTCCAAAAGAGTAAAGAATCCAGCACTGTTTCTATACATTTCAACCACCATACCAACTTGGCCACCGTGCTCAAATGTATTTACTGTGCTAGCCAATGCACCTGCTGTGACTGCCACGATTGCTGCCCATGATCCATGGCCTACAAAGGCAGACCCAGCAGCTGCAATGCCAGTAAGCAATGGACCTGAGACGGCTAAAATCTTGTTCACCTTCAATGCCAAGTTCCCAAGTCTCATATAATCTTCACTGTCTTTTCTCTTTATCATTTCAATCACCACCCTCATTTCCTCTTCAAGATCCTCACTCCACCCATTCTTTCCTTGTGCTTTCACGTGTTTTCTACTGTGAGACTTGTTTGACTTAGGCCACCAAATAGCAGGCTCAAATTTGTCAGGAAACTTTTCAATCATTTTCCCTAACAAAGGAAGAGGATAAGCTTCATCAAGAGCCAAAACTCTGTCCATTGCATCCTTCACATCTGTATCAGTAGGATCATGAAGAGATAGTGTGTTTTGTATTTGGCTATAAAGTTGCTTGAACAATCTTGTGGCATTTCTTTGCTCTTCTGCGAGCTGTGAAGGTTGGATTTTGTTCATGATGATTAACATTCCTGTAGCAGCAGAAAATAAAAGAGTTGATGATAACTTCAAAGCCAAAAGTGGAGCTCCTGCTGCGCCACCTGCTGCTACACCAGCCATAGTTGCAGCTGTGAGAGTGATCATATTGATTGAGTTCAAAAGAAGTTTGTTCCAGTTGTCACGTTGCTCGCCAATATTTCCATGCATCTCTACTCTATCACCGACAGCTTCCAAGATCGCATAAAGCTTGGCTGTTGCTGTAGTACTGGTTGTAGAAACGATTGGCTCATATTGATCAAGTCTTGTGTTATTTGCAACATTATTGTTTTCTAATAGGATTGTACCTTTGAACCCATCTCGTAAATTCAAATCCTCAACCGGTTTCAAAGGATTTTTTGGAGCTGAAAAAGGAATTCTTGGAAGTTTAGGGATTGAAATGGCTGCGTGGGTTCTTGTTGAACAACTACAAGTAGAAGAGAAAAGAAAGCTTGAAGCTTGCAAAGATGACATATTGTATATGGGATTTCTTTGGTTTCTTTAATGTGTTTGTACGTATGAGGAGAGGTTGATGATGAAAATGGAGGAAGACAATGGAAGGTATATATAGCAACCAACAGTGAAGGTCATCTGTGTTGAATTGACTGCATAATAGAGCTGACAACGTCCAACACAACATTGGCTTGTGGCTGCTGACCGGACCCGTTCACCGCATGGAATATTTGTCTACTTCAAGATTCTTACTCCAGCCTCTGCCTCTTCCTCTACCGGGCCTTAGACTGCAACTTAAATTGATCAATTCTGCTGTTATAATTTATGTTTTCTCAGCTTCTTGTGGCATCATTGCTCATGCAAAATTTTCTTGATTTGGACTAAATATATTAGCTCTTGCTTCAAGTTCTTATTGCCCCTTCAACAAGTTAGTCTCCCGATATAAAGAACTGCAGAAAACTAGAATATTAATTTTGGAATTGGCCAATGTCTTCTCATTGATTACATCATTTACTTGTTAATTGGGATTAGGATAAAATTAATTAAGAATAAGGGAAATAAAGGAAAAGTTGGGTTACTTTTGAGGTTATGAAGTAAAAAAATTGAAAATTTATTGTTTAATAATCACCAATTTTGCTTAGATGATACTTTGTTATTTATTCGCGTGATATATATATATATATATATATATATATATATATATATATATATATATCACGAGATAATCTTCAAAATCTATTTTTTGTTTAGTTTTCTTACCATTAAAAAAAATATTCGTACAAAAGATTATGATTTTAATTTTAAAAATATATTTTTTATTAAACAAATTATTCTTTTTCTTGTTCATGCATTTCTTTTTACAAAAACACTTTTTTAATTAATATAAAGGTTTTTTTTAATTAAAAGTAAAAGCAATCAAAATAACTTTTTGTTGCGTAATTTTAAGTAAGAAAAATCTATATCTTCAGTATAAACTACATTTCATTATTAATATACTTTTTTAACCAAAACATATATAGTTTTTTATCATAAATATCATTTTTTAAATTAAAAAACTTCTCATTATCTGAAAAGCAAGTTTTAATATAAAAAAATATTAAAAATAGTGTCTTGATACATTATATGCAATTAAGCATAAGTTGAATTATTTTATTTATAATAAATTTTAATTAAGATTTTTAAAAAAACGTATAAAAAAAATTAGATGCTTGGGCCTAAATGACGACTAAGCTTGCTCACGTGGCCATGACCTTCTATTCTTTTGTTTTTAATAGGGTGAACGACACATAGTTCATTTTATTTAAAAATATATAAACAAACTACGTGGCAAATGATATGTAAAGATTTTGGCCAACAAAGCACTTGCTCTCTTCTCCCTGATTTTTCAACGACTTGCTATATATTTTCTCTCGAAACTCAAGTATTAAAATGTTAAATAAATAAAGTATAAAATTGAAACGCGAAGTTTTAAAATTAAAGGGATAAAAATGAATGAATGGAGAATTTTTTTTATGAGAGTGAACTTTTTTACTTGAATATGAAAAGGATCCTTTATGTTTTTTTTTTTTATTTTGTTCCTTTTTTTTTAATTTTTTAACACTACAAATTTAAATTTTATTCTATGAAATTGGCCTCTAATTATATTATGATATATGTAGTGCTTCACAAAACAAGGATGATGAGTTAATGTGCTACGTTAATTATCGATTCAATTTTTAAAAAAAAACATATTAATATTTAATGTTCAAGTATATATAATTGACTAGCATGCTTCAGAGACTGATACAAAAAATAAATTAAATATTAGATATTTTATTTTTTAAAAATAATTTTTAATTATTGAATTGATGATTTTGACAAATCAATTTAACTAGATAAATCATCTTTCATCAAGTAAATATCTTTTTAAATTCAATTTAAATCAAACTCTAAATCATGAATTTATCAAATTAACTTAATTGAGTTTTAATAATTATGATTTTAGGTTTTAAGGTGTTGTCTATGAAGTAAGTTTTGGATTCAAATTTAATTAAAAAGATATTAACATACTTTTTATAAAATAAAAAAAACAGTACTCTAATTTATATATAGATGATTTATCAAAATTCAATTTAGATATCAAAATATTTGATGAACAACTCACTTTAAAATGGAAAACCCAAAAGTTGATTCTATACAAGAAAAGGAATGGTTTGAATCTCTGAATTTTTTTTATATTTTTCAAGAAAAGGAAGGAAGTTTTTTGTTTTTATTTTTAATTTTTTTCAATCATTGAAAAATCTTTATTATACAATGGTAGTGTACTAGACCTTGTCACATAAGTCCACATACAAAAAACAAAATAAAAATAAAACTAACAATATAATTCATAACAAAGCCTAACACATACAAATCAAGCCCTACTAACTAAACAACAGAAAATGTTGAAATTTTGATAAATATATATAGTTATTAAACTTGAATTGAATATCAACTTTAACTTATTTATTTCAAGTTAATGCATAGTGAGTTATATTTTTTTAATCATTTTGGATGACAAATAATATCAAACTCGATGATTCAACAAGTTAATTTATAACTTGGTTGAGTTAATCAAATTCAGAAAAGATTTAATCAAGTCAATATCAATAATTTTTTAAATTTTTTTGTTTAAAATAATATTATTTTAAGATTGATTTAGATTGACCCGATAAATATCAATAAGATAGACTCTAAACCGAATCGTACCCCAAGCTTGATCTTAAATTGTCATTAAAAAGCTTGATCTTAAATGGTCATTAAAATTGGTAATGAAGCTCCACTGTTATAATTTTAACTTGGTCAAAATAGATTTAGCGTGTATAAGAAGAACTCTTCTCATGGATGAGTTCCGTATAGCTTTGTGGTAGCCATTAGAGTAGTGCTATCCCATTTGATGCTAAGATAATTAATTAGTTATAGGTGAGTTAAAGAAAAAAAATAAAATATTTTTACCCTTAAACTAAATAAAATTTTTCTTTATTATGGATACCTAATTTTGATGAAGATAGCTCATTTATTTAAATAATTCCAAAACTATGACCTTCTTCCTAAACCAAATAATCTATCATTTTCATACAAAGGTGTAACACAAATTAAATTATGATTCCATCAAAGAGTATTTTCTTGATTATTTATTATTTTCTAAAAATCATCAACTTGAACTCTAATCGGGGAAAAAAAAACACACAAAAATTAAATTTTAACATCAAGATGCTGGTAGAGAGACAGACATATGGTTTATCAAAAGAAAAGTCAAATCACAATAATTTTATATTTTCGAGTTAGTGTCCATAAACAAATAGAAGGGTTAGCAAATCATTTTCTTGACCAACTAAAAAGTTTATCATTCAATCCATAATTGATATTGATCTGGTATGATTCAATTAATTTAATTAAAATCTTGTTTTATTTTTTTTAAATAGTAATATTATTTTGACTTAAAAAATTATTGAACCAAATTATAAATTATGATAATGAATTTGTGACTGGAACGTTGCCCCACCGGTTAATCACCTACTTAGCTTGATAACTATGGCTGTGAATATAGTCAACTCACGTATCTCATATTGGCTTTGCATATAGGCAGAACTGATACTCCAAAACTTAAGTACCACTTGTCACTTTTTTATGTCTTGTTAGATATTTTAGACCGAGCAGCTGGTCAGGTTAGCAAGAGTGGAGACGAGAGGGGGTTAGGTGAGAGTGATTATTAGTATAAAAAGTTGAGTCTTCCTTGCTCAATCTGAGAGGAGAAAGGAAAAACAAAAATGGGGTCAGTAGCAAAGAAGGGACTGCAACAGTATATGTTACAGCTTCAACAACACCCCTTAAGAACTAAGGTCTGTATTTGAAAACAATCTCTCCGTTTTTTTATGTGTATTCTTGTTTGTTTTGGATTTGGTTTTGATGGGTTGCCTTGATTGAGGAAGAAATCGATGAAAGTTTGAATCTTTTCTAGTTTTTTCTTTTTTCTTGGCTTGATTTTTTATGGGTTACTTTGGTTGAGGGAAGAATGTGATGAAAGTTTGGGTCTTGGCAGTTTTCTGAATTTTTTAAAAATGGGAAATTGAGGTCAACTGCCCTCTTGATAATTGCAATTGTTTTGAGTTTGGAAGTAAAAAATTGAGATCTAAATTATTAAATTGTTAACCTTTGTGAATTAGTAATGCGATCTGATGTTGTAAGAAAATTTTTGTAATGCAGGCAATTACAGCAGGGGTGTTGTCAGCTCTCAGTGACATAGTATCACAGAAACTCTCTGGCATTCAGAAACTTCAAATTAAAAGGATTTTGCTCAAAGTGGTACAAGCTAGTTTCTTTCTCATATCATTACCTTCAATTGTTTTCCAATGAAACTGATTGAGCCGTATGAGTTTTATACCATTCAGTTTATTTTTCCCTTTTGATTTTTATTATAGAATACATTAACTTCATTGATCGGCAGAACCAGAATCCTTAGCAATTTATGCGTTAGGACTCTGGAGTAAGCAAAATTCTAATTGATAGGAAATAGTAGGAAAGCTGAGAGATTTTGTGGGAAGTTTGGATTATCAGCTTTAGCTCAATGAAGTCAACTTATCTCAGTGTAGTTCAGTTAGTTGTAGACTGGTATACTGTGATAGAGAAATTGCAACTTTGCATTGGTTTCTAAATTGTTTCTTCTGTTTCAAAATTGAACCATGTTGACGTTGCTTGGTGAATGTGTATCAAGCTTGATATCAAATAGTCAAGGGCTATTGAAAGCAAAGAAAGGAAATCGTGATTGAAAAATGATGCAGGATGATTTTTAGGGAAACTTATTTGTTTCCTTTGTTATTTTTATTCTTATTTATTTTAGGAAATATTTTTCTTTATAGTGTTTTTATTTTTTCCTATTTAGTTTAGGAATACCAAATATATTGTAGCTCTATAATTATTTATTAGGATTTTTTCTGCTTCAGGATAGACCTAGGATTAGTATAAATCGAGTTGTTTAGCTTGTATTTCAGCAAACTACTTGAAGAGAGAATATTCAGCAATAAAATTTTGAATGAGTGTTTTTGTGTGGTGATCCTATTCGGCAGGATTAAATTAACTTATTTAACCACTGGTCTACCTTTGGTCACTTTCTGGTATTTATCAGGCATTAGATGCAAATGACAAGCATTTGTGCACAAAGATGATCAAATCTACCTATATTTCAATCGTAGTTGAATTGACCATAACAAAACACAATAGTGATCCTAAGTTACAGCAAATTAATTTGAATCTTTAAATGCTATAAAAAGTTGTAGATATTCTAAGTTGCATGCATGTCAACTTCTGAAATGTTAATTAAAATATGTGTATTTACTGTCCAACCTTTCCTGTTCTCTTACAATCATTCATCCTAACGTGGCTAAATGCAGCTTTTTGGGTTTGGATATCTTGGACCATTCGGCCATTACCTGCATATACTACTGGATAAACTTTTCAAGGGAAAGAAGGATACAACAACAGTTGCCAAGAAGGTATACTAACTTGTGACTCCACCTGTAAAATTCCAGATTCTCAGTTCTTCTATTATAAATTAGAACTTTTTGATCATATAACTAGTGTCGTGTTCAAATTTGTTCAACCGTGATTACGTTCGATATATTACTGCAACACCTGATGCCTACACAAATAGTGATGATCATTCAATCAATCACACGCATTTTTCTAGCCTATTAAATTAAAAGCCATTCTAAAACGCTGAATCATTATATCAGGTGGCAGTGGAGCAGTTGACAGCTT
This sequence comes from Populus deltoides, assembly GCA_015852605.2. NCBI lineage: Eukaryota > Viridiplantae > Streptophyta > Magnoliopsida > Malpighiales > Salicaceae > Populus > Populus deltoides. The sequence goes on from CM027580.2 coordinate 761,996, forward strand.
CTCCTTGGAACAACTTGGTTTTCATGGTTTATTATGGGATGGTTATCGATGGTAAGTCTGTATCTGCATCTTAAGATTCTTAACTCAGCAATGCTGCAATCCTATCTGATGGTTGGCTTTTCTAAGCTTCACTTCCATAAAATCTGGTAAGACATAAAAAAACTACGTTGGTGAAGTTATAAGTCTAGATGCATGGAAAAGAATCTTTAGCAGCAACAAAGGGGTTAAAAAATAAATTGATTCCTTGCACTACTACTCCCCAATTATGATCCTAATGTAAGATTTCTTCCATTTCTTAATTTGAAGTACTTTTGCATGACTTTAAAGTCGAACTGTCGAAATTTAAAACGAAGTTAGCTTGGAAGAAGCATGTGTTGGCTTGGTATGAGAAAATTTCACAGACATTAGGAAATGATGTGCTGATTGATTTGTTTGTTGCATGAGAGAGAACATTATTGATGCTTATTATCTAACAAGAAACATGAAATGCAGGAAGACCCTGGTTGCAGGTGAAAACTAAACTGAAGAAGGAATACCCAGCAGTGCAGTTCACATCATGGACGGTATTGCTCCTTTATGATTACAGTTAAATCAGTTCAGTACATTAAATAACAAGTCTATTAATTGTCATAAAACTTTGATAAATGAAAAAAATGCAGTTCTGGCCTGTTGTTGGGTGGGTAAATCACCAGTACATACCACAGCAATTCCGCGTCATCTTCCACAGCCTTATCGCAGTCGGCTGGTATTCCCTTCGTCTCCAACCTACTCATCGCTTAATTTACTTTACTAGATTTTGCGGCAAATGAAATCAGCCATATCTTTTCCTTCATTTTCAGGGGAATATTTCTGAATCTCCGAGCAAGGTCCATGGCGCTGACCAAAGGCTAACAGAAGAAGAACATCAGAAAATATCAGAAATCACGATATGTCATCATTGATGATATGTCACCATTGATGAATAATGCTTCCAATTGCACGGATATATTATGTGGTTAGGACAATGTTTTCAGCAACCATAAACTCAGCAACATTAGTTCTTATTTATATGCGTGTAACGTGTGATGAATGTTGATTGAAATTTTTATTGGAAATGTTTTCTATTGCTCTATGTGTTTTTACTTTTATTTTATTTTTTGAGCCTCTTTTCAAATAATTTGCTGCATGAGCTTGCACGCCTGTGTGTACTGTGTTTATATTATGATGAGATTTAAAGGATTGTTATTCTCCTATTGACCATGCTAATGAAACCTGGCCGGGGCATGACCTGATTTAAGTCAAGCTAGGTGGGTTAGCTGGGATTAATTAAAATGAATACTGGAAAGGTTTTTTTTTTTTTTTTAAAAAAAGAACTAACTTCTTGATGTATTCGTTTATTTCCCTAATAACTCGAAATTAGAAGCTATAAAACATTCTTAAAAAAAAATAAAGCCAGAACAAGAACAACTAGGCTGCTTCAATGGCTCATTGTTTTTGCTTGTCTTATATCTTTGATTTTAGGCACACTAGTAGATGTCTATGCTAACTTTCACTTTCCCACTTTCTTTTTCTAACACTTGCAAACAAGATTGAAAAGTATTCTTCAGACAGAAATAGAGTTCCGGTACTGATCATTATCAGCAGCAACATCAACTAATTTTAGCATACAAGGGATCGATTAGGTTGAAGCTTTGTTAATTATAAATAAATTATAATAAGTTCGATCGTAGGTATTTCATGAATTCATTGACAAAAGTCCCACAAAATCTTACGATTTGTATATCATTTTTCCTTCTTATAAATACATAAACATTACTTTCTACATAAAAAAGAGTTGGAGTGCCAACTCAATTCCTTCACGGTGAAGGAAGTGGTTCCTTTTTCTTGCATTACCCTCCTTTTTTTTCTGTTTTTTCTTAATTTTATTATTTAATTTTAAATTTATCTTAACAATTCAGTTTGTTTTCTATAAATTTATCACAATTTTAAATAAACACTATGACATTTGATTTGTGCATTGTTTTATAAGCGTTTATTTTTGTAATCGTATAATTAAATAAAAAATAATTTTAAAAAATAAAATTATGAATTTATTAGGTTAAGCCATGAAATGAGTACATCTAATATGTCGTTGTTTTAATATTTTAAAAAATAATCATCTTGATTTTTTTTAAAAAATCAAATCATGTTTTTATTAGTTTTCAGTTTATTTTAAAGCTTATCAAATCAATAGAATCACATCATTATAATTCTTATACAATTTAATTTTAAACCGATCAAATCAATAAATTAAGTCTAGAGATTTTAAAACTAATTTGGTAATCTAAGTTGAAAAACAAATATCAAACAATTCTCTAAGAAAAAAATATTTAATTTTCAGCTTAGCGTTATGGTATAAAGTAGTGTTCAAACTAAAAAAAATGATTTCTTAGATTATAAGTTAAATGCAAGAAACGTTCAAGAAGCATAGTGGGGTGCAAAGAAGAAGAGGAAGGAAACCATTCTTGTGAAGGAAAAAGGACACTCGTTTTTTCATGTTCCAACGGGGAATTCTTATGAGTAAAAAACATGTAATTAAATTGTTTAGTACAAAAATCTCGCAGGTAGTCCATCACATTTGAACTTTTAGTCAAATCACATATCTAAAATATTTTAGTCAATTTGATCCTCTTACTTTAAATTTACACTTTATATTAAATTGATCTATTAATGCTCGTCTATCAGAATTGAACTTGGAGCTTGAATCTTTTCCAGGTGCCGATTCATTGGCTAGATGATTCAACCAGCAATTCAATTGGATTCGGCTCAACATCATCTATTAACACTCTCATATTGGAAGGATTTATTTGTCTCGATTCAGAGTAAAGGATTAATTTGACTAAATGTAAAAGATACAAGGACTATATAAATTTCTACCTTCACATATCAAAAAAAAAAAAGAAAAGACATTTCAAAGGAGACTTCAAAATTATTCTCATTAATGCTGAGAAATAGAAAACCCACCATCTCTTTCTCCATTCCATTCAATAAAAACCTCTTCTTTTACGTGATCTCTGTAACCTTTCTTTGATCATCATCTTCGTTGCTATAAATACCTCAAACCCAAAAAGTTCTTGATCCTGGACACCCAAAGATTCAATCTTCTTAAAATTTAACACAAAAGACTCAACCTTTGCTAGAAAAGAACTCTAAAAAATGATTCAGCTTTTGTTTACAGTGATATTTTCAGAGATGGCAATAATATTGTTATTTGTTTTCAAGACCCCATTAAGGAAGTTGTTGATAATGAGCTTGGATCGAGTCAAGAGAGGGCGGGGACCAGTCATGGTTAAGACAGTTGCAGGGACAGTGTTTGTGGTTTTAATGTCAAGTGTTTATAGTATGGTGAAGATCCAGAAACGTTGGATCGATGATGGTGGTGCTGTTAATCCTACAGACCAGGTTCTTCTGGCTAAACATCTGCTGGAGGCTACTCTTATGGGTAACAATTCTTGGTTTCTTGAGTTTTTTTTGGTTTTATGTTTTTTTTTTTGTTTTGTTAAAGTTTTCAGCTTTGTGGGGTTAATGTAATGTGATTGGATTGTGTGCTGAAGATTTGACTTCGTTGAATGTTTGTGATTGGTTTGGTGGGGCTGATAATTTATCTGTTTTACTCATGATTTGATGAGAAAAATTGCTATTTCATTTTGGATTGGAGATATCTTAGATCCATTGTTAGCGCTGAAAATGATATAACGCTGAAGAATGATATAATGCTGAAGAATGATACCTAAATTAGAGATTTGTTCTTGAGTTTTGATTGTGAAATTGAGGTTTTTTTTTTTCTTGCTTCAAATCATGCATGTTGAATGATGTGATGAATGAGGCATTTGATTTGACCATCTTTATTATTAGCTAGGTTTTTTAGAATTTAGAAAGATAGCATTGTATCCTCCATCATTATGGAAGATAAATCATCAAGCAATTAGTGCCGCGGAAGAAAAGAATATCTTGACTTGCATAACTCCAATGTCTGAATTTTGATTGACCTTTAGCAAATGGAGTCCAAATATTATGTTTTTCCTTGTTAGATCAAGGGAGGACTTTGGATTTGGACCTCTTTGCTCATGATTTTAGGAGAGTCTCCATTAAGTGATTCTTTCTTTATTGTTGTGATCAAGCTCTTAAACACAGCATATGACACTTATTTGATGGAGGAAAATCATTTTGAATGGCATCGATGCCTTTCCATTAAGTGATTCTTTCTTTACTGCTGTGATCAAGCTCTTAAAGACAGCATGTGACACTTATTTGATGAGGAAAATCATTTTGAATGGCATTGATGTCTTCACGTGTTCCTCTGCTTTTTCAAGTTATAGATGGTTGAACTCTGCCTTGATGCTATAGTAATGCATAAGGTGGAAAAAATGTGCTTTTCCTTTACAAGAAAAAAAGAGAAAAGAATGCTGTGACTAGGAAACTTTAAATAAAGAGCAATACATGGTGATTTTTTTTCTCATTATATCACTTCTATATAGTGAAGCAATGATATTGTCGTTAACTTTAGGGCCTGTGGGATTAGTCGAGGTGCGTGCAAACTGGCCCAGACACCCACGTTAATTAAAAAAAAAAAAGATATCGTACCTTTCTATGCATGTGTCATGCCCTGCAGACCTATGGTTCCCTTGAGATGTCAAACTTAGAGCATCCTTAATCATATACCTGTAAAAGTACTTCCAAATATGGCATCTTTTATTACCAATGGAGTTCTCTTCGGCTGTACGAACTTTTTCCCCAGTATATGTGCTCTGGTCTATACATGTGTCATGCCTTGCACACCTATGGTTCCCTTGGGATGTCAAACTTAGAACATCCTGAATCATATATATGCAAAAGTACTTTCAAATATTGCATCTTCTTACACCAATGGAGTTCTCTTCAGCTGTACTAATTTCCCCCCCCATTATACATGCTCTGGTCTATTGTACACTGATTATGGTTATAAATGCAAATAACTATAAGCCGAAGGTGGGTTATATAACTTCCAATATCTATTCATTTCAGAATGCTGTCCAACCTCAGTTATAATAAAATTCAACATGCTGTTTTTCAACCATAAGTTTTTCATTTCAGAATGCTGTGCTTCAGATGCTTTGCAACACCTTGGTCATAATCCAATTTTGTAACTTCAAGTATCTGTTTTCATTTCTGAACATTTGCCGTTATCAAACTTTTACACTTGGTGGTTGGCATCATCCCTCTTCTGATTCTTCTCTCTCGCCATTTACTGGCAGTAAATTGTGCAAAGGAAACCTTGTTACGCAAGATGTAATATTCAACATGCTATGAACTTCTGCACAGTCCCAGAATGACTATTACCTTAATTTAAATTGATTGTTATGCCATGCGATCTCTTTCTTGTATTTTTAGAATAGCTTTCCAGTGAACTTGTTCAAGAATCTTCTAGAATGTAGTGTTGGAAACCGTATTTCTGTAAATAATGTATAAAGGGAGTGGTGTAAGTGCTTTCTCTTGAGAAATATATCTTTTCTGGGCAGCACTCTTAGAAGTGAGCCTTGTCTGTTTCTAAATCATTTATTTTATTCTATTTTATTTTTTGAGTTGATAGACTAGGCAATTTACTTTTGAGAATTCCTTGTTTCTAGAGACCTTTTTCGCACTTCAATTTGTATAAACTTGAGATAACTATGTGCAGGTTCCTTCCTTTTTCTTGGACTAATGATAGACCGACTGCACCATTATATTAGAGAACTCCGTGTGAGGAGGAAGACCATGGAGGATGTAAAGAAACAAAATCGAAGTTTTGAGGATGGGAAGTTTGAGGAGACCAAAGCATTAGAAGCAGAGGCATCCACACTGCGAGAAAAACTTAAACAGCTGGAATCTGAATTGGAAATCAAGACAAGGGAGGTAAATACATCAGAAGCTAATGCAGTTGCTCTAAGTAAGCAATCTGAAGGGTTCCTTCTTGAGTATGATCGTTTGCTTGAAGAGAACCAGAACCTAAGGAGCCAGTTGCAATCTCTGGACTTGAGATTTTCACGTTCAACTAGCAAGAAGAATACTTGAGGAACTGAGCCCCACTTGTCAAATAACCTTTTTATCCTCATTTTTTTTTTGTCATACTATTACTGGGGATTTTCTTGATGGGTTTCATAGTTAGGGTTTAATTGCCATCCATGCATTGTTGTAAGCCTGTAAGTGTGGCGAAAAAGACAAACTGAAAAGCAGAGAAAAGGAGTGTAAAAATAGGTTCTCATTTTGTGTTAAGTTCAATTAAAATGTAGAGCTTGACGTTGAAAAGAAGGGATGTATTTTGTCAGCAGAAATTCTAGTATGTTTTTTTCCCAACATGGTTTTTTGTTAAAGAGAACAAATACTGCTGATTTTCTCTTGTTTCTGAATATTTGTCCTGGTGAGTCGGGCTAACTTTTTTGAGGCCAGTGATGAATTGACAAAAGTGAGACTCGAACTTTGATCTGTAATTATGATTTGTGTTTACAATTGACTATGATTAATTTAACCTGAAGTTATTGTTTTTGAAATACTGGAAAAATTATCAGTATTTACAATGGAGCGCAGGATCATTTTCACGGAGATCCCTATCAGTGTTTATTACGGCGAGTACCATCAAGCCAAGGAAGATCGGAACTGATAGTGCAGATAAAACAAGCATCTGTGCTGATGCTATAGGACCTTTAACCTCCTCTGCATATTCATCAGAAACGGATGCCAGGAGTGTTATGTGAATGAATAAGCCCACCACGCAACCTTGAATTTTCTCTTAGAGAATGATAAATTAGATTTGAACCAAACTTTTCATCACACAGAACAAATATGGTATTGTCACAGCCCTAGTTTGAACGTAGCTTACCAGAGGCATGAATTGGAACAAAGAGAGAAAGGACAGCATCTTTGAGGCAGTATCAAAAGCTCCAGAAATGGAGTTCAAGCTAAACTTGCCGTGCTTGGTGCAGCAAAGAACAAGAAGAATACAGGCCTCAACAGTGCAGGAAAGCTATTCCCACCTGATAAACGCTGATAAAGTGTAACAAAGAGCACCAAGTAATGTACGATGCCTAGGGGAAAAAATGCAAATAGCACTTTCTTTCCACCTCATCTGTGATGCTGTCCTTGCAACCACCAAGTTCCCTATTACTGATATCTGGCAAGTCGGATTTGCAAGCGTGGATATAAACTTCTTCTCTGTTGTAGACCTCTGTCCATAGAGTTTCATATCAAGCATCACAACAGGAATAGCATAGGTGCAACAAAGAACAAAATAGGGAACAATCTTTGAAACTGATATCAGTGACGATTGAAGCAACAAAAGCCATGAAATCCATGGAGCATACTAGTTAACTCCTATTTAGTGAAAGAACTCTTCCGTCACCAAGTTAGAGTGAAAAAACATTTCAGATCACAGATAAGGGAGGGAAATTTGTATTAGATGTGCAAGCCACTATAGCAAAAGAAAATTTGTACGTGCTGCATAAAGTCTTACATTTGGCTTCCTTTGCACAAGCAGCACATAAATGTTATGTGTATTCTTTTGAGGGACTAATGGAAAATAAAAGAAATGAAGCTTCATAGCTGGGAAAAACAAGAGAATTAATGCATTCAAAAGAGCTAATTAGCTAGCTTTTCATGGTGGGCTGTGACAAATGTTAATGGTGTTCCAATATGCTTATGGGAAAGAGATAGCTTAAAATTTACAATAATAATCACTAATCAATTTATAATAATTAATGGTATAATCAATTTTACAAATCAATTAAACTATTTCAATTCACTCGGACTTGGTTATATAAGTTCTGAGTTGGAAATAACCTATGTCAATGTCCTTTTCATTACATCAACATTATTTAATATTTTTTTTGTTATCGGTATAATAATTTAACAACTGTGATTTATGAGGAAATATGTATTTTTAAACAACCATGTGCAAGCATTGCCATGTAGAAAACCGAAGTTTATTTCCTTCAAAAAATTTGAACAGCCACATAAAGCACCTTTTCTACATTCACAGGGCATCAATAATATTTTATGCCTGCTACCATCGCCACAACTACCACTACTGCTAGTGTTATTCCCACTAATATACGTGAGTTCATTAAGAAAAAAGACAAAGTCATATTCCATGCTAGCCCAAGTTATCTCTGCCCCACAATGGTCAGTGTGGCCACTAGCATATGCTAAGTTATAATCCTCACTACAAGGAACCATTTCTTGTTCGTTGCTTCTTACTGTGATCCAAGTATCATCCCATGACCAATTGGGCACTTCTCCATTGCCTTCAGTCAATTGCTTGATTCTTTCAACTGGAGAGACGGAAGGGCTTTCTTGGGACAAATCCCAAGTTGTCTCTAACTCCTCTATCGAGTCCCATAAGACTTGATCCAGTACACATGTTGGAGTGTCCACATTTGTGCTGCTAATAATCTCCTTCAAAGCAGAATTTGGCTCCTCGGTAATGAAATCATGCTTAAGCAGTTCACTGGCTGACCACCTTTCTCCTGGGTCCCTCTTCAGGCACTTGCTCAAAAAGTCCTTGGCTTGCTTAGACATGAAGCTTGGAATCTCTGGCACGTTACCTGAAAACCCAATTTGGTAAAGGGCTGAAACTGGGTCTGAGACATTCACCCATGGAGCTTCTCCGGTAGCCATCTCAACAACGGTGCACCCGACAGACCAGATATCAGCAGGGAACCCTTGGTGCTCCCCACGCGCCACCTCAGGTGCCATGTAAAGCGGCGTGCCTGCAATTGGCGCTGTCGTTTTCAAATCAATATCCCCCGACACCTCATCAACCCTCTTAGCACAACCCAAGTCAGCAATTTTTGCCCCATCACCGGTGACCAAAATATTATGACCCTTAATGTCACAATGCACTATACCATTACAATGAAGGTACTCAAGGCCAAGCAAAATCGTCCGGGCATACAATCTGATCATAGCCTCGTCGAGACAGCCTCCGCCCTCCCGAATCGCATCGATAAGCGTGCCACCGGATATGTACTCCAAGAAAAGATTATAGAACAACTTACCATTCTCGTTAGTAATGTCACATCCCTTGTACACCACAATTTGTGGACACTTCAATGTTGAAAGAATACTTTGCTCTCTTTGGAGAGACTCCGATTTCAATAGCTCAGCTGACTTAACCGCAAAGACTTGACCGGACCGGTTGGCCTTGGCCATCGAGACGGTGGCCGAGGAGCCATGGCCAATGGTTTGGCCTCTAGTCCAGTCCATTTTGGAGAGAAAGGTGGGGGGTGTGACAAAATTTAAAGAATGTGTATTATGCTTTCTGAATTGTTTGCATTGGTAGTTATATTCTATATATATATATTCACACACACACACACACAGCACATATGCAAACTGTAGTTTATGCGTTTAACTGGTACGTTTGGCTTTAATGCAAGAAACATTGCTTTCTTCATTAAACTTTATTTTAGCATATTTATTTTGTGGCCAATGGGCGGCCGCCGTTTCTCTCTCTCTCTCTCTAAACAAGACGCTTCCACGTGTCGAGAAGCGGGTGGGTTGCAAGCTTTGGCCGGCTTTTGAAGGCCAATTGCTTAATCCTGACGCTGAGCTTAGCTTAGCTTAGCTTAGCTACGCATCATCATGCTTTGTTCACGAGACACCACGTGAGAACGTGCATGATTTGTGGTAATTACATCTTTGTGAAAGAGTGTGGGATCATACAATGGATATGGCACAAATGCACGGGATATTCTATTCTTTAGAGAGGTTGATTGGTCGATAAGAGGTGGTTGGATAAGTGGATTTAAGCTTAATCTCCATTGTTAATTATTGACTAATTTGAAATTCAAGTCTCTCTAATGGTAATAGACAATGAGAAGGTAAACCTCCAATAATGCCATGTTATTGATACCTTGAACCTAGCTAGCTAGATAAATATTAATTATAAGTTGGAGTGTCATAATTAATTTGCAGTAAAAGTCAATATAATTAGGGTTTTATTTTGTAATGACTCTCTCCACGTTCATGGATCCAATGCTAATTAATTTGGTCAAGGAATATTCTTCCAGCTAGCAATCATTTATGAGCACAGATAGTGAGCATGGAAGGGAGCTATTATTGGATCAAAATGGTTGCTGTTGAAAATTAATGATTCTCGATGATAATGGTATTGATTTGAGTTTAATGGATGTTTCTCATATATATTAAAATGTGAAGTGTTTTTTCTTTTTTCAAAAAATGGTTTTGGTCACTATAATTTGAATAAGATCTGAGAAAACATTCACCATTATGGTTAGATTAAGAATTTTTTGTAGTATTCAAATCGAATTCCGAACCATATGTGATCCAAAAACCACACACATTAATTATATCTTTATTCTCTCAAACCCTAATTTTCTCTTAATATATGAAAATATTAGAACAATTTATTAATTATTTAATTATTGATTAGCTGGTTATGGTATTTGCTCTTGACGGGTCTTTTTTTCTTTATTTTGGTAACTGTAGGTGTTCGGGTTAATTTACATGTGCCTCGATTAATTTCTTGAGACCCGAAGTTAATACGATAAGCTTGTTGATCATCGAGAGGTTTGTGATACTCGACCGATTATCTTAAAAAAAAACCAAGGGCGGGGGGGGGAAAAAATTTTTTTTATTAAAAGGTTTTGTGATAAATTATTGATTGGATATGATATTTTCTCTTTATGGGGATACCTTTTAGGAGGATGAGTCCTTGCTTTGTGCACTCTTATGGTATCCATCATACGTTCCTTCCAAGGAACACAAACTGTTAAGTTGCTTTCTTCATGTGCCAACCACCAATCCCTTGGCTTCACTATATCTCTCCCTTTCAGCTCTTATACTTTGGCTTTCGGTAAAGGGTTTGGGACCCATGAGTTGTCTGTGCATGTGTCTAACGTACGTGTTCTTCTCAAAGTAAAGATCAAACTCTTCATTTTAGTTCTGATGAATGGATAATGGGTGTAAATTAAAGTTACATAAAGTGGAGTGAAAGATCCTTACACAGCAAGGATACATTCGAGCCTCTTGAAGAGACGTTGTAGCTGTTCAGGATGATGCCATTCATACTTGGAACTCACAAAGTTAGATTTTGATTGCTTTCCTTCACATGCAAGGAAAAACATTTCTTGTGAAATTCACCAATCATGCATAAAGGTATAAACTCTCACTGGGATTTATTTCCTAGATTAATGGCGAGGGTGAGTTGATATTCATTAATCTCGATTTGAATTAGATTATGAAAAAACTCGATAAGTTTAAATCTAATATTTGAACTAGTATTGATGATATATCTTATCGATATGATTAATTTAATATATCTCTAATACTTGTTATTATCACAAGTATTTTTATTGGAAAAGAAATGGATGAGGCGTATATTACAAGATTATAACAGAAAAAAACTAGAGGGGATTAAGAGGGGCTGGCTGGCAGAGTGATAGTTGTCGAGAGAGCAACCAACTGTAATAGCAAAGATCACAGGTGCAATTTCTATGTGCTGACAAGTTTTCAGGACAGCCGGCGGCTGCCTTAGTATCATTCCATGCTTTTAGGCGGAAAAAAAAAGTGAGAAAAAGCTAGCAAAAGAATAAAATTCCGGCTAGGAGATGAAACAGAAAGCTAATTGTCTGAGCTGTTTAGATATATTCTGTGTATTATGACATAAATGGATCGCAGGCCTCAAGAATCACTAGAGAAGATAAGATGAGTTAACTCGAATGTATTACTTTGTTTTTAATTTTTACTTGAAAACAATGTTATTTTAAAAAAAATTAGTTTTATATTTGTAAATCAGAAGAGTTGATATTCTGATTTTCTTTTATAAGTTAAATTAAATTTAATTCAGAAAACGTGTTATAAGGTACTGAAAACCATATATGGCGACATCCACCTACTATGTTGCTACCTGCCCTTCCAGGAGTGGGATGACATTTTTTATGCTTTCAGGTTTTTCATTACAAAAATCAAGAGTTACATCAATGCCTGTTGTCCGTTGTCGGGTTGTGCCATTGCCTTTTAGCCAGTAGCAACCATTGACCGAGGAATTGAATATCCATGTATTTGTCCAGATCTGGTAGAGTAATTACCTTCGATCATTAAACTAAACATGCATCATCAAAAAAAAAAAAAAAGATTCTATCAATAATTGACCATAGCAAGGCAGTGCGGTTTCTTTGACAGAGTGATCTTAGTCTTCACTCTTGGACTATCCGATAACTACAGGAAGTGCTTTCGACTGTTAAGAAACATATTTTGCATGCCTGTCTTGTCTTTCTACCTCACTTTCAACCTCACCTGCCAATTTCTTTCGTGCTTAACTACCAAGAAAAGGACCATCAGAACTGGCAGTTGGGGAGGCAGCACGCGTGTGGACACTCAGTGCTTTGGTGACCAGACAATATGTGTACATGAAAAGTGGAATGATTTGCTTGATTGGGAGCAGCAAGCCAGGAAGAGCATTGAAGGACACGCGAGCTCATCCCTATTCTATATAGAAGTTCATGAGACGTGTTTGGTGAGCAAACAACACTCGAATACATGGAAATTCTGGTGACATGTTTAGCGAGCAAGACTCGAATCTTGATGGAGGAAGAGACCGCGGGACACTCGAATCTTGATGGAGGAAGAGATCGGACATACGACAAGAATCCAGCTGATAGTTCTATACACACACCAAACACATGTTAGCTAGTGACCATGGTCCTATCTCCACACCAAACCATAAGACCATAGTTATTAAACCTAATTTTAACCTGGAACTCATAACTCGAAGCTTAACCCAAATTGATATTAACCTAGTCCGAAATAACCCATTAACCCAAACCCTTTTCCAAGTCGGTCTAGTCTAGAACTGGTTCGACAACTATTCACCAAACACAGGCAAAATGAACATAAACCAAACCCTAAATACCAAATCAACATGTAATGCAGATGGTTACAATAGCTCTCAAGTGGATTGCTCAATTTTAAGTTCTTGCAATGCCATTATTGAGTGGAGCTATTATCAGTAATGGAGTGGCATTTCCCATAAACAAGACTCACTTTCCATGCCCCCACAAAGCTATATTCATGCTTTTAACATCTCTGGTGAAACTAGGAAAACATAAATAAAATAAAAAATAGAAACAATTGTCCTCGTGATGAAAAACTAGAAAGATTATTACAAGACAGAAGACTGGAAGCCAGAGTCTGATACCAACCTAAACCTGAACAGACTAAAACTTTCCAAATCAATGGACCTGTAAATCAAAGATATTATAATTATGCCAGAAAAGGATTAGTCATTTCCATGGGCCTGCTGGAAATATATCGATTTAAATTTAACCTAACTGTCTATGGCCATTTATTCCTTGCCCTCTATGCTTAGGATAGATTATGAAATAACCTGGACAAGAGCTCAGATAACTTCATGGATTAAGGGGGGGAAAGGCACACGGAACTCAAACCCACATTCACTTCATGTCACTTTCTACTGCATCAATCTCTGCTACTAAAACTTGAAAGAAGGAAGCAAGCAAAGCGAATATCTACAAGAAAAACTACTTATTTAAAGCTGCGGCCAGCACTTTCATATTCGCCAGTGACTCCCTATATTACATATTAGTTGATAAAGGGGAGGAATTTGAGACAAGGACCCCGAAGACAAATCCTTTACGCTGCCTCGGCAAATCCAACTCTAAGCTTTCCAGAATCAAAGACAGTATGGTAGCGTCCCATGAAAACATCTCCCAGTATCCTGGATTGTGAAAGATCATTAAGTGAGATTTAAAGGAACATTATGACCATCTATGAGCATGGATAGGTGATAAAGCAAGCAAAACTAGTTCTAGAATCCTTAAGAAGGTTAGATAAGAAAATAATATACCAAAGAGGTCCACGAGGAGGAGGTATATCCAAAGCAGTAAAGCCACTGATGCACTGGGCCGCTGAACCTTGGCCAACCTTGAGAATGTACTGATCATGAAGCAGGAAAGAGGCATCAGTTCTACAAATTAATATACACGTTTGATATATTTAGCACATTTAAGGGGCATTGATTCATGTAATAGTAAGTTGTGTTGCATATTCAATAGGAGCACGAAGTGCTCCTATGGAGGAAAGTTGGGCTGTATCCAAATTCTTCCTGAGGCCTTTGTTGGACAATAAGCCATTACTACTAGATATAAACTTTTAGACTATAGATATCTATCCAAATATAATTACATTAATAGTCCTGTTAAAATGTCCATAAAGACTATCATCCTAGCACAAGTGGCAGTTCTTAGAAGAATGTTCGCAACAATGAATCAAAACATCACAATGTTGCAATCAGTAATACCTCATTATTAAGATGAATAGATGGTTGCATTTCACCAACTTGTATATTTCAAAATCAGTTAAAAATGCATAATTTCAAGGAAATAGGAAAAAAAAGGGGAAATATCCCTTGATAGCATGAACGGTAAGACTAGGTTCAGCTGCCATACCTCCTCTGGGGCAAGCTCAAACTCTTTGCCTCCAATGGTGAAGGCAATTCTAGGCATTGAAAGAACACTTCCACAGTCAACAGCTGATTGTCCTGTCGGGTTTGGAACACGTTCACAGAGCTGTGAAATTATCAAAGGTATCAGCAAGAGAAGCATATCCACAAGGCCCAAACAATTATTAGGGAGCAATGCATGTATCACACCTGATTGATGAAGTTCAAAATTTTTTTGCAGTGGTTAATAGATAAAGTACAAATTCATTTAATTCACCTGATTGGCATAGTCCAATACACGATCTTGTGTCTGGTTCTGCTGAAGCTGGCTTCGCATCCAGAAAACTGCCATTTCACAAGCAGAGCACATAGCATCACCAAGAACACCAGATGACTTGTCATTGCCCTCGTCCACCACACTCCGAATGCCCATGCTAAGCAAAATCACAAACCTCTAAGTTAACTGCCTGTTCACAACACACAGTAAACCTTTCTAGTAACAAAAGCAGCAACATGCATGGAGGCAAGAATTCGCTTCCATGAATTTTCTTCTACTTATTAAAAAAAAAATAGCAGAAGGGGTATTATCCACAAGAAAAAGTTATGCCTCCCAGAACAGTGAAAGCATAAGCATAAAGAGAACATCTTTAGAGCCCAACCTTATGCCACGGGTTCCATCAAATGTGCAGAGTCCAATTTGAGAGCAGATCTTCTTTGGCTGTACCTGTAAATACATACGAAGGAACACAAACAAATCCATAAATAGATGCTGACTACACCTATTTTCTCACGTAAGATTTTTATCAGCCAGGATTTCAGAAATCAAACATCTGAAATACAAGTAAGGCCAGTATCACCTCGGACAGCAGCAAATCCATAATGACTTCCCCATACTGTGAAACTACAGCCTTGCATTGCTGGCTAACCACTCCAGAGGCTCCAATGGCATGATTTATCATGGTAATTATAGCCTGAAAAAAATAACAGAGACCACCGAACTATTTTATGCACAAGAAAATTGACAGCAGAATCATGGACCTCCATTATAGAAGATTCTCATTTTTCCTATAAATGCTTTGTATCAAAATTTATTATTTTCGAAGTCTATGCCCCAACTTTAGAGTCTTAGAAGCCTATTAGACTGCTAGGTCAAATGACAAAAATGAACATTGTCAAGATATTCCAGGTACATTAAAAAAATCACAAAAAAAATCACATTAAAAACCACCATATGAAAGTACAATTCAAAGTCAGAATCCATGTCAGAAGTTATATCCAGAGCAGGGGCAAGAAAACACTAGAGAATGAACTCATCTTTAAATCTTCAAACCAACAGGGTAAAAAGCATTAATAGCTTTACATTTTCATCCATTCTGTTCTAGGCAATCAACATAACTTCAACCCAATGGCAAAAAATAGGATAGTTAAACAGTTAGCTATCAAATTGTACTGAATAAGATATCAACAAGTACACATCCAACAAGCTGAAGTATTGTTCATACCGTTGGACCTGCCAACAAGGAAGTTCCAGAATCCGCAATTGCAGCACAACCACCAGCACAATACCCTGAATAGCAGTATCCTTAGGTAATCAGACCATATAATGAGAGGTGGTATAAATCATATGCAAGAGAGCACAAATATATAACAACAAAAGGATAATTGTAGCTGTAGATATATACAATATATCTTATTAACAGAGTTTTGCCCTACTGGTATATGTGAGTTTCTATATAAAAAGTGCAGGTACTGAGAGAGAACATACCGGTTGATTTATCACCAACAATGACATCACCCATGTCGAACTATGAACAGGAATTATGATACAACAAAATGAGAAAAATAATTGAAAAATACAGATGACATATATTTAGAACTCCAAGAAAAGAAAAGGTTACAGCCAACAACCTGCCAATAGCCTTTCTGTGTCACAGGAACATACGTGTGCTTGCCCTTGTAATGATTTGGGTCCATCCCACCAAATACAATTTCTCCCCCTTCTTCATCATCCGCATTGCAGTTAAGCCAAAAAGAAAATACCGGTTCCTTGATGAGACCCTGTTTAATCATGTTGTCCCTGTTCAAAATGCAATATGTCAACTCAAACACAAACCATAAAAAAAGGTTTAGATGATCAGTGAGAACTAAGAGATAAGACAAGTACCAGACCGGAACAGCACCTCCTACTGCAATCTCTTTGAACCCAAGTCCCAAAATACCATCAAACTTGCCCACCAAAAATGTGATACTAGGCTCCTTAGTTGCCTCGATAAATTCCTTAAAATTCAAAAACAGGAGTGAGAACAGACTCATCACACCATGTAATAACATGCAAATAAGTTGCAAGGCACAACATTACCTGATCTTTCACAACCAGGTTACCAACTTCGACGGTATCAACACTGAAGAAACCAGAAATGGATCCACTGCCATACTGAATTTCAGCACTTTTTCCTGCAAAATTCATCATAATAGACTCAGTTTCAAAAAAAAAAAAAAGAGTAACTACCCCAAATGATAGTTTCCCAGCCAAACAGCTCATGCAACTGCAGAATGACAAGCGATTTAGACTAAAAAATTGTAGCTAGTGCTGCATTGTATGGTTAAGGATTACAATGATGGCATCCCTAGTTCCTAGGATTATAATGATAGCATCGCATCCTTAGTTCCTAGGATTATAATGATAGCATCGCATCCTTAGTTCCTAGCTAATGTTAGCATGTATACACATAGCAGCTCATCATGACAACCACATACCTAAGAAAGTAATTAACATGCAGCATTTCCATATTTCCTACGGACCTAAACATTCTTGATAAAACTTCAATGCACCACATACAAATTAACAGGACAAAATTTCTTCTTATAGAACAAACAGCAAAATAAAAAATTAATAAATTCTTTGTTAGCAAGGAACCAAACCATTCTTCTTGTAGGAACTCGACTTTCCAGAGTTGTACTTGGAATGGAAGTAACATGCAACCTGCATAGCAAAGTGAAACCATTAATCTATTTGATACGCATGTATAACGAACATAAAAAAAAAATACATGCATAAACTCACCGACAAATAGCACTTAGATGATGGCACCCACAAATTGGAGCTACCAGTGTCAAAAATCACTGTGAATTTCTGAGGAGGAGTCCCAACACCAATCTCACCATAGTACTGAGCATCAAAATAGTTCTTTAAAGCAACTATATCAGTATCCTCAGATTCTCCAAGATTACCAAGGAGATTATACTTCCTAATAGAAGCTCTCAAAGCCCCTTGGGAATCAAGCCGTGCAGCAATCCGGTTGTTCTTATCAAATTTCACCTTTTTTAATCCAATTCTAAGCAAACCATCACTTGACTCGGATAATACCACAGCAAACAACAAAAATGAAAGAAGCACAAACCCCCCAATTGCTTTCAAGTTCACTCCCATTTTTACACCTGTAAATTCACATTAACAAAATTATATAAAAAAAAAAAGTCCAATTCAGAGAACACAATAACCAATATGATCAATCACATTAATCCAACGTGATTAACATGCAAAATCAAGAAAAAGGCTAATATCAAGTTCAATAATCATAAATCAAAAGTCTAACATAAAGTCGTGAAATTTAACTCAGAAACAAGCAGTTCTCCACTGCATGATCTTGGCTCAAGTAAAGCTCAATTCTTTATTCAATCTTTACACTTCTACAAAACTAATAAAGTAAAAGATCAAAACTTCCAAACCCTTTATGTCTATTCAAGCCTCAACTACACCAAAGCAGAAAATAATCAGCACCTAGCACTTCATTCCAAAACAAAGAAAGAAACTTTACTGAAACCCACTTCAGTACACAAAAGGAGAAGCAAACTGACTCAAACTAACTCCAATTTAACAGCATAATCCAAATTCCAACCAGCTTTAATCAAACTTACAACAAAAAGTTAATCAAAACAAAGAAACAAGTTAAAAATTAACAACCACCACGCAAGAAGAAACTAACTTTTTACAAAAAATAATCACAAAAACACATTAATAAAAATGGGTTATCAAGAAAAAATTTAAGATGCTCACAGATTTTGAAAAGCCAAAAAGAAAAAGGAGAGATAGTGTGTGTCACACAGACCGAGCAGGAGCAGAGAGGAGAATATATAGAAACAAGGAGAGAACTGACCTGTCAACTTCTTAGACTCACAAGGGCCCAGCTAAGCTACTTGGTATCTTTCGAAGTGTAAGGTTTAATCTTGGCTGTTGAATCTGTAGAATCTATAGGTTTTAACCATTGATTTTGGATTGTTCTGACTGCTGAACCCTTTTTGGTCGTTGTAATTTGGTTTTATTACATTCTAATCCTTTTATTATGAGCAAGTCTCACTTAAGTCCTTACAATTTCTATCCCAGAACAATGAGAGGAACTGTTGAGAATGCTTGCTGCAGTACTCCTTATGTTATTTTAGTTTGCTTGTTTTAAGCTTATGATTGGTCCACTAATAAAGATTATAATATAATAAGGCTACTTATATAGTATAACTATATAGTATAATTAATTCAAGTTTGTTATGTTTTTATAAGCTTGTAATGTCTTATTAATTGATTAGTTATAAGCTAATTATATAAGTTTGACTCAATAACCACTCCAATACAAGATTTCCAAATTAAGTTACTAAATTTAGTTTAAAAATCTTGAATATAATTATCATTAAGATTAGTTCTTATATTTTCTATATGAAGCTGAAAGTAGTCGTGTGTTTGAATATATATTATTGTCTATTTTTTTATTAAAAAAAAGATAGATTCTCTTATGCCATATAAGGAAAAAAAAGTTTTAAAATAAGATTTTATAGTATTATTGCAGCATTACCTTCCATTTTCTATTTGGTTTTGCAATAAGGGTATTATAAAATCAATTTTCGTGTACTAAAATTAAGAACTCATCTGGTATTGTGGTAGCGGTTGCTTTTTAAAGTAATTTTCGTTCGGAAATGCATTAAAATAATATTTTTTAAAAAAATTATTTTTGACACCAATATATCAAAACAATCTAAAAATATATAAAAAAAATTAATTTGAAGCAAAAACAATTAAGTTTTTACAAAAACTCTTTCAAACCGCAAAAACAAATAAGGTCTAAATCTTTTTAAATTGAACTTTAATTAAATATTTCATAAATCTTTCATAGCTGAACCAATACATTAATAAGAAATTTTTTTTCTTGCATCACTATATGGTGATTCAAACCCTAAATGATATTACTAAGTAATACCAATATTCATGACTATTATCGGCATATTTGACAGGGTTTTACATGATTAAACAAAGTTGAAAAATTTTTAAAAGACTTTAATATGGACGGACTATGATGAAGGGATGCCCATAATTCTAAAATCAAAGTCCAAGGACTTTTCTGTATATATCTGGGAAAATGGGGGTCAATTTGTGAGAGTTGGTTAGCTTCAAGGACCAAAATTGTCCTTAAACCATCTAGGAATCCACGTTCCCAACGCACGATATTCTCGTCTTTGCCCTCATTGAAGGGCTCAAAACAAGCTAAAATAAAGCATATAATAAGGGATCCATGCTTTACTGGATGGTTTTTCACAATCCGTCTTAGCCGTTGATCGTGAGATGAACGGTGATTAAGGGCATGATAAAGTTGGGATGCTGGCCAACGTGGTGGTTCACGGGATAAAAGAGAGCGTGGGTATCGTGACGAAGGATTATGCTGGGTGGCGTTACAAGAGAGAAGCTGACATCTCAGCTAAGCATGCAATTTGGTTGCCTTTACACGCGACACTTTGCTTCCATTTACAAGTCTGTGGCTTGAATCAAGTGACGAGACGACAATGGTGTCTGGTTTTTCTTTTTATATTTCTTTGGTTTGATATCATGAATTAACCTTGGATTTCAAGATATCTTCTATGCTAAAAATAAACAAATAAAAACACATTGGAATAACCTATAAAATCTTTTTATTAAGCTAACTTACCATTCTATCAAGATTTCGAGAGCTAATGTTAATTTCTCCATAAAATAAATCCATTTAAACACCAGCACCAGAACCTTTGTTACCGCAAGTCACTTTCATCTATCAAGATTTCGAGCTAAAGGCAAGATTTCTTGTTCAGTACTGAGGATATTTGATTTATTGTTATTGTCCGATTCTTACTGCTGTACGTGTGTGCATACTACATAAATAAGAGGCATGTCAATAATTTAACATAAATAAATAAAGAAAAAGGGCCCACTCCTTCATTAATTAATGCATGAGTACTGAGCATAAGCCATTATGAAGCTAATTAAATTGTTGCCTGCAAGCAAGTCCATTAATTTCAACTCACATGTTCAAGCAATGATCACGCGAGATGGATGGCTAGCTAGCTTCGGTAAGTGAGGACTAGCTACTTGTTGAGTGCAAGAATTGTATTGTCTCTCAAGATGGCGAATTAGGAAGGGAAAATATGTTGTTTTCATGATCAGCGAACCATTAACAAATTAAAACATCGAGTTCGTCATCCAAAACCGCAACAAAAAAACAAAAAAAGCTTTAATTAAATATGTAGTGGTGTGCTTGGCCAGGACAAGCATTTCTTCTTCTTCTTCTTCTTCTTCTTCTTCTTCTTCTTCTTTTCTCTTTTGGGTCGGTAAGAACTAGAACGTGGTGGAAACTGGGAAAATCACATGTAAAATCCAACCATCTTGTGGGCTTCTTGTTTCGAGTTTTACTTACCATGCATGATGGTATATGTATATTTTAATGAATCCTACTGCTAGAAGATGATGTTCTCAATCCAACCAGGCATACGAGCTCTCAAGTTCTGGGTGAGGAGGTTGATGTTCCATTTAAAACATTGTATGTATGTGTTACAAAGAGGGATACACGTCATCCGACTAGATAGTGATTGGGATTAAACCATTCAGACTAGGTATTTAATACGACAACGTAGATCATATGAGTGGGATTGTGGGAACTCTTTTAAGATACACGTGGTACCTCAAATACATCAACAGAGATGCTTTAAATTTTAAACCCAAAGGCCCAAACCAATAAGTTGGCCTTTTTTTTGGGCCGTGGTTATTTAGTGAAGGAATTGGGCCGTCCAATTTGGAATCAAACCAATGCTTTAAGCTTTATATCAATTAGTCCTTCAAATCCAATTGGTATGGACTGTCAATGCGTGCAGTATGGCATCGATGGATCTTTTGAGAAGGCCTGCATATTGCCCCATAAAAAAAAAAAAAAAAAGAGCAGTAAAATGTTTCAACGACAGCATGCATCAATGAGCCTTCTCCTCTACCACCGCTGATATTTTGCTTGAAAATTAAGTTCAACTCTAGCATTCATCTTTGGTCTCTTTGCTAGATGAAGCATTAAAAACAACAATGAAGTTCATATATGCATCTTGATCCGTCTGAGATATATGTTTAATAACCTTTAACTTTCATAAATACTAATTAAAGCCGTGCTTAAAGATATTATCTTAGTTTATACTTCCATAATACGTGATGTAGAAAACAAAAGTTTGGAGCACGTAGGGTGAGGATGGTAAATGAGGATTTGATTCAAACATGTTATATAAATAATTTAACATATATTTTTATAGATAATCAAAATTTATTTAGATTGAAGAGAAAATCTGATCGTGTTAAATCATATTGGCATCTAAAAACTCCAATAGCAAGATTGGATCAATTTTAAATTTTTCCATGTAATTCTATGAGTATTTTTCTAATATGCAACTACAACATCATTGATTGTACCTTGAATCTTTCAGAATAAAGTTTTAGGGCTAGGTTTTTATTTAGGCTAATTTTGTTATTTTTATATGTGTTTTTGATTTATGTTTAATTTCCTTTTTTACTTTTAGATTTTTAGCTATTTTCTAATAAGTGTAGAGTTTTTTTATTGATATATTTAAAGGTTTTATAAAATTTTTTAAAAAAAATTTAGAAAATAAATTGTGAATTTATGACTCATATTTGCAATCCTCGTTGTTGTGCTATAGTTTTTAGTTTTTGTATGCATCAATATGTCATTTTTTCTTCTAGAAAAACAATATTCAATACAACAACTAGATTTAGGTGGATCCAAACTATCTATGGGCATCCTAATAATATTGTTGTTCATTATTGTAGTATACGTACGTTATCATAATATGATTGATTTTATTCATGAATCTTCATAAATAAATGTTATTGATTTGGTTTATATAAACTAGTTACACGTGGCAATTCCTTTCTATCTTCCACATTAATTAGATGAATGATCTTTCTTTTTGATGCATGAACAAGTTATTTTTTTTGTAATTAAGATCTCTATTAAGGACATCATGCTTAAATCTTTCATGAGAAGAAAAAAAAAATCCATTTTCAACTCTAAAGGTTTGTTTGTTTTTGCGTTTCAAAAGCGTTTTTGATAAAATTTGAAAATTTTTTATTTTTTTATTAATTTCAAATTAATATGTTTTTAGTGTTTTCAAATCATTTTGATGTGCTGATGTCAAAAATAATTTTTAAAAAATAAAAATATATTATTAACATGTATTTTGACATAAAAATCTATTTAAAAAATAACCACAACCACATTGTAAAATACACTTTAATACTTGATGTGGGGGCACGAGGCCCATGATCTTAATTATAGCAAACTGTTTATTCCAACTCGCATTTACGATGAGAATAGTAAAGACACAAATTAACTAATTAACTATTGATAGTTGAAAATATTATTTTAATATATTTTATAATAAAAAATATTTTAAAAAATTAAATCATATTGTATATATATATATATAAAAGAAAATTCCAAAGAGTTATTTTCTGTGCAAATCACAAATCACTCAAGCAAGTCATAGGCTCGTAGCTAGGTTCGCATGAACGGTTGGTAAAGTTAAGAAGAGAGAAAGGTCCTTCCATGTACGGTGGATTGATTGATGAGGTACGGTTGTCACCCGCCATGCTCGACCTTCAATTATCCACGTGAACATGACATGCTGTCAATGAAAAAATAAAAAAAAAAGAAAGGGGGGGCTAATTTGCACGGAAAGTCAACAAAGGTTTCCTAGATTGTCCAATGAAATTAGCCCCTACCTTCACCACTCTCCACGAAACTTACCAAATTCCCATTTCTTTCTTTATTGGTCCAAATTTGACCTTAGAAGATAGCTTTCACGATCCAATTTTGATTCATTCATTTATCACCCCACATGGTGTTGTAGTTGCCTAGAAGTCTCCTCAAAGTCCACTCTTGCAGGCAAGCTAGGGTTCCTTCCACCTTACACTCTAACATTTTACGTGTCAAACAGTTGTACACAGACGACTAGCCGTAGTTCTTGACTGTTTAAATCACCAAAATGTTTTGTATTCTTCAAAACTTACTCGTCGGTTTCTTGACTTGTAATTTATTTCTTTAATTAGTTCACTTGCGAACGTTAATTATTGAATGTTAACAAGTCATTGGGATATGAAAACTAGAAAGAAAGTAAATGAGCTAGGTTTGAGGTTGAGAGATAAGAAAAATATATATAAATTTTAAATAACTTATCTCTTTTACAAATTTATGTATTTTCATAATTGAAAGTTCATAAAAATATGCTATTTTTATTTTAATTTATTGTTCTTGTGACCATAACCAAATACCACGATTGATAAACCATTAATTATGAGTTGGAAAATATATGTTGATCGTGTTTGTTTTATATATATGTTGATCATTTTTAAAACCGAACAATTTGAAACAAAATATTAAAGCATGAAATAATAATAACAAAAGGAATGGAAATCTTGTGTTACTTTAATTTCTAACCTTTCGACCCCCAACAAGGAAAAAAAAAAAAAAAGAAACTATGAACATCTGAACCTCATTTTCATCCCTCGGAAGAAGGGAAGAAAGAGAAAAAGAACTATTGATAACAAGAAAGTAATTAACTATTCATAAAAAAACAAAAAAATTGATAAGAGATATGTCTAATTAATTTCTGTGGCTTGTGTTGTTCGTGGCATTGCTGTTATTGTTGTTGTTGGTGGTGTTGCTGTTAGCACCACCAATGATGGAGCTGATGGCAGCTGCAAGTGCTGCAGTGAAGTTAGGATCGGCCGTGATGGCGGCAGTGGCAGCACTCAATGTGTCCTGAGATAGGGAAGGTTGTTGTCCTGAGTGCAACAAGTGGGGTTGAGCTTGGTGGCCTAATTGTGGAGTCCCAATTTCCTGAGACAATTGTAGGCCAGAGAATTTCGATTGGTTGTACAAGGCTTGACCAAAAACCTGAGGCAATTGTGGTGTTGTGACTGAGGAAAAATTCTGGGGCTGGCCTGGAAAAGGGACTTGGAATTGTGGAGGAGGTCTTTGGAACTGTAGAGGGTTTGGATTATGAGTGAGGTCTAATGTTACAGTAGGGAATGGAGCTGAAGCTGAAATAGTTGCCATATTTGATGAGCCAGCTGGGAGTATTGCTCTTGCTAACAAATTTGGGTTCATTATGCCATCTGCACTTGACATTGATCCTGATAGTAACATGCTTGCAGCTGCTGCTGTTGTTGATGCCATTGCCATTGCAGCTGGAGGTAGAGGGTGATTGTGATTGCCTTCATAAGTTGTGATCAAGATTGTTCTATCCTCCGCGCAACGTTGAACCTGAAATCAATCACCAACATAAATTACACTAGTCTTAGATAAAATCTTGATTGGATTATCGACAATTCCTCAAATCATCCCTAACTTAGATTGAAAACGAGGATCAATAAATGGACTAAAACATACTTGTTTTCGAACTGGACAGCCCACTGCCATGGTGCACCGATAATAAGCCCTCGGACACGGGTTTCCTTTGGCCATCTTCTGGCCGTATTTCCGCCATTGGCAGCCATCAGTAATCTGGAATCGGTCAAACCAAATTAGTTCCACTCCAACTTGTTGAAAGTTATATGAAGATTTTGAACAAGTCTTAGCTAGTTACATACCATGGGAGCTTCCGATCGTGCACGAACCGACACACGGGCTTTTCTCATCGTCGCCTCGGTCGATTGCTCTATAGCCTTATTAGCAGGACTGGCAGGATCCGTTTTCTGAACCTTCCATGCTTGTGATTCAGATTCAGGACTCTCTTCCCTGCCAATTCTTTTTCCATCTCGGAAGCTAGAATTTTCTTGATCATATGGAAGTTTACCATTGTTTTTCGGGGATGCAACTTCAATATGGTTTTGAGGTGTTCCAGAACGAGTCCTCTCATCGGACGATGAATTGGATAGTTCATCAGTCTCAGCTGAAGGGCCTAGATCCATGAATTGTCTGGGCACTACTACGTCCTCATGTTTCTTTTCCTCAGAAGATTTTCCCTGAACATTCTGAACACATCAAAAACAAATCATTTAACCTACCTGGACCAAGTTAAAATGGTACACACTAAAATCATCATCATCATCGCCATCATGTCAAGGATGCTTGGGAACTGTTAATTGTTTTGAGACAAAATTAATTACCTGTTGCTCTTTATTGCTTTCTTTTCCATGATTTTGTTGTTGATGTTGCTGCATTAGTGCTGCAAAATGCATCTGTAAAGCACTGTAACTGGTGGTTACTTGACCAAGCATGTCTTTTAACCTTTGATTTTCTGTATTCATTTTTTGCAGCTCCATTTGTAATTGTGCCAACTTCTACATGTAAAAATATATATATAAAGACTAAATAAATCCTTAAATGGGAAATCTTAAAAAAAATAAAAATTGACCATCGATTTGGATTGTGTTTAAACTTATAATTACCTCGTTGTTCTTTGATCTCTTATCATCAACATCAGATGAAACACCATCATCCACAGTTGATTGAGCACTTCTAGAGTTAGCAGTAAGAAGGTGCAACCCAGTCTATATTTAGAAACAAAAAATAAAATAAAATCAATATCTCTATTTATAGAAAAACTATATAAGCCATAGTAATTCAAAAAAAGAAAAAACAGATTCATTTTCTTACATTTACATCAAGAGCAGTCCTGGTAGACCTTGGAGCAAGTTCAGCAATGGAATTCTCCTTCTTGACAATAACACTTGTGGTCTTAGAGTCATCGTCACCAACCTTATCTATCTTTTCTTTAAAGAAATCTACTTCGTGAGCAGCAGAAGGTGGTTGCTCATCTTGGCCAGCAGAAAGACTACCTGGAAACTGAAACATATTATTGTTCCTAGAATGATCCATGTTATGATCACTAATGAAGTCTCTTTTGATCTTCAAAAAAGAGCCAACTGGGCTGTTGTTGTTGTTGTTGCTAGAGAAGACAGAAACAGGATCAGAAGCGAGTGTAAGACCCCATCCCTTGTCCATAAATGAAAGAAAGAAAACAAGAAGAAATGCTAGGAAAGAAGAGAGTTTTTCTTGAGAGAAAGAGGGAGAGAGGTGTCTGTGTGTACGTGTTATGTGTGCAAAGTTTTTGAAGTCTTTAGCCGCTGCAATGAGCTCGGCTATAAAAAGGGTTTGAAGGGTGGACCAAAAAGAGATAGATTTTTATTATTATTATTATTTGGATTGAAATTGGATATATTTAGAAGAAATTGGAGGGATTTCTTGAGTGGTTGCGTCAGGTGATGCGTCAGGAATCCCTAGCTGGCAATATTGGTCCAGTCTTATACTGCTGCTGATACAAGAAATTTTAGACTTTAGAGACTTGCAAAAAATGGGTTGTCGATGGATATCCATATAGAGTAAGTGGATAGTCCATTGCCATGGCAAAGCTTCGTTAGTCATATAATAGCGAAGCTCTACTTTTTCTTCTTTTTATTTATTTATTTTATTTTTCTTTTTATTTATTTCAATATCATATTTTTTTAGTTTCATTCTTAATTTTTTTTTTTAATAATGATTCGAGTTACTTTAAGATCAATCAAACTAATTTAAACCTAAGTCGATCAACAAAGAATCGAGTTAGGAGATTTTTTTTATCAATTTTATATTTTTTTACCGTTCAATTACTTTGCCTTGGGATCGATCAAGTCAAAACAGTCACGTTAAAGCAACTATCACATGATTTAATTTTAGATTTAGGCTTAGCAATAAGTTGTGTTGGGAGGATTTTTATATCAATTTTCATCATCTTTTTTTAATTTCATCCTTTAACTTTTTTTTGTCGGTCATCCATAATACATTTGGCTTTGTACAATTTAATTTTAAACATAAACTAGACAATAAGTTAAATAAAGAGATTTCAAGGTTGAATCGCTCTAATCATTTTAAAAAAAAATATTAAATAATCTTTTATATTCTAAATAATTTTTGTAATGTTAAAAAAAAATTTGATCCAACCCGTGCAGTGTGAACCTATAAACTAATAATTATCTAGAACATAAACTAAAGAATTCAAATATCTTCAACAACAATAACAACTGGAATTTTTCAAGGAGAAAAAATCAAATATGGGTCCGGATATTAAAATGGGTATACGGGTTGAATACAACAAAAATTGATGAAATGTTGACCAGATTTGTAAAGTTAGACAAGAAAAAGAAAATGGTGGTGGTGGTGCTGAGGGTGGGGTACGTGGGTTTCGTCTACCTTTCGTCAAGAAAGAGTTTTGACTCTTTCATAAAATCAAATCAACGAAGAAAAGAGAAAAACAAAACCCTAAGAAAAAAAAAAAAAACTTGTCAATCCCACCGTCCCTTATCGTGCGGCGCGTTCCACGTGATGAAATTCAATAAACCAATTAAATTGTTTTTTTCATATTTATTTATTAAAAGTAAGAGAGAAGCACGTCAACGAGATTGACGGCCAGGCTAGGTTATGACTGGAGACCGGACGGGACAGTTGCTTAGTCTATAGATGGGTCCCTCTATTACATAAGCCCCCCACGTTTCAGATCTGCTCCCCGGTAACCATGTTGACTGTTTACTGGTGGGACCCAGTCACTTGCTCTTTTTACACATCTAGATTTTGTAGTTGCCTGCCTTGCGCTAATAAACCCTTGAGGAGACTGCCCAAGTAACCACTGGAAAATTAGGTAATCTGTGGTTACGATTTAATTACAAAATTAAAAAGACAGAGAAAGTGGAGATATGTGTTTATTTTTATATTTTAAAAATATATAAATTTATTTTTAAATTATCATAAAAATATATTTTTATGTCTTTATAATTTCTTCAATCAAATACGTTTTTATCTCACTACCTAAAATTAATAAACACTCCTTTGGATGAAATTTTACTTTTTATTCATTTTGGAATCAATAGCTGAATTTTTCTACCCAGGTGATTTTTTTTAATGAAGTTATAGTATTATTATTAATTATTTTTTTATTAACGTGAGTGTTCGGGTTAATTTACGCTCGTCTCGACTAATCCCATGGACCCTGAAGTTAAAGAACATGTAAGTCTCCAGTGGCCCTGAGGTTTGTGAGACTCGAATAGTGATCTTTAGAGAACAAATTTAAAACCTAATCGTTGAACTACACCCCTTAAGTTAAGTTATAGTATTATTATTTGAATAACTAGCCGCCATTAACTTAGAGGTGTTATTTCTGTACGCAAATAATTTATGTCAACCAAATCAATAATAAATTATAATGATATGGTTTATACAGTAAGTCAAGTTAATACATATGCATAGATACATATTCAACTTATTTTTGTGATATTAATGTATATATAATATAGTAACGTTTTTGACATTGTCACATTGGAGATAAAAACAATAGCAGAACTTATGGTCCTTTCCTTTGGTAATCCAGGAGCCATTTTTCTTAGCCAACTCCATGTTTTGACATCCCTTTTTAACGTTTTTTTTTTTTTTTGTTCTTGCTTGATTGTCATGGAATTTCATGATTCACCGATGCTAGACCTATATATCAAGAGTTTAATCTTGTTTCTAGCTACTAGCTAGCCTCAAATCTTGACCATACAAGAATTAATCACTGCACGAATTTCTGTCTTCGTTGAAACTTTGCTAGCAATTATATCACATATATATTTTATATATTTCCTTTGGTTTTTAGTTAAGTAAAAGATTTAATATATAATTCTCAAAGCATGGAAATTATTTTTTTTGGTTGTGTGTGGCTTTGAAACTCCATCGTTGACAACCAATACCAATAAAATGAAAGCAAACACGTATCTAAAAAAAATAAAAGAAAGAAAAGAAAATCAATTTGCATGACATTAGGTGGATATTACTTGGCCTGTTCATATTTCTTGACTTATTAGTTAACCCAAACTTTCCCTTCTTTCTACTGCACACGAATTTTCAACATCCAGTGATGTTCTATTAATTAATTTCTTCTTCATGGAGTATATTAATAAAAAAAATAGTTATTTAAAAAACAACTTCTGAAAAGTTAAATGGTTATTTACAGGAAAATAAAATGATTGTGTTATAAATAAGATAAAAAAAACAGAAATAAATAAGATAATTACTAATATATTATATTGCTAAAATTAATTTCGTTATATATACTTTAGCCTATTAATCTTGCCCGCGAGGTTAAGTCAAGACAAAAAGGTGATGGCTACCTAGCTCATGGCTGGCTTGCCACGTATACATCCTGGCAATTACCCAAAATATCTAGGTTTTCCAGAGGAAAAAAAACCCTTCAAGCTCACACCTTCAAAACATTACCAAGAATGGGAAAACGGTGGCCAACAATTGACCATTGCATTAATTTCGACATCAAAATCATAATTTCTCTCCGAATTTTCCAACGTAACCAAACTCGTGAATTGGACTTGGAATAGAAATCGATCGAACAGTGGAAAAGTTTCTCCTAATTGCATGCATGTATCGATCGATCAATCGACCGAGAACATTGTTTTATATAGAAAATAGTTGTTTCTGTTCAAACCTACGGCGCCCAAAGAAAAGAAAGAGGAAAGGGGCTCGAAAATGAATAGAGATTCCATTCAAAGACATGCCATGTAGACTTGTCCTGTGGGGCAATAAGATTTTACGTTATTGGTAATAATTATTTTTTAAAATATTTTTTTATTTATAAAAATATTTAAATAATATATTTTTTTTTTAAAAAATTATTTTTAACATCAACACATTAAAAAAATATAAAATAAATAAAAAATAATTTTTGAAAATATATTTAAAATGTAAAAACAAATAGTCATTTTCTTTCTTATGCCTAGTGGATAGAATATATGTGAACGAGGTATACAGTGCCTAACTACGAACGTGCACGAAGGGAAATATTGACCACCGAACCCAACGACTTGCATGGAGACAAATATTAAAGTATTCTTCGAGACAAATATATATAAAGACTTACTTTAAATGATATGGAGGCCAAATCCTTCTTTTTCTGAATCTTTCATTGATTTTTTTTTCTTTGGTTCCATTCCTTTTCGATATTAAGCGTGCTTTTAGATATTAGTCAATACAATATAATTCCCTTTTTAATTTCTTTTTTTTTTTAATTTTAGGTCAGACTTATTTGGTAGTGTGATTGTGGTTATTTTTAAATAATTTTTTGTCTTGAAATGCATGTTAATGATTTTTTAAATTTTTATTTTTTAAAATTATTTTTAACATCAAGCACATCAAAACGATTTTTTAAAAAAACAGAATTTGCACAGTTAAAAATTAATTTATAAACTTAGCTGAATATTCCATGGAGATTTTTTTTTTTTTTTTGCTACTTGTTACAAAGTAAAAATCTTCATTCAAGACAACAACGAAAAAATGGAAGTAAGTTAAAAAAGGTGTTTGAGGTTATATTAATTATGCCCCCATGATGCGGAAGCTATACGATTTTGATTATTCATTTATTTTTATACAATCAACTGTTTAATGATTTAATTGTATTATCATAATTTCGTTTGTTTGTTGCTGTTTTTACTATTTTTGAGCAGGAATAATAATAGATATATATCTATGAAAAATGTTTGAACCAAAATTCATATAGTTTTTATACCATTTTAATTTTTTTGAAACCAAGTATTAATGCTTAATTTTTTATTGATTAAAATTGAATTTATAAATTTTCAATCCCAATCATCAAATCAAAAAGTAATGAAAATTTTAAAATATATAATCTATCAAATTTAAATTTTTAACTACTCTCAATTTTCAGAATAGATACTTGATTTCATAATTTTTTAAAAAAAACATTTAATTACAATACAATAAGAGTTCAAGTAATAGTTAATTTAAATTCTATATTATCATAAATTCTTGAACAACACAAAGGGATTTAGACCTTATTTATTTGACGGAAAGTGATTTTCTAGAAACTAGTTTCCAAATTTTCTTGTATTTGTTTGTTATTATAAAAGTTAATTAACGAAAAACACTTTCTAATTAAAGAAAAATTTGGCTTGGTTTCTAGGAAAGTGTTTTCTTTTTATTTTGAGGGGAAAACACTTTCTGGAATTTTTGAAAAATTTTAAAATATCATATTATTTGCTAATTATATCAAATTTTATGGGATCTTTGATAAAACCTGGTATACCCGAAGTTTTCTAACGACCCTAAACCAAACAACCAGTGACAACTCCTTTGACTATAAACATAGCGCTCCCACGTGCGACACTTTATAAACAAACATAGCCTAAATTGAAGTTATTTTTTTTATGTAAAATATCTATTATTCTAAATTATGTTCCACGATAAAGAATTTATTTAACATCCCATTAGAAGCACATATATTTAATTAAGAATCAATGTATATATTGTGATTACCGAGTCATCAATTTGGAAAGATTGAATGGCTTGAATCTTAATCAACTAATTTTGTCATTGCTTAGAACTTTATTAATTTTGATTCACGGTTTTCGTTTTCGTTAGTAGTATTTTCTTTTGATGTGTTTTACATTATTCACATGAGAAATGCATAATTTGTTGAAGTCAACTGATGCAGGCAACTTAATCTCCTCTTTTTTAAGTTTACATTCCCTTTCGATTTTCAACCATCCAAGCCCAAGACTTTCATGGTCTTCCATTGCAGCAATTTAAACAAGAATCACTCTGTTCTTGCGGTACCCTAGCTAGTAGTCTGTTTCCTCCATGAATGTTGGCTTTTCATCAATTGGGTAACTTTTATCTTCTCTCATTTTATTATTAAAGAATAGTTTGGGAGTGCCAAAATTTTTAATTTTAGAAATTTGATTTTTTTCAATGTTTTTTTTTAATAATTTTGATGTATCAATGTCGAAAAATAAAAACAATCTGAAAAATTATTTTAATATATTGATATAAAATATATTGATTATATCAAATTATTTGAATATATTGACTTCCTACCTAGTTATATAAAACAAGCTTATCATATTGATAAAAAAGCATGCGTATGTGACAATTAATTGGTTGGTAAATCACTTCAACATTAATATCTTAAGAAGCTTTCAAACTAGTCATATCACAATAATACAAGAGTGTTTATAAATATTAGGTTTGTAGTCATCGCATAGTTAGTAAAGTTTCGAAGATTGAGATCAATATGTAATTATTTTCTTAATGTATTACATCAATGATAGAGATGCGTTGTTAAAATTATTTATTAAAAAAATTAATTTCAATTATATAATATATAAAATTATCCATTAATAATTTAATCGATTAATGAATAAAAATAACACACAGTACAAGAATAGAGATAAGAATGACGATCATGCCCGAAATTCAAGAACTCCAAGGATGTGAATAAATTATGATAAAAATGTCAAAACCCCACCTAATTAAACAATTGCAGAGTTTCAAAACTCTTGAGGGAAACAAAATCAAAATAGAAGAAAATGACAAGGTTGACTGAATTTTACGTTGACCATGTTGATCCTACCTCACGTGGCT
Organism: Populus deltoides; assembly: GCA_015852605.2. Taxonomy (NCBI): domain Eukaryota; kingdom Viridiplantae; phylum Streptophyta; class Magnoliopsida; order Malpighiales; family Salicaceae; genus Populus; species Populus deltoides. The sequence continues at coordinate 795,197 of CM027580.2, forward strand.
TCCTAACCTGATTAAGAAATTTCGTGAGTGGTTAGGTTTTGAAAGTAATGCACGGACTAATTAATTAGAGCCATAAGCTAAACGGCATTAATAAATAAATAAATAAATTAGACACTAAGTTGGCGTATTGCCACAAGCAACAGAGCAATTCTATGCACAGATACTTTTCGCAGTACCATTCTTTTCACCATATAATGTCGATGTTCTTTATTAATTTTTGGTTTGCATTTCTCAATAATAAATGCATTTCAAACATTTGGAGCTTTTTTCCTTTCCAATTTCTATGTTTTATGCTGAGAATTGATCCATGGCTTGCTTTCTTTTGTAGTTCAAATTCCGGCACTTACCATTCCAACATTAATTTATGGGGTTTTTTGGGTTGATTTCATGTCCATGATGGAGGAGGGATTATTGACCAGAACTAAAAAAAAAAAAAAAAAATTAATTTTAAATTGTTGATTAAAGTTTCATAAAATATATTGAGCTGATAAATAAATAAATTAATTAAGTATAAAATAGATGTTTATATATAACTCTTTTCAAACTATGGTTTTGAAAATTCAGCACACTTAAAACCTTATTATAAAGCTGAAATTTGATATTTTTCAAAACCATGGTTTTATATGCAAATTATAGTTCTGAGAACACAATCTCAAAATGAAGGAGGAGTGTACAGTGTGGTGGAATGCTCATCCATCCATAAATAAAAAAATGATGTGAGTTAATTTTTCTATATAATTTATATTAATATTTATTATAAGGTCATATAATTGATTAATTTTAAAGTATGAAATAATTATATATCATCAATAATAAAATGAGTAACTACACAGGAGAATGGAAAATAGCAAAGAGAATTTAGTGAGCAAGCCCCACTAAAACAACACGCAAGCACATGTATATATATATATATATGTATGTTGAGTAAGTCCTGTATTTCTCCTCCCCATACATCATTTACCAAATTTTTTAGGTGTTAAGTTTGATTATTAAAAATGAGAGTATGGGAATGAGAATCGACATGGAATAATAATAATAAATAACACCATCACTATTCCTATGAATGAAATAAATTAATTTTTTAAAAAATTAATTTAATTTAATTCTATTTTTGTTTTTGTTTTGATTCCCTTTTCTTATAACGAGGAATGAGAGAAATTATATTCCTATTTCTTTCTCGAACAAGAACCAAACGCATCTTGTATTCTTGCCTGACAAAAAACCTCACTACTTTTATTCGGATCGACACCCCTTTTTACCTTTTCGATGTCTTTTTGTTTTGTTATGTTTTCAACTTTCCTTCATTTGTTTACATTGTTCAGACAGATTTCTCTTAACTTGGAAACAACTTTTAAGACTGACAAGATGGACGGTACACGTCTTTTGACAATTAACACTGCCAAATTGTTCCTCCCTCCTTCTACATTCAAAACAGAAAGGAGCTCTATAAATCTTCTTACTCTTCTTGGTTAAAAACACCAATTTTGTTCCTCATTTTGGTCGTCTTCTGCTTGTCTTTTCCACAAATCGTTCATACACAAGGGAAAAAAAAAAAAAAAGGACCCAAGATTTTTATACCTAACTAGCTATTCTGATGTTTCATGCATGGCTGCCTAGTGTTGGGATTGGTTCATATTGAGGGGTGGTGGCGGGGTTTTTTTTATATTTTATTTTACGATCAGCTTGCGATCTAGCTAGCTAGTTGGCAGTAATTAAGTGAGAAAAGTTGTCATCACATCAGGTGATTCTTTCTTGAGGAATAAATTAATGGTACGATAAACTAGCTACCTCCCAAAACATGATCATCAAGATTAATTAATTTTAAGGATTTAAATTAAGTTTTCTAATGCCACTCGAAGATATCATATATAATTGTATTTCTTAAGGGAACGCCATCGTGTAGTGAGAATAGAAAGGACAAGTTGTTAGAAACTATATGTGTGTGCATGGATATATTTAAGAGAGCAATCAATTTCATTATCTTAATTTGACTACATCATTGGAAATGGACAGTTTTTTCTTCTCCTTTGATGTGAAATTGTAGAAAAGGAAACTGCTAATGAAGTCTTTAATTTCTTTGTTTAGGTTCTAGCCGACTTAGGTTCATTTGGCATATATAGCAGAGCAATCACTTTTTTTTTTTGTTAAATTTTAATTTTTTTATTATAAAATAATTTTTATATATATTTTTGGATTGTTTTAGTATGTTGATGTTAAAAATATATTTTTTAAAAAATTATTTTAATATATTTTTAAATAAAATTTTGAAAAATAATTTATATTATTATTTTATTAAGCGATTGTATTTTTATTATGTGGAAAACTTGAGGCAACTATGAAGAAAAAATTTTGGGTTATTTTTTAAAAGCTTAAAGAATTTTATATATTGGTTTTGTAAATTGTTAATCGCCATTCTAAATAATATGATCTTGACTTCATGATTTACCTTTGGATGTTCCTTGGCTTTTACAACTTTTTTAGTATTACTTCTTTTTGAATATTAGCTTGTAATTAAGAATTAATTTTTTTTATTAATATAAATTTTTAGATTAACTTATATGTATCTTGATTAATTTTACGACTCAAATTAATAATCATATAAATTTTTAATAACTCTAAAATTTATAAAATTCAACCGATAATCTTAAAAATATAAATTTAAAATCTGATCATCAATCATCACCCTTTCAAATTACTAATTCGTATAATCTTATTAGGTACTTAGTCGTTCTTTGTATTAATCTTTAGCTCGTGGAATTAATAGATAATTGGTCGATCCATATAAATATGTGTGGTATTTTTCCTCTATGTCCCTTTCAATCTCTGACACTGCACTCAACAAGAATATCTAGCTTAAAATCATGCACAAATCCTCAATAAATTGGTATCAGAATCGAAGTCTGCGCCAACATAGTTTGATACTAATCCAATAGATTCATTCGTACCAATTTGCACGGGTTGTTTTTTCATATAATTTTTTTTCAATCTCTTTAACTTTACACCTACAAGGTATGATAATACATGTTATTTTAAAAGTCAGTAGTGGTCCAGGGTGACTGGTTTCTGTATACAACCCATGCTTATGAAATTTGATCAATTGTTACTTGTAAGACCATCCTACTCCATTTCTTTGTCAAATAAAAAGCTTAATTATCAAATTCCTTATCCAAATATAGTGTAAAAATTATATCATTGTCGATGCTAGGCTGAGATCAAATTAATTTTTTTAATGTAAAAAATATCTAGATGTTACAGCATGTTTTCTAGTAGAAAAAATTAAATCGTAGGAGTTGATTTAATGTGATCTAATCAACTTGATAAACTTAAAGGCAACTCAAAAAATTATTAAAAATATAGTTTGACTAAAAACAATTTAAGATAGCATGTTTTTTTTTTGAAAAATATTAAGATAAAAACATATTAGATCAACTCGGATCAACTTGTTAAATCTCACGAATCCAATCATGAGAACGTAGATAACCCCAAATAAAGCAATAAAACCAAATATGAAACCTAATTTTAAATAAACCAATGTCAAATGATGAAATTGAAAAAAATCAATTAAAAAAGACAAAGACCAACTCAAGTCAACTCAAGTTAACTTGTCAAAGCCGCAACCCGCCATGTAATCGGATAACTCTATAGAAAGTAAATCATAACAAATTATGAAACTCAATTCTCAATCAATCCAATGTTGAATGATGAAATTAAAAAAATATTGATAAAAAGATAAAAAACCCGAAGTCAACCCGAGTTAACCAACCAAACTTGTAATCTGTAATGAGACTGGATAACCTTATAGGAAGGAAAAAAAATAAAATATGAAACTCAATTCCAAATCAACCAATTATTGAAGGATGAAATTGAGAAAAAAAATTAAACTAAAAAAACTCTGAGTTAACCTAAGACTCGTGGATAAATAATTCCAATGTTGAATAATGAAATTAAAAATGATAAAAAATCCGAAAGTTAACTCATAAACTCATGACCCGTAATAAGATTAGAATAACTTAATAAAAAGCAAGACTTAAAAAAGTTATGAAACCTAATTCCAAATCAACTAAATATTGAATAATAAAATTAAAAAAATTAAAAATAAATAAAAAAATTTAAATTGAGTTAACTAGCAAGAGCCGCTGTTTTAGCTATAAGATTAAGATAATCTTCTAAAAAAAAAAAGTAAACAAAAATAACCTAAATCAACATGGGTTAACTCACAAACCAAATATCAATATTATAAGATTATGATAAACCTATAGAAATCAAATCAAACAAATTATGAAGACCTATTTTTAATTAACTCATTTTTGAAGGTTGAATTTGAAAAAACTCAAAGTGAAAAATAGGATATAATAAAATGACGTGAGTTTACTTGGGATAACTCCTGCAAAACTTGTAATCCAAGTTATAAGATGATAATAACTTTATAGAAAGCAAACTAAAAATAAATCATGAATTTTAATTTATAATCAACTCTAAAAATAAAATTAAGAAAAACTATTTAAAAAAATTAAGCCATCAATTCGATAACACAAATTTACTTCAGCAATCTTAATTTTTTGAGTAATAGAAATGAAAATGCAAGAACATTTAAACCCCACCAACGCTCCTCCATCATGGAATTGGCAAGAATTTTTGAGAAGTTGGAAAATCCTTTTCACCCAACAAGAACAAAAAATAAAATTAAGGTCGACTGGGAAGTCATGTCCATCTGATTAATTGTCGGCCATCTACTGTAACCCAAAAAGAAGTAACTTGATGCACGACATTAAAGACTACATTTTGGACCCTGAAAATTGAAAGAACTACTTTTCCATGGGCAATTTCTGGTGGGGACTTTGAAGCAAGAAAGTTCCGTTTTCCTCCTCCTCCTCCTCTTCCTGTAGCTAGGTAGCAGGATTCTAAGAATATAATGATACCTTTCAGACTATGTCATGTGATTTGGTCTGAAATTCAGGACCTCCTTCTGATATATATAATCTTGGTCAAGTTCTTTGAGGTCTTAAGCCATGTGTACATGGCCGGTTTTTTCAATGAATGAGAGTATATTTCCAAACCAAGCAAACTACTTAAGCCATGCACCCAAGTGCGCCCTTCGTGTATTCGTGTTCACAACGAAGATGCACTCGTCTTTCTTCTCTTTTTCTTGTTTTTTTGCAGCATTTCTACCCTTAATGGTTCAGAAACTTTCAACAAAGTCTTTCTTCACACATATTTGGCGATGGACTTTGTTTGAATGTTCACAATATGTTGTAAGAATAATCTCAAAGATATAAATAGTCTCAATTTTTCTTCCCTGTCATTTCTATCCTTAATGGGTAAGAGATTTCCAACAACGTCTAATTTGCATACATATTCGGGCATAGACTCTGTCCGAATTGTATAATTTTTGAAGTAAGAAAGCACAGATTCTTGTTGATGTTCACAACTCAGAAATCAGCTTTTTTTTTTTTCTTTACGAATAAAATTGATAGAAAATTTAATTAGAGCCAAAACGGCTACTAACTTTATGGGGTGTTTTTTTCTCTTTTTTTTTGGATAAAAATAAGTTATTCTCATCAAAATTATGAAACTGTTGAAAATATTATTTCTCATTCGAGTTTTAAATAAATCAAGCACATACCTCATTGATTGCGAAGAAAATCCACAAGAATTAATCATGTTAACAATAACGTATACTGAACCATGAACCCTGTCAACCTAACTGCCTACCTCGTGACCCACATCACATAATTATGGATCCCAAATGCATGTATTACGGGGAAGTGATTATTTTGAAAATTTTTTTTTATTTATTTAGATCATATATATTGTTTTTTTAATTTATTTTTAATATTAACATATTAAAATAATCCGAAAACATAAAAAATTAATTTAAAATAAAATAAATTTTAAATTCATTTAAAAATACTTTTAAAATGAAAAATAAACAGCCTGTAGAGAATATGGAGATGATTCATTTGAAAAACGTGGCACCCATATTTATGAGTCTTTTGACCATGGATGAAACATCCGGGTGACTCTTCAGCTTAATTTATGACTGAAGGCTCTTTCAATTAGTTGCCTTAATTGATTAGATTAGACTACAGGTAGTATGGTTGCTGGACTGCTAGCTTTATGTCCAGTTGGATTTTCATTTTCTTTGCAGCCTTAGCTGTTAAAGCAAATTGACAGGCAATGACCACATGAATATGTTTCTAAGACAAGTGTAATTTCTTTTTTTTTAGTTTAATCCGGGTATCCGCCAGCTTGCAAGACTCGATCAATCCCACTGCCCAGGTTAACGACAATGTGTTCTTCCAAAGGACTCTGGTGAGAGTTAAACTACAGGCTTCAACTCAAACCATGAGTGAGCAAACCTCTTGATCCCAAGTTTTTACCATCGCCACCACCAGATGGTTAAGACAAGCTGTTATTTCGTGATTGGTGTTGGTGGGTTTCCATAAAATTATGTTAAAAAGAATAAAATTAACTCAATTAAAATATATGAATAAATTAAGGATAAATTGAATAAGTAATGCTAATAATAATAATAATTAATAACTAAAAATTAAGTGATCACCCAAGAAGTGCCAAACCTAAATCTTAGCCTCCTAAATTTATTAGGGTTTTTAACTTTTCTTCTAGAAGTTGGGAAGATCACGTTGTTACAGTGTTTTTGCAGCCAATACACTTTTCTCCAAATTGGCATTTTTCAAACCCGGTGTCGTGTTTATTTTGTCAATAGTCTTACTTTTCAAATAATTATTTTTATTTCGAGAGACCCAAATTGGAAAATTAATAGGACGAAATTACATAAAAGATGAAAATAGGACTAAATAAGAAATAAATTTATGCTTCTCAAGAAAATAAAAAAGTTACATATGAATATGGGAACTGCAAGTTTAGATTGACCAAAAATTAAAGTAGATCACAATCTGATCTTTTTTGGTGAAGCCCATCATAATAGACTGCAAAGCCCAAAGGCCCAAGGGTAGAGTTGCTATAATCACAGTTGTTAGGACCCAAGAAAGATGCCAGCCTCAGCTAAAAGTTCCTGGTATTAGTGCTACATGGTCAATACAATCACTCTGTTTTAAAACAATGGTTTTAGCCTCTGTTGCTTAGCCTCCTCAATTTCCCCATTTGGCCATGAAACTCCTACTTCCATGCATCTCGACCTTGACCAAAATCATCCTGAAGATAATGAACAAATTAAGGAACAGAAGCACTGATCCTTTAGCTCTTCTGTTTATGATTTTTGCTTTCATAGGACACATACCTTCAATCATTCCCCTGTCTCAAGATTCTCTTCTAAAACCATAAAGCAAAGAACAAGTGAAAACAAAGTAACAAGCAAACATAAAAGAAAGAAAGGAAAAGAAAAGGAACAGTCATGACATATATTCTTTTGACAACTCTTTTTAAGCCTTCCTTCCTTTACTCATTTCATTGCTATCCTTGACCATATGAACTAGAAATTCAAAGCTCCATCACATATTTTAATGGCTTACAATCCTTCTTCAAGGTCTTGTTCTTATGATTCTTTTTGTTTCTATTCATTACATTCGTTCTTCCATTTTTCTTCCTCACAAAAGCCATGCTGCAAGCCATTGTAGAACCTCATGTGGTACCATTCCAATAAACTACCCTTTGCATCGATGATGGCTGTGGCAGTCCATATTACAGGCACATGCTTTTATGCTCCGATTCGCATTCTCGAGCTTCGAACGCCTTCCGGGAGAGACGCCTGTAGCATAAGCCACTCAGACCTCAAGCAGATAGCCACCGATCCATTCATGGGAAGTGTAAAGATGGTCATCACTTTCGTGCAACTAGGCATTTAGCCTTGATACAAGCACACACATTTAACACTATCCTCTCAAAATGACTACCTCTTCTTCAATTGCAGTGAAGAGAAAGTGATTGTTGAGCCAAAACCCATCTTCTCTGCGAGGTTTCTGATCGGTGCGACTCGACATGTGATAGTGCGTTAGTTACCTTTGCAGGCACTTGCCAGGGATGTGGTGCTGCATTAGGAGGACGTTCTTGCTGCTCCTACTTCCCAAAAGCGACCGAATCTTGAGGCTGATGCTGAAGTATTGTGCTAGTTATACTAGTATTTATTGGAGAATTAATGGTGCAATACTCCTGATGATCACGTACCTGAGTATGGTATTAGAGTTGATTTTGAGCATTCCAGTGACTACAGATTGCCTTCAATGTCAGGACATGAAGAAAGGAGGTGGAAGATGGGATTTGACACACAATCACAGAATTTCCTATGTCTGTGCAATCAGAGATCAAATGTCACAACATATTGCAATGGTATGTTAGTATCCAAGCCTTTCATCCCACTATTTCAAAACCAAATGTCATAAATCAAAAGTTATTTTGGTTCTGTTTTTACAGATCACAGCAGCAGTAGCCATAGCAAGGCAGGAATAATTGCAGGTGAAGCATTGAAATTCTCATTTATGGTTTCAAAATTTTCTTGGCATCTTTCAGACATTATATTGAACGATCAGGCTTACTTAATTTGATGTTTCTTATTGTGGTTTGCAGGACTGTAACTGGAGTTTCAGCTGCTGGGGTTTTAGGAATTGGTGCTGGTCTATGGTATTGAAGAAAAGTGAGAGCCTCAGCACCAGTAACATGGGGTTCAAAGCAATGAGAATAGGCTCTTTAAGAACAAATCAACAAAAGTGAATACCAATCACTTTCTCTTTCTAATTTCCCCTATTTTTGAGTTGCTCGCACTTTTAATAAGCAACTTAATGGATCTGTTTTCTTTGTTTTAAATTTTATCCTGCACTGTTTATATATGATAGTTTTTGCTTTTTGGGTTTCTAAATTAGTGCTACCAGAGTGCTGTTACATTGTCCGTCAACTTTCCTTCTGTTTTTTCCCGCCTATTCGTCAGAGCTAGATAATGCAATCTAGTGAGCTTAATTGGCATAGTAAATTGATCACAGTTTCAAGTAATATGAACTTAGGTTGATCCTGCATGGAATGAATTAGAAATTGAAAAAATAGAAAATGTACTATTATCAATAATTATCAAACCGAAAATGTACTATTATCTATAATTTTAAACCTGATATGATTTTACTCGAAATCAAGTTTGATTTCGAATCAAATTAAAAATTGATCGGTCAAATCTAGTAAACTTGGCCGAGTTAATCCCTAAATATTATTTTATTTATTGTACTATTATCTATAATTATTTTTTGAGTTGCCTTTCGCACTTTAATGCGTAAACTTAATGGATCTGTTTTCTTTGTTTTCGATTTTATCCTGCACTGTTTATAGAGTACTATATGATAGTTTTGCTTTTGGGTTTCTAAATGAATAGTGCTACCAGAGTGCTGTTACATTGTCTGTCAACTTTCCTTCTTTTTTTTCCCCTATTCGTCAGAACTAGATAATGCAACTAAAGTGAGCTTAATCGGCATAGTAAATTGATCACTGCTTAACCTAACATGAACTTAGGTTGATCCTGCTGGAAGGAGATATAAAAGAAAAGAAATTGAAAAAGAACTATGTTTTATAGTTTCTAAACTCGATCTAATTTTTAATCAAAATCAAATTTAATTAAACTGATTTACGCTGAGCCAAATCTTATAATCTCATTACCAACTAAAAAAACAAAAGTGAAGAAATAATAATTATTATTATAATGATCACAAATTTGCTTTATTGGTGGATTTCACTTGCTTTACATTGACACATTGTATCTTACAAAAAGCTGTTTATAAACATTGACTCTGATTAACACCCTAAACTATCCTTGAACAATACCTCATTGACTGGTTCAAAGTCCTTGTATATAACAGTCAGATCAGATATGTATATGATACAATTATATATCTCAAAGTGCTAAATTTCTGATACATGCTTCCTCAAGAACACTTTTACATAGGGTAAAAAGGGAAGGCACCAAAAAGAAAAAAGAAAAAGGAAATAGAATTACAGAAGAACGGGCAACAGGTTTTGGCAAAATGTTTGAGGGTATCAACATGGTTGACCCTAACACAGTGTAGAGGACTCACCAGATGTTAAAGCAGGAACCAAGGACCCAGGAGCCACCGTAAAGGACTGAGTTTTAGGAATAAAGTGGCGCACAACCTATATCCAGATTGTGCCAAAATAAGCACCATTCATAAATACATCCTTAGATGATCTCCATTTCCAACTGTCCAGCCATTCTTGGCCTCTCTCTAGTAACCTGTGATGCAAGAAACATTATCCATATTAAATAAAGATAAGTTGTTCGTATATAGGCTATGATTAAGAATATCTAGTTCTCTGCATATGGATATAATTAAGAAGATTATCTTGTAAATAATTATACCTACTTGAATTACCATTATGAGCTAAAAAGTAGTTTCCTTCACTAAAGATGGTTGGATTAGCACTGCCACCAATTGCGTACATTTGCCACTCATCATATCTATTGTTAGCAACATGAGTATAGCCAAACCTCTTACCCTGCAAATATGATACCCTAAAATTTATCTTAGATTTGATTGATAAGACTCCATCAAATTAAACATCAAAAAGAGAAAAAGAATGCCCCATAGGAGAAATATTGTTTCTTTTACCTTGGCATCCTCTCAATAAGTCCAGAGCCAAATGGTTGAAAGCTATAGTTACTTCATAACTTTATCTGCTGTATATCCATCATTGTGTCCAAGCAACATCACCTGCCAGCAGTTCATTTAGTTAGCAGCCTCTAGCTTTGAGAAATTATTAATTTTGTGGACATAATTAAAAACTAACGTTGGAATGATCTATAACCAATGTGGTCATAAGTCTAATAAAATTGGAACACATTTATAAAATACTCTAATAAAATTGGAACACATTTATAAAATGAAGTGCAGTCTAAGTACCTTGTCATGCTGGGAGAAGTAATTGTTAGAGATTGTGATGGAGGCTGAAGCATGAATTACATCAATTAGGCCATCGGTGCAACGAGCAAGATAACAATGGTCAATCCAAACGTTTGAAGATGCAAAGATGGCAATGGCATTCCATCGGAGCCTCCACGCTTCCCAACGTGCGGTAGGAGTGCTTATAACTCTACCAGATTTCCTGGTTTGCAATCATGAATACTAATCCCATGAATAATAACATGGCTAACACCTTGAATTGTTATGCACGGTCCATATGCACCCTCTACTTAGCTCCTCCCATCTATAGTCTTATAACTATTCATTATAAGCTCATTTCTAGGTGTGATTACCATATCCTTGGAAAAACGATCCAAAGAGGTTTACTTTGGATAACAATTCACACCGAAGCATGCCCGGTTTAGGTTGACAGGATCATCATTCGGCAGTAACGACGTATATCGCCCCATATTTCTCTCCCATCGCGCTCTGCCAAACCCTACGGCGCAATCGGCCAAGGCACGACGATTGTTGGCCCAATTTGATTGAGCACGCCAGCATGAGTCTATAGTGTTAAGAGTTTTACTATTGCTTGGAAGATAGCTTGATAAGGGCTTATAATGCTTGTAATCTAGTGCATAAGCTGGTAGGGTTAAACATAAGTATGGTACAAGAAATGCAAGAATATTAGAGGGGCTGTGAGGCCATGGCTAGCTAGTTGAGATAATTCCAAAGAAGGAATAAATAGAAGGGGATTTTATAGAGCAAGAGAAGGTGGGTCACACGTCTAGAGGCTAAAGACATTGAGTTGTTTCATTTAGTGCTAGATAAAACGATGGTTGTACGAGCTCTATTCTGATTGACTTGTCTATCTCAAAAGAAGAAGAAAGCCAAGAATAAAAAGATGGCTGACATCGCAAGTCTGCTCTGAAATTATAAAGAAAACTTGGAGATCCACTACATCATTCAAGTGTACAATGGATTTGGCAAGATGCAGAAGAATATTTGTCTGAACAACAATTTAGACCATTTAAAATTAAAGGATTTATATGATTCAATTAATTGATTTAGAATAATAAATCTTACAATTATCCAAAATATAGATAAATATATGTTACTATTTGGGAATTAAGAGTTGATGAGATGTAATGTATGTCTTACACTTTTTTTAGATGAATTAACATTAATAGTGTCCATTATTACTCATATAAAATCCAACATTAATTATGGTCGTTGAAATTAATTCACAATGGTTTTTTGGTTTACATCTCCAAAAACCTCACCTTCATGGAATTTAACTAAAATTCAAGCAAAATCTCACGATTTCTGAGTTCTGATTCTACAAGGTAATGGGCTCTTCAGCTTTCATTTTTCTTTAATTTTTTAATGCCCACTTTTCCCTGACTCCATTTTAATTTTTTGCAAGATACAAGATAAATGCGTTATAATTATGGTATTTGATTTAGTTTTAGTGTTCATCAGTAGTGTTCGCATAAGTTTAAATTTAAATAAAGAATAAACTTGAGAGTAATATTATAAAACTATTAATTAGAATTTAATTAACAATTTTAAATTTTTAAATTGAAATAATTATTAGACACTATCCAATTTTATTATATTTGAATTGATAAAAATACACTGCAACTTAAGATCTCAACCCCTTTACTTATTCAAGATTATCACTTCATGGAATCAAAATCAAAAATTATAAAACTTTAGACTTGATTTGAGTTTTTCCACTGTTATATATTGGACTAGTAATTGACCTGTAAAATGATTTTTTATTATAATAAAAGATATTTTTATGTTTTAGTTAATAAATATAGAAAAGGTGAAATATGTGTGTGAAGAGAGAACATATGACAGGGAAAATAATGTTGCATGTGAAACATGAGTAATAAAATCAGGTGAGTTTATCTCAACCTTTTACTTGATGATCTATGATATTTAAGAATACTTTAGGTCACATAAGCTTACCTGTTCGAGAGAGAGAAATGATGAGAAACATCTCACTTCCAAAAAAAGTTGGGTCTAGTTGTTGTACCACGCTTACCATTGAAGGATAGGCTGATTCTTGAGATTAATCCATAGGTAGAAGGTTGGCCAAACCATGAGAATGTGCAGAGCAAGCTTTAGAAATAGTCATTGGTGGAAAGGTTAGCCTGTGATAGTTTAAGAAAGATAGTTATTAGCCAAAAGAGGATGGCCATCATAGGTTATAAGTGCTAGCGTAGGGAGTTATGATTAGGAATATCCAATAGTGAAAAGGTTGGTTTGAAACATTTTATTGATGAGATAGGTTGGCCATTAGTGCAGATTCGATTGGGCTGAGGTGGGACTGACCCTTACTCCATTTCTTTCTTTATATTTTTGGGCTCTAAAGCAGTGGAGAGGGGTTTGGGATTAGCTTAGAGAGGTTTCACTAGGGTTTGGCCAGGGTTGGAGAGGATTTGATGCCAATCCTATGAATATAAAGATAAAAACATATATTCAAATCAACTATTTTAAAAATCTAAAATCATGTTGTGTTGAGCTGAGATAACCATAATCTATACTGAAATACTAAAACTATAGATACAAAAGGCAAAAGTAGTAGAGACAATGGAGATAGAACAACAAACAAAAAACAAAAACAAAAACAAAAATAAAGACAAAATAGTGTTTGTTAACGGTGTACATGATATACTAATTATCTTTTTGCAACTTGTTTTGTTATGGTAAATAAGACAAAAATAAATTATAAAAATATCTATTTACCCTTAATATGTATTATTGTCAAATTTATATAATTAAAAAATAGTTATATATTAATTTTTTTACTTTTGTTTATATTAAATGTTGAAATTAATAATATTATAATAATTCTAGTTATAAAATCTAGATTTGCCCGATTACTTGACTTGAGGTCTAAAAATAGTCCACATTTAATTAGAAAATTAGGGCTACTCGGCCGACGCCCTTCTCAACTCAGATCCGAGCCTTGCTTTGGTTCGACTCTCGGAAGTCGTGATTTGAGTTAGATCTTTACATCGATCCAAGTCAACGATCAACCCGACCTATAATCGTGGTCAACCTCAAAGTCGACTTTAAAACTACTTATAATAACCACTTTTATTCTCTTATTGACCTAAGTCAATCCATCAATCCAACCCAAGACTCTGCCCCACGAGTTGGATTTTAAAAACTATGATAATAATCATTTTTATTCTTACATAGATCTGAGTTAACATTTAACTCGACTCCATAACTCGTGGTCTTGCCCCAGTGCTGACCCCTAAGTTGAGTTTTTAAAACTATGATAATAATTATTTTTATATTATTTTGACTTGGGCCAACCTAAGTTAACTTCTTGACTCGTGACCCAAAGCTTTATCCCTTGATCAACCTCGAAGTTAGGTTTTAAAATTATGATAATAATTGTTTTTATCTTTATATTGACTGAGTCACTTGTCATCCTCAAACTCGTGACCCTGATCTTGCCTCAGCTCAACCTCCGAAAGTATTATTGGCCATTTCACCCATGACTCCAAGCCTTATCTTAGATCTTTTAGTTGAGTTTTAAAACTATGATAATAATTTATATTTTATCCACGATATTTTAGTTGGACAATTTTAAAATTGAGAGTTTTACAAAGATATTTTAGAAATAAAAAATAATAGATATTTTCTTTGAAGACATATTCATTTATATATATTTTCTGGATTTGTAGAAAATATAGAAATTCACTTATAAAATTATCTTAAAAAACATATTTATTTTTATGTCTTTGTCTTTATTTTAGTAACTAAATACATTTTTGTCACCATAGCTTTTGTTTATTCCTCCGAGCAATGACTAAATACTATCAAAGTACATATGATTTTGTTTTTATAAAATGCATAATACATAAATAACTTATATATATCTAGAATTTAAGAGGAAAAAATATAAAGATAAATTATTATAATGCCTTTGAAATATTATGAAACCATAGAAAAAATATAAAAGATCAAACTACTACTTATTTTATTGGTAAGTTGATTTTTTAGTCCTTGCTCTTGTATTTTTTTTTTTTAACATTAAACTAATATTCTATTTTGTAAAATTAATCTTTTAAATTATAAAATCAAAATATTATTAACACATCAGATATACAAGAGAATACAAACCAATTAGAGATAAAATCAAAATGAATTAAGTTAGTGGACCGAAGTGGTGAAGAATAAAAAACTTCCAGCAACCTATGAAAATAAAAAATTGGCTACAAAAAAAATGACTTGAAAATGAGACTTCTTACACCCGAATCTGAAACTTAAATTTAATAGGTCAAGAAGCATGTATTTTAACCATTAGGCATTTGTCAGGGTTATTAAAAAATAAGGCTTTACAATAAACTCTTAGTTTTTTTATTATTTATTTAAATTTCCATCTTATAATTGCTGGTCCTTGGTAATTTTTGTTACAAAAATACTCTGATCCATAATTTGTTGTGGTAACAAGGCATTAAATAAAATTTCATTAAAAGAAAAAGAAAGAAAAGAAAAGAAATAATTGCTAGGGAAATATGTGCAATGTAAACAGCAAGTAGGTTATCCTGGCTTAGAAATGCACATGTCAACAAGCATGTCCAACAACACAGCTTAAAGGGCCTGCATCAGGATGTCTAAAGAAGGAACCATAGTTCCTGGGAGCTTCGGAATAGAGGGAGCACAACTTCCATATCCAGAGGGAACAAAGTAAGCACCATTCATAAATACATCCCTGGATGATGACTCCATTTCCACCCTTCCAGCCACCATCAGCCTCTCTTTTGTAACCTCCATATACATTAAAAAAAAAAAAAAAAGAAGATTTGTGAGTAATTAAATATTACTTATGCTTATAAAAGATACATAATTTTACATGGATCAAATTACGAGAGTTTTGTGTAGTAATGCATAGTGTTTTTTATAAGTATTTTTAATTAAAAATATATTAAAATATCTTTTTCATATTTTGTTTCTATTTTTAACTACATCAAAATCAATCTAAAAAATCAATTAGATGCATTTTTAAGATAAAATACTTTTGAAAAGTGAAATTATAACTCTTAAAAAAAACACACTATAAGCAAATCAATAGATTTTAATATTGGTAAAGTCATGGTCCGGTAATATTTTAAGTTAGTTGAGAAAAATATAGAAGTAACATAAACATGTATGATTGGAGGGTGAGATGAAGATGAAGAAATAAGAATAAATTTGTTTCTGAGATAGTTTTAAAGAAGCAATTTCTGCTATTTTTTATTTTTTATATGAAAAATATTTTTATTTATACTAGTTGTCTCTATTTCTTCTATTATAAAAACAGCAACAACATTACTCTAATTGATTGATGCGATAAATCAAGATGGTGTGACAGATCGTTTAGTTTCATATAGTAATTTCTGAAACATATAAGAATACACATCTCTCTGGCGTAGGAAATATCAGAGCTTTAAAGCAGTTCCTTTCACTAAATATGGTTGAACCAGCACTACCGCCAATGGCATACATCTGCCATTCATCATATCTATTGTTGGCAACATGAGCATAGCCAAACCTTACTCTGCATTAATATTCAAAAATGTTTTTGTTAGATTTAATCTCCATTGATGTCGTGAGATCGGAACGTTAATTCCACTCCACCTGGCATTCTTTCGGACGAGTCCAGGGCCAAAATGATTGAAGACAACTGTTACTTGGTCATAACTTTATCAGCAGTATATTCATCATTATGTCTACAATATCACCGGTTAAAAACATATTTGTTGACTGTGAGAATTACAAGTTAGGGGCATGTTGAGAGGAATTAATGTTTTCTTCTTACCTTATCATGCTGAGCAAACAGTTGTTGGATATGGTGACAGCAGTAGAAGCATGGATTACATCAATTAGCGCCATCGATGCAACGAGCAAGATAGCAATGGTCAATCCAAATATTAGAAGATGCAAAAATGGAAATGGCATTTCCGTCAGCACTGGGCGGTGTTGGCCAACATGGGTCGGACTACTCCCTGATACAAGCCCTGCCTCCCTGGCTTACAGTTTCATGAATTCATAATCCCATGTATGATAACATGACTAAACACCTTCAATTTTTAGTAATGGTCCATCTGTAATGTTCACATTAGACCTCTTCCATCTATAAGTCTTGAAACTATTTATCATAAGCTCATTTTCAAGTTTAATCATCATGTCTTTGTCAAAAGTGATCCAAAGAGACTCAGTTTGGATAGCACTTTCATACCTGAAGTGTGCCTGGTTTCGGATCGGCAGGATCGTCATCTGGGGTGGTGACAACGTATGTTTTCCCATATTTCCTCCGATTGCAGCTTGGCCAAACTCACGTTACCAATCAGCCAATGCACGACGATCGGTAGCTCCAGTTGGACTCGTGTGCGCCAGCATGAGTCTATAGTGTTCAAGATTTTTCATAATTGCTTGAAGATAGCTTGATATGGCTTAGGGCTTGTATCTGGAGAATCATCTTGCAAGGTTGGCAAAGAGTGTGGCAAGAAATGAAAGCAATAGGACCATGCTAGTGAGGCCATGGTTGTGGTGGGGGCACGGTACGAATGGATAGAAGGAGGAATTGTGGTTTATATAGAATATTTAATAATTTGGTTAACACGATCAAGCTGTGAGGCTAAAATATATTTTTGTTGGGGTTATTTGCTAGGGTTTTTGATGTCTAGACAAAACGTGGTTGCACGATATCAAGGTTCCTGCGTCAATTCTATGCATTCAGTGTAGATATATCAAGGGTGCACAATGTGTTAAAGATCATGATCGCATTATTCACTTTTGGATTGGGATCATATCATTAATTAGAAGAATAATCTATCTTATATGTCGACGTGGATGCGGCGTCAGCGCTTAATATTCCTTTATCAAGAAATGTATAATATCTTATCCGCAAATATGAAGAGACAAGAAATTTTTTGTTTTTTATCAGGCGGAAAAATGGAACGGGAGTTGCCACCTAGCACTTTGGTCATCAGGAACCCTAATCGGTCTCAGACGGCACG
>CM027580.2:813598-874598 GCA_015852605.2 Populus deltoides
TATTTTTTTTAGTTTAAAATGTATTTAAATAATATTTTATTATTAATTTTTTTAAAAAAAATTAATAACAGCACATCAAAATAATCTAAATATATATAAAAAAAATTAATTTAAATAAAAAAAATTCAAAAATCTTAAAAGGCACAACTAGGCTTCAAAAACAAATTGTAACTAAGTAAAGTAGCGTTGGGATATAAATATTCTAGAAATGGGAACTTCTTATGATTAACTTGTTTATGATTAATCAAAAGAGTTTATTAATTAGATAAATAAAGCTACAACAATTAACCGAGGTAGATATTGATGGATTTTAACCTCTATGAGGTGAAGGTGGAGTCGTGTAAATTCATGACTTATTAGTTATAAAGGTCGGTAGGATAATATATATTCTCTTATTCAATGAAACTCCATATTCAAATTTATAAATATAAAATTTTATTATATTAACAATTCTTTCTATATACTTAAAAGGGAAACTTTTATTGAGCATTTTGTAATTTAATCATTTTGATCACTTTGTCTTTATTTTATTTTTTAAAATTACAATTTACATCTTGGATGAAAGTCATTTTTTAATTTTGAAAAAAAAATACATTTATTTTCATATATAATACAACATAAAAGGAACAAAATAACATATCACTTAAAAAAAAAATTATCTGCGCAATTTACGAGTGGAAAAACAATTAATCACGCTTTTTTTAAACCCTAAACAAACCCCAAATTGAGATAACTCTAACTTTCAAACTTTTGTTACGAAAAAAGGATTTGGTTCGCTGAGGAGGCTGCTAATGAGAAGGAAGATAGGGGAAGAAGAAGTCTCGATCCTAGTGAAGGTACGACAAAAAGTTGAAGCCCATTTGAAAGAATTGCCATGAAAGCATATGTGAAGGGGTGGTGGTGGAGTAATGAGGTGTTAGTGGTTGTTACAGCGGTGGTGAAGCAATGGTAATGGAAGGTGGCATTAATAGAGATTATGGTGGCTCGGTGGTGGTGGTGGAGAAGCAGTACCAGTGATGAAGGTGATGGTGGATATTAGCAGTAGCTGCAATGACAATGGAGATGGTGGAGTGCTGGTGATAATGATTTAAATCATTAGGAGATATTTTGAATGAACTACTATCCCTAAAATGTTTTTTTATAAGACTTTATGAATCAAAAATGTTTTTTTAACTTATAATTTAAAGATTCATTAAAATATTCATATTAACTTATAATTTTATAAAATATTTTATTGAAAACAAGTAGAATAAATTTAGAAAAACATATTTCAGTAAAATATTTTATACAAAACATGCCGATGACTTATTATTTTGAGAGAACTTTAGGTTAAATATACTTTTGCTTATTTGTTTTATGGATCCACTGAGAGTAGAGAAAAAACTCAAAGCACATGTAGCCTGAATTCTAGAAGACCGATCACTCCTGGATGAATGCTATTGCTTCTTCTTTCTATTTTCTTTTTTATTCAATATTCTATTCTCTCTGGTTATTTAATTATCAGTAAATTATTCTATTAAAAATTTTCACTCTAATTAACCTGTTATATAAAAAAAGTTACTCTTATAACTCTATCAAAAAACAGAATCCCATAGCTAATGCCAAACACAATTTTACTTCTGAGAAATGCGCACAAAT
Organism: Populus deltoides; assembly: GCA_015852605.2. Classification (NCBI taxonomy): domain Eukaryota; kingdom Viridiplantae; phylum Streptophyta; class Magnoliopsida; order Malpighiales; family Salicaceae; genus Populus; species Populus deltoides. The sequence continues at coordinate 815,237 of CM027580.2, forward strand.
TTCAACTTGACATAATTCACTATTCTACTATAATTCGACTTCCACACTTGCTCTCAAACATATTCCTACCACAATCTCATGTACTCGTCTACAGAAAGCCACTATTGATCAACCTGCGCCGGAACATATTCCTGCCTCAATCTCATGCACTCGTCTACAGAAAGCCACTATTGATCAATCGAATACCAGAAGCCGAAATGCTTTCTTTCAGCTATGATGCGATAATTGTTGGCACCATTCTCTTGATCATGCATGGTCAAGGTAACTCTGTCTCCCCTGCCTGAGCCTTTTCTGAAGAACATAGATGCCCCATTGACCAGATATCCAAGGTTTGGGATACTTACCTTCGTGGCGAACCGATATCTTCAGTCTCCAAGGTTGGTCTAGCATGTCAAGTGCATCAAACTCAACTGAATTTTGACCAGCGGGCAAATGAGAAAGCCCACAAGCTCTTGGTCGGAAATTCAAGTCTTTTATTACTTGTGTCACTTCCCGATAACAGTTTGGCCATCACCTCCATTTCTAGGGTTCGGCTGAGAAAAATGTGCAGATGGTTAATTTGAAGAATTTCAAGGAGGGATAGTGATATGGAAGTTGGGTATATATTGATAGATTTAAGTCGTCTTTATAAAGATCAAACAGAGATTTATGAACCTCAATCTCCCGATTATTAAATTCTAGAACTTGGATTGGGACATGCACAGAAGTTTCTGGTGATCTTTCAAATGGCCATTGACCTGAGTTTTTTTTACTTTAAAAATGAAAGTGGAGTCAAGTGGCATGCAAGGTTAAAAAAATACGGTTCAATTATATGATTAACTGTTAATAAGAAAAAAATTCTTTATTACAATTGTTTATAGTGTAGGTTTCAATTGTTTATTACGTAAGTTGCTGTTAAGATTTGAAGGATGAACAAATATAAGGCCTTCTAGAATAATAAAAAAACACCTTTGAAGTTTATGATAAGAAGAAGAATTGGAAAACTCGCAAATAAAAGTTCGATTATAGATAAATTACAGAGCTAAATAAAATTAATTACAAATATCAATCTTTAGAATAGGTATTAGTAATTTTTAATATATATCTTTAGCATGCAGCTCGACTCTGCTCGGTTCACTTCACTCCTCTCGCTCTGCTTCCCCATGCTCCAGCATATGTATAAATGAGGCACAAACTACAACAATTACTAATCAATCCTTATAGGGCTGCTTTATATATAATTCTCTCTGTTACTAAAAAAATAAAAAATAAAAACACAAAGGTTGAAACATTGAATATCAAAACCAGATGTACTCTCATTGCTCTGTTTTTCTAGATTAGCAGCAACAAAATTGCCTTGTCTAAGTACATGGCTAAAAGGTGCCCTTTTCACACCTTTTTTTTTTTTATTATTATTAATATAGATGTCCGGACTAGTTTATGTATATCTCAACTAATTTTATAAATTTTAAAATTAATAATTATATAAGCTTCGAGTGATTTTAAGATTTATGAAATGTGATGTGAAAATAATGTTAAGTTTCTTAGCATTTAACAATTTTTAAATAAAATATATTTATTAGTTTGAGAAAGAGAGAAAATACATAAAAGACAAAAAACACAGTTCCTTCAAAATTTCTTACCCCTCCTCTCTAAAAAAATATTAATAATTATCCTTGTAAAATTTAACTTCATTAGTCCAAGTGCTTTTGTTACCATTTTTTTTGTTTTGAATTTAACTCTTAAAAAGATGATAATTATTTTGTAATTAAATAGATATAGGTTTCAATTGTTTATTAAATACGTTGCTATTAAGATTTGAAGGATGAAACAAATATAAGGCTTTCTAGTGTAAACCCTGACCTCTGCACGGTCATCTCCCCTATCACCACCACCAATAATCTACCTCGCCACCACCGATAACCATCCTTCTTTCGGGCCACTGCCTTCTACACCACCCTCCAACTCCACTTCCGACCATCATCAAACCCTCCCTTCAAACCAACCACTACTGGAGCCCAGCCGCCACAACCCACTGTCCAGCACCCACACACAAATCACCATCGCCAACGTCCAGCTGTAGATCCAAACAAAATACTATATGCATCACTATCTTTCTTGAACTCTCAAACCACTAACCTGGCTTTGTACTTTAATCCTCCTACTCACTTGCTCAACTCATTTGATTATAACTAGAAATGGAGGTGATGAACAAAATTCTCTCGGCCTTCCCCGTGCCTGATGGTCCGAACTCGGTCGAATTTGTGGCATATACATGACAACTAGAACAGCAATGGAGACTTAAGGTCTCCTTCTGCAGTGAAGGTAAGTATCTGAAACCTTGACTAAAGGGCGAATTAATGAGATGACTATGTTCGTCAGAAGGGGCTGGAGAAAGGAGGTAATGCTATCTTGACCATGCATGAGCAAGAGAATGGCGAAAGAATTTACTGTATCAGAGCTGAAAGAAAGTTTTCGGTTTCTGGTATCCAATTAATGATAAGCAATAATGAGGTATGTTTATTTTTATGTTTTAAAAAAATTTAAATTTTTTTTATTTCAAATTAATATTTTTTTTATTTTAAAATTATTTTAATGTTGTGATATAAAAATAATTTTTAAAAATAAAAATATATATTATTTTAATAATATTTTAATAAACAATCTTAACTACATTCTCAGATACTGTCCAAACAAATTGAACATATCCCCATGTCTAGTGTGATAGGCAAGCAGACTCTATCTTTTGGAGCTGTCTGAATTAAAATGCAATACGTGTCTGTCTGGAAGAAAGGAACTCCTAGCTAGTCGTAAGAATAACTGTCCCTATGAATTTGTTGCCTGCAGTATGCCTGGGTGTTCGGTCCCTTTCTTTTTTTTTTTTCTTTCTGTTTTTTCTTTTTTGTTTTGTTATGCTTACACCTGTGCTTACATCTCTGGTCAGGCTTGTTATATCATTATCATAAAATTAATTAAGTATAAATAAAAATATAAATAAAATATTTTTATTAATAAATTACAATGAATTTTATTAACAAAAATATTCTCTTAATATATACTAAGAGAATTATAATAAAAAAAGAATTAAAACAAATTAAGCCAAAAAATACAAGTAACGTGTTATTTATACCGATATAATTACCGATGAAATTAAATTCTGTCGGTAATTCTATTCCTAAACACGGTAAATTGCTCACTTCTTAATTGCACTATTCATCATGTGAATTACAAAAAAAATCACAGATAAAATTTTTTCCGTTGGTATTTTCCAGAGAGCTTTGGAACTGTTCATTTCTCAATTGCATTGCTAATTACTCTTCTTACATACAAAATCACCGACATAATAAAAAGTCATCAGTGATATTTGGTGGTTTTAAAAAAATTTTGATTAAATTAAAATTTTAAATTAAATATTACAAATGAAATCATTAACGAAAAGATTAAAAATATTAATATTTAATTTTTCATCAATAAAACCATCGGTAAAATGTCTCAATAAAAAGACTTGAATCCCTCATTTCACAACAGACCATTTCTTCTTCTTATGTAAAAAACTTAAAATTCCCTTCCGTTCTTTCTCTTCTCTCCTCAACTCCTTCTTTTCTCCTCCACGCTCATGTATGTTTTCTTATCTTTTATTCTTTTCTCTTCTTAGTTTTTTTTAATTAATATACTTTATGAATTTGTTTTTTTTTTCTATCTCTTTTTAGCTTCACTCGCAACTACATTGAAGTAAGATTTTTTTATATATTTTTTTCATATGAAATTATTTTTAGTTGATTTATTTATTTGTTGTTGTTGTTTTTTTTGTATTATTTATTTGTTGCAAATTTTTTTGAGTAGATTTTTTTTTGAGTATTATGGAGTATTAATTTATATTAATTTAATTATTTTCTAGCTTTTTAAATAATTATTGATGAAATTACATATGATATTTTTGTCGGTAATATAATAAAATTCCGCGAGGAAATATCGGATGGAATGAACCGATAATAAATATAAAAATCCTGTAGTGTATTGCCTTTGCAGACATCCCATCAAGGATGATTCTTGTATCTTCTAATTTTTATTTCCAAGAAAAAAGTCTGTATGTATGTGTATGGTTTTTAGCTTCCTGGTAATTTCTCATGTTTTCGGGTAAGAAAAAAATTTGTGCTGTTTCAACTTATTATTATTATTATTATTATTATTCGGTGGTATCTTGCTGGCATTTGGGTGTCCCAACTCTTACACCAATATTCCATATGCAGAAATTCTAAATTAATATTTAAATTGATAATATATCACTTACCCCAAGTCTTAGGGCCCGTTTATTACGCACATATTTAATGATATTTTCTCATTTCTTATCATAATTTATAAAAAATTAAATTAAATTAAGTAACATTTTACGAAACCCACAGTCATATAATCAGGTTAAAATTCACGTGAAAGTGATTGGTTACAAAATCTAACTATCTTTTGGCTTTTTGTTGAAGGAAAAAAAAACAGAGAGGAGGGGCAACCAGAGAGAGAGCAATAAACAGACACACTTGGTCCACCAATTCGAATATGAACACAAGAAAAAGAAAAGAAAAGGTGACATGTCAATTAAATGCCAAAGCAGATGAAATGTTCAGAACATTAATAAACAAATATGTTCTTTCTTTTTTGTCGCAGGTAAAGAACATCAATTTGACGTAAATTGTGAGTTTTGATGCATGTTTTCCTCATTATCACGACCATTCGTGTGAAATATGCCAGAAGAAGGTGGCTAGTCAGGTATGCATGTACTCAGTAGCACGACCAATCGTGTGAAAGATCCAATAAAGAATAGAGATAGAAGAAGAAAGCAGATTGTGGGCTACATTTGTTTTCTTTCCATCATAGTGCGCATCTTTTGAGGTCCTGCTTGATTTTGACGGATGTGGAATCCATCCATGGCCGTCCAAGTTTGCTTTAATCATGTAGTTCAGCATAATTTCTTGGTCAAGTAAAGGTGATCTTATAATTTAGAACCATCTTCCGATGCTTATAAGAAATTAAAAACAAAAAACACCAAAATATTTTAACAAAGATAGAATTACAATCCAAAAAACTCATGGTAGCATGCCATTTCATATGAAAGAAAAAACGGATATTAATTAAAACACAAGAAGCTACCCTGATTTGATTAAAAATATATATGTTTGCATTTTCAGTTTGGTGCATTAAAAGGCTGAGATGGTATTGGAATACCAATTTTTTTTTTTTTTTTTTTGGGATGTGTTAATGGCATGGTTGTACTCTTATTCAATATATATGCTTGACTTTTGAGTTTAGAAGGTCATATAATTATTTTTTAATATGTTTATTTTTAGAAAATATATTAAAATAATATTATTTTTTATTTTTAAAAATTTTATTTTTAATATCAACATATCAAAAAAAAATAAAAAATTAATTTAAAACAAAAAAAATTAAATTTAACAAAAATTTAATGTCAAACACCCTGTTTGTGTGGGACACTTTCGCTACCTTTTCTTTATTTCTTGCTGCCATAGAACCCCTCATTGTCTAATCAGACCTTAAATAAAACAATTTTCGTGTTCGTGGTCGTATATTCGGCAACAAGGGCCAGTATTGCAGTTTATTCAACAAAGAAACGTGCTGCAATTAGTGAGAAAGGAATCTGTGGCCATGAAAAAGAGATGGATGGAATCTGTGCCAGCTTTTTACCATCCCTTGAAAAAAAAGTGCCCATGTGTTTTTTCTCCGCGTATATTTAATCAGAGAATTTACGTCATTGTTTTTATTTGTTTACTTTGTGTGGAAGATTTTACTAATTTTATAAATGATTTAGATTTTCTAGAGTTTGTTTTTTTATTATTTAATGAATTTTTCTGGCTAATTTTTAAAGTTGATATTTTTTAATTTTATCTTTTAATATTTGAAATATTTTTTTAATAGTTCATAAACCTAGAATTATTTTTCAATTTCATCTCCTTTAATATTTTTATCTTTCAAGTTTTGGTCCATATTTTTTATTGTTATTTTTTTTATAATAATTTTTTAAATTGATTTTCTCTTCTTATAATTTCATCTTCCTTAACCTTTTCATTTTACAATCAATTGTTCATTACATACGTTTGCTATTAAGATTTAAAGGATGAAACAAAAGAAAAATAAGGCTTTCAAGTGTTAAACCTTTAAAAAGAAGCAACATATTGAAGTTGATTGTAAGAAAAGATGATGCAAAATGTCTTAATCTATTTTTGGGTTATTCCCAAATTCATTTCCTTTTCTTCCACAAAAAAAAAATCAAAACAATGCTGTTTTGAACGACATTATTATTCTTCTTCCCCTACGTGCGCAGAGGCAGGGAAGAGGGAGATTTTTAAATCCTCTTCTCCCGCTCTCTCTCTCTCCCCCCTGACACTACCTATGCCCCGTCACCATTATGGAAGAAACAAAAGACCCATGCCTGGCCACCATACCCTGCCACCATTATGAAGGCCCATGCCCAACCACCATACCCTACGCTTGGACAGGGTAGGGTGGCCCTCTCCCCCTGCCTCTTATAAATATAGGGGGAGAACCAGAGAAAATTAGGGGGCATTTTTTGAGAAAGAGGAACGAATTGAGGATTTAAAAAAGGGAAAGAAAGGGGAAAAAAAGAGGAAAGAAGGAGGGAGATTTTTGAAAAAAAAAACTGAGGAGAGAGTGGAAAGAAAAAAAAGATAAACAGATGAAAATGAGAGAAAAAAGGTTGAAGCCTGTCATAACCTAATTTTTGACAACATAAAAAAAATGAATGAACAAAAAAATGAAATTAACAAAAATTGAGGTTTGGATCAAGACAACACAAATGGAAAGCTTTGAAGGGTAATCATGTTGGATTTATGACGTTGAAAGTTGATTTTGAAAGAAATTGAAAGAATTAACTGGTATGGGGTTTCAATTAAACTTTGATTGGGTTTAATTAATGATATCAGGAGTTTGATTGAAGAATGGATAAGTTTGACTTAATTAGACTTAGAATTAGTTTAATTAATGAAATTAGAAGCATAATTGAATAAATATTAAATTTCTGAGTTAATTAAGGATGAAATTACAAGTGATTAAGGTCCGGGGATCATTTTATAAAAGGCGTTGAAATTCTATTCAGGGACCCAATTAAAAAATGTTGAAATTTGGAGGATCAATTTGAGATAGAATTCTTAATGGCCTATGCAAGTTGGGCTAGACTCAGCCCCTAAAAAAAAAGAAGTGGGCCGGGTTTGGGCTTTAGGCCTAGCCGGCCTCAAGTGTGTTTGCTAAGGGTGTGTTTGGCAAAACACACCCTTATTCCTTGATCATAATATTTATACCCATTTTAGTTTGATATTTGGCCAAACGAATTCCTTTTTTATATCAGAAAATTTCAAAAATATTTGGGGATCTTTGTTATTTATTTGCGGGCCTCTCGCACTTTGATTTATTTTTTTCTTTTCATTTTGTTTTTTTAAGTTATGTGCTCAATTTGTGACCTATTATTGTTAAATACAAATATGTCGTGCAATTTTTTTTATTTCCATCGGAAAAGGGTCAATAAAAATAAAGGATAAACAAAAAAAAAATTGGCATAGAAAATTTCTTCTTAAAATTTATTTTTTTGCGAAAATATTTACTGACGTCAGAGTCAAGAGTATCGCATTTTTTTGATTTGCGCGATATTTATCAACACCAGATTTGAAAATATTGATAGGAATTGTTCACTGATGTCAGAGTCAGGAACATGGAAGGAAGGAAGGAAAAAAAAGGAAAAAAAGAACAAATTCTTAGCAATTGTAGACAAAAACCAGTAATGCAGCCTGCCTTAGGTAGGACGCTTAAGTGGTGGAAGCAAAGACAAAGGAAATAGAAAAGAGAAAACAAAAAAAAAACACAAAAGAAAAGGAAGAACTGACGACCGGCGAAACAACTCCCTAGCGCACGGCCACCTTGCTGCTGCCTGAACCGCTGCCTTCAGCCACCGTCATTGCCAGTTGCACCGCCCCCTACGCCAAGTAACCTTCTCTTACTAGCCACTCCTCTTCTTCCTCGCAGGCTGAGGTTGTTGCATGCAAAACAATTGCATGCAACACAAATAATTAGGCTGGTCTCGACCCAGTTTCTTTTAGGTCGAGCCTCAGCCCATCTTTTGTTTTAAACCAAGTCTCAGCTTAGTTTATTATTGGTCAAGTCTCAACCCAACTTCTTTTTTGGGGGCTGGCCTCGGCCTAGCTCCTTACGGGTTTGAGTCTTAGTCCGCCATTGTTGTGGGTCAAGTCTCAACTTAGTTGCTTATGGGTCCGGACTAGGCTAGCCGGCCGGGGGTCGGTTTTGATCCAATTTCTTTTGGGTCCGAACACGGCCCAACTTCTTGTTTTCGGTCTCGCCCCAGCTTTTGTTTTGGGTTGGCCCAACCCAGTTCCTTACGAGTCAAGTCTCCACCTGTCATTGTCGGTTATAAACATTTCAACACGGTGCTTTTTTATAATTTTGGTTTCAAAATCTAAATTTAAAAAAGTTAATCATCATATATATCCTCTTAATCAATGTTTATAGCCAACGTTGAATTCAATATCTATAAGACTATAAATTGTTATTAAAGAACCGAAAAGCAATCAAAAGCATGAACACAATCACCGAAAAACCTTTTACGTTTCCAAAAATAAAGAAAAGAAATTGCCATGTCCATGGCTGTCATGAGATTGGGTGTCTTTAGACTAGAAATGGTGAAAAAGGAGAAAAACGTGTGCCGACAGTGGTCTCCGGTTGATTGGGCAAGGCATTAAGATGATGATGAACATAGGACACCAGGCTGTATAACATTCATTATCTTTCATATTTCTTTTTTTATTAGAATTTCTTTTTAAAGGTTTTTTAATATATTAAAATAATATTTTTTTTATTTTTCAGAAATTATTTTTTAAAATCAACATTTCAAAACATTTTAAAAATATAAAAAATTAATATTAAATAAAAAATTAAGATTTAGTTTGTCCTCTTAGTTTTTTAGCTTTCAAAAATTTAAAAAAAAATTGAATTTTTTTATTTTTTTACTTCAAATTAATATGTTTTTATTATTTTAATGCATTAATATCAAAAATTATTTTTAAAATAATAATTGTGCCATAATAGTTGTTATAAAAAATAAAAAATAAAAAAGATGATAGTGAATTTTTTATTACATTGTTTATCTAAATAATAATGCATGCAACGAAAGGAATATCGTTTTCAATTGTTTATTACATTCGTTTGCAATTAAGATTTGAAGCATGAAAGAAAAGAAAATTTAAGGCTTTCGTGGAACACCTTGAAAAAAAAAGACTAGTGTTAGTTTTTAGAAGAAAAAAAAAATTTTGAATATAAATGATGTCAAAATCAACATCACCGTTGGCTTTCAGTGTTGCTTGGTATAATAGTGATTTGGTGACATTAATTGGCTATTTGAGAGTCTAGTTTTAATTGTTTTTAAAGTGTTTTTTTGTGCTAAAACGTATTAAAATAATATTTTTTTTATTTTTTAAAAATTATTTTTGAAATCAACGTATCAAAACGATCCAAAATATACAAAAACAATAAATTTAGCAAAAAGAATTAAATTTTGGTGGAACGCGTTCCCCAAACGCGGTTCAACCGCATTCCCAAACTCCCTCTAAAGCTAAACAATTTTGGTTTATGTGTTAAAAGCATTTTAAAAAAAGTTTAATTTTTTATATTTTTATATTATTTTGATTTATTAATATAAAAAATAAATTTTAAAAAATTAGGACTATATAATGTATATTTATATTAAACTATTGCTTTAGAATAGGTATTAGTAATTTTTAATATATATCTTTAGCATGCAGCTCGACTCTGCTCGGTTCACTTCACTCTCGCTCTGCTTCCCCATGCTCCAGCATATGTATAAATGAGGCACAAACTACAACAATTACTTATCAATCCTTATAGGGCTGCTTTATATATAATTCTCTCTGTTACTAAAAAAATAAAAAATAAAAACAGAAAGGTTGAAACTATAGTTTTGAAACCCGACCCGGTCATTGACCCGGTCAAGTGAGCGGGTCACGGGTCAGATGGGTTGACTCGGGTCAAACCGGGTCAACAAAAAAAAACAGAAAAACCATACAGTTTCTCTAACCAATAAGCTTAATATCATCATTTTCCTGCAGTTTCTTTGTTGTCATTATCAATTGCCATTGCTGTTCACTGATAGAGAAAAAATTATGGCAACTGTGATCAAATATATCCAGAGAGAGGTGGAAAGGGCATTTTTATTTGTTTTGGAAGGAAATTGGCAATCTATCCAAATATAGGCAAGGAAATCAAATTGACAAAAGATGAAATGAACACATCTCTTACCACGTCATTATTTTCAAGCATTTCAGAAGAAATAAGCATGTAAAACATAAACATAGAGACATCACAAATTATAGCATCGTTCCTATCCAATATTGAGAAGATAGCAAATCAGAACACATACATTCCCATGTTATTTATCTGGATATTTCATGGTGTAATATATTCAAGCACCGCGTCATATCATTTTTGAAAGCATAAAATGCTTTCCCCTCTACAATGACCCTTTCTCACTAATTTCGTTCCTCCCTTCACCGACCCCATTGATCGTCCAACCACTACGTCAATGCCACATAGCACACACACACACCAACAGAAACAATACCAGAGAAGAGCAAAGGTGCCATCTCAAACACAGATATTAACCTTATTAAGATAACAATCCTTATCAGAACTAGCAATGCTACTCTCCAGCATTCAATTTCCCAATGCTAACTTTCCTATATTATCAATGTTTTGCTCATCTATAAATCTGATTAAAAAGGCAAGGAAAAATAAAATAAAACAAGACTATTAGCATACATTTTGGCTATATTAATTAATTAAGTCAGTCTCAATTCAGATACAATCACAGATTAAAAGAAAAAAAAACGAAAAAGCAAAACGAGGGAGAGAGAGGAACTTACAGGACATGAGATAAAGTCATCAGAGAATCAAACACGCTAACAATCAACTCCATTTTTGACTGTCACTAATCATAACAAAATTTTGCTCAAACACATCCTCTAACTCAAAAGACTTCACTTCATCATTTTGAGGCCTGTTTTTCCTTTGCCTTCTGAAACTTCAAAACCTTCTTCACAATCTTTTGCTCCTCCACTAAGAAAGCCCGGATAATTCTCTCCCTAACAGCACTTCCAGACAAGACTCCACCATAGGCACGGTTCACAGTCCTGCGATTCCTTGACAGTCTAGACCTTTTGTATTCAGCAGGTCTCAAGTGAGGGATCCCTTGAATCCTCTTGCCAGTAACTTATGTGCAGTTGTACGTGCTTGGTTGGTAGAGCTCATGGGGTGGACCAGAAGCTGGGACCCTCTTGCTGAAACAGGCTCTCATGATTGTGATGGAGGATAAAACCTGAGAAGCGGAAGCTTTTGAGCCCTTGATTAGTTTCCCATTTTGACCCCCTGTTCTCCATCTACGTGCTTCCATGATCAAATTTCTCTGCTCCTCACCTCCGCAGCTGGGTTTCAAAGAGTAACATTAATTAAGTTATTGATTTTGCTTGTTCTTATTCACTCTTCAGTCTTCAGTGTTTTGGCATTTTAGAAAGTCAAAAATGACGTCGTTTAATGACAATCAAAATAAAAAAAAAATTGACCGGGTCTCACCCGGGTTTGACCGGGTGGACCGGGTCCAGGGTCGACCCGCCGGGTCGACCGGGTTTTCCCGGGCCAATTCCCGAGCGGGTTTTTGCCTCCACCCGGACCGGTCCCAGCCCCGGGTCGGCCGGGTCCCGGGTCGATCCGCCGGGCCGGTCCGGATTTTAAAACACTGGTTGAAACATTGAATATCAAAACCAGATGTACACTCATTGCTCTGTTTTTCTAGATTAGCAGCAACAAAATTGCCTTGTCTAAGTACATGGCTAAAAGGTGCCCTTTTCACACCTTTTTTTTATTATTATTATTAATATAAATATCCGGATTAGTTTGTGCGTATCTCAACTAATCTTATAAATCTTAAAATTAATAATTATATAAGCTTCGAGTGATTTTAAGATTTATGAAATGTGATGTCAAAATAATGTTAAGTTTCTTAGCATTTAATAATTTTTAAATAAAATATGTTTATTAGTTTACTAGTTTGAGAAAGAGAGAAAATACATAAAAGACAAAAAACAGTTCCTTCAAAATTTCTTACCCCTCCTTTCTAAAAAATATTAATAATTATCCTTGTAAAATTTAACTTCATTAGTCCAAGTGTTTTTGTTACCATTTTTTTCGTTTTGAATTTAACTCTTAAAAAGATGATAATTATTTTGTAATTAAATAGATATAGGTTTCAATTGTTTATTAAATACGTTGCTATTAAGATTTGAAGGATGAAACAAATATAAGGCTTTCTAGTGTAAACCCTGACCTCTGCACGGTCATCTCCCCTATCACCACCACCAATAATCTACCTCGCCACCACCGATAACCATCCTTCTTTCGGGCCACTGCCTTCTACACCACCCTCCAACTCCACTTCCGACCATCATCAAACCCTCCCTTCAAACCAACCACTACTGGAGCCCAGCCGCCACAACCCACTGTCCAGCACCCACACACAAATCACCATCGCCAACGTCCAGCTGTAGATCCAAACAAAATACTATATGCATCACTATCTTTCTTGAACTCTCACACCACTAACCTGGCTTTGTACTTTAATCCTCCTACTCACTTGCTCAACTCATTTGATTATAACTAGAAATGGAGGTGATGAACAAAATTCTCTCGGCCTTCCCCGTGCCTGATGGTCCGAACTCGGTCGAATTTGTGGCATATATATGACAAACTAGAACAGCAATGGAGACTTAAGGTCTCCTTCTGCAGTGAAGGTAAGTATCTGAAACCTTGACTAAAGGGCGAATTTTTTATATTCACTATTATGCGGGTTGGGCTAGACTCAGCTCCTAAAAAAAAGGAGTGGGCCGGGTTTGGGCTTTAGGCCTAGCCGGCCTCAAGTGTGTTTGCTAAAGATGTGTTTGGCAAAACACACCCTTATTCCTTGATCATAATATTTATGCCCATTTTAGTTTGATATTTGGCCAAACGAGTTCCTTTTTTATATCAGAAAATTTCAAAAATATTTGGGGATCTTTGTTGATTTATTTGTGGGCCTCTCGCACTTTGATTTATTTTTTTCTTTTCATTTTGTTTTTTTAAGTTATGTGCTCAATTTGTGGCCTATTATTGTTAAATACAAATCTGTCGTGCAATTTTTTTTATTTCCATCGGAAAAGGGTCAATAAAAATAAAGGATAAACAAAAAAAAAATGGCATAGAAAATTTCTTCTTAAAATTTATTTTTTTGCGAAAATATTTACTGATGTCAGAGTCAAGAGTATCGCATTTTTTTTGATTTGCGCAATATTTATCAACACCAGATTGAAAATATTGATAGGAATTGTTCACTGATGTCAGAGTCAGGAACATAGAAGGAAGGAAAAAAAAGGAAAAAAAAACAAATTCTTAGCAATTATAGACAAAAACCAGTAATGCAGTCTGCCTTAGGTAGGACACTTAAGTGGTGGAAGCAAAGACAGAGGAAATAGAAAAGAGAAAACAAAAAAAAAACACAAAAGAAAAGGAAGAACTGACGACCGGCGAAACAACTCCCTAGCGCACGGCCACCTTGTCGCCGCTCAACCGCCTTGACCACCATCATTGCCAGTTGCACCGCCCCCTACACCAACCTTCTCTTACTAGCCACTCCTCTTCTTCCTCGCTTGCAGCGAGGTTGTTGCATGCAAAACGATTGCATGCAACACAAATAATTAGGCTGGTCTCGACCCAGTTTCTTTTAGGTCGAGCCTTAGCCCATCTTTTGTTTTAAACCAAGTCTCAGCCCAGTTTATTATTGGTCAAGTCTCGACCCAACTTCTTTTTTGGGGGCTGGCCTCGGCCTAGCTCCTTACGGGTTTGAGTCTTAGTCCGCCATTGCTGTGGGTCGAGTCTCAACTTAGTTGCTTATGGGTCCGGACTAGGCTAGCTGGCGTCAAGGTCAGTTTTGATCCAATTTCTTTTGGGTCCGAACACGACCCGACTTCTTGTTTTCGGTCTCGCCCCAGCTTTTGTTTTGGGTTGGCCCAACCCAGTTCCTTACAAGTCAAGTCTCCGCCTGCCATTGTCGGCTATAAACATTTCAACACGATGCTTTTTTATAATATTGGTTTCAAAATCTAAATTCAAAAAAGTTAATCATCATATTTATCCTCTTAATCAATGTTTATAGCCACCTTTGAATTCAATATCTATAAGACTATAAATTGTTATTAAAGAACCAAAAAGCAATCGAAAGCATGAACAAAATCACTGAAAAACCTTCCAAAAATAAACAAAAGAAATTGTCATGTCCATGGCTGTCATGAGATTGAGTGTATTTAGACTAGAAATGGTGAAAAAGGAGAAAAACGTGTGCCGACAGTGGTCTCCGGTTGATTGGGCAAGGCTTTATGATGATGATGAACATGGGACAGGCAGGCTGTATAACATTCATTATCTTTCATACTTCTTTTTTTATTAGAATTTCTTTTCAAAGGTTTTTAAATATATTAGAATAATATTTTTTATTTTTTAAAAAATTAATTTTTTATATCAACATTTCAAAACAATTTAAAAATATTAAAATTAATTTTGAATAAAAAAATTCAAGATTTAAAAAAGAACCTTTTTTTTTTGCGTTTCAAAAGAGCTTTTGAAAAAACTTAAATTTTTTTATTTTTTTAACTTTAAATTAATATATTTTTTGTTTTTTTAGATCATTTTGATGTATTAATATCAAAAATAATTTTTAAAAAATAAAAAAAATATTATTTTAATAAATTTTAAAATAAAAAAAAAAACTTTAAAAAATAATTTGACCTTTTCAGCCTCTTTTGTCATCATGTTATTTAATTTAATCTTGAGGCAATTAATAGAATTTGTCTGATTCTAAGATTCAATTAATAGAATTTTAAACACCTTAACTATTGTGCCCTCTCACGTTTTCTTTCTCTAAAAAATATTAATAATTATCCTTGTAAAATTTAACTTCACTAGTCCCATCAAACACATTCTAGGTGTTTTTGTTACCAACTAATATTTTTTTAGAATTTAACTCTAAAAAGCTCTACAATTTTTTCTTTAGCATATCAGGTTTATTTATTTATTTGATGGAATTGGATTCAAATTGCATTAATATACAGTAAGTTACTTTTTTTTTTTTTGAGAAGTATAATATTGCATTAGAATACGCAAAGATCTGGCAGAGAAGACATATTAAACATAGAAAATCTGCTTACAACTCAAGTTTAGCAGATCTATAAAATAAAATGATAAACAAACCAAGAAACCAAGAATACAAATAACAGCTAAGAGAAGCAAATTTGATGTCAAAATAACAAAATAACAGCTAAAAGATACAGATTTGGTGCCACACACCAAGACGAATTGCCAAGTAGACTTCCAACTTGAACCAGATTGGAGTTAAACAAAATATTGTTATCTTTCCTCAACTTAACCGAAAACAAAACCAGACATGGCCTCTCCAGAGATCAGCCTTTGACACCTTAACAAGAAAATGAGCAAGATTGCACGCCACACTAACACAGAGAAAAAACCAGAGCAAACAAAAACAAGATCATCAAAGAAACCCCTAGACCTGCAACAGCAGATTCTGATACCAAGAAGATTCACACAAGACAAAGATCTGACAAGCTTGAATTGCCTCTGGATATCTTGGTGATTCAGCTCCTTTCTAGAACCAAAGCAATCGACAGATCATTGGCACGCATCAACAGTATCCTGCAACTTTTCATCAAAAACTACAAAAGACCGAACCAACCTGGAAAACAATCCAGTTTCCCCAAAAGCCGCACCCAGAAATTAAAGAAATAGAAGACCCGCATATCAAGCAAATTAGAGCCAAGGGACAAATTCAGTGTTTCTAAAGACTCCCTGTTTGGCCATGTGATCTGCCATATGATTACTCTCATGAAGAGAATGAGTGAATGTGAGTGAACCAAAACATGAAGCTACTCTCTGAATAGAGGAGAAAAGATTGTGATGCTGCCAAGGCCTATTATGGGGGTTATTCATCCAGCTAATGACATTGGCCGAGTCAGATTCAATAATAATGTGTTTATGGTGCAGGCGGCAATTAGAAGCTGATAATTCAATAGCTTTGACAACCGCTTTCAACTCGGCTACATTGGAGTCTAAGATCCCAACTGACAAGGAGAAAATACCAAGAATAATCCCATTATGATTTCGCAAGACTCCGCCTATACCTGAAGGGCCTGGCTTCCCAAGAGAGGAGCCATCCACATTCCATTTGAAGCTATTAATCATAGGGGGAGACCACACAACAACTACCCTTTGGTTTTTATAATTAGTCCATCGTAACAGCCCTTCTGCTGACCTTAGTAAATCTGAAGCGGAATAAGAAAAATCAAGTTCTATAGTCTTTATCCAAAAGCAGAGACGAGTAATAATAAGGATAAATAGAGTATCATAATTCGGGGTTGTCTGCTTGAATATCACATCATTACGATGTAGCCAAAGAGACCATGCCACTGAAAAAAACAGCATCAACCAAGCTTTTTTCTGAAATTTTCCATAAACCAAAGAATCCCACTGAGAGAAAAGGGATGCCAAGTTCTTTGGGTAACACCACGCTAAGCCCCATCAATTGATAATTTTAGACCAAACTATCCAATGTTTGTGACAATGCAGAAGTATATGATCAACCGATTCTTCCTCAGCTAAGCAAATGGGACAAGCAGCAGCTGAGATGTCCAATATACCTCTTCTGACTAACATACTACGAGTGTTGATTTTTTTAATGATAGCCATCCAACAGAATACTTCAACTTTAGGAGGAACGATTCCTCTCCAAATCCCAGTAAAGGAGAAACTAGTGACCATTGGGGGTTTGGGGCTTAACAGCCCACATAGAGATTTGATTGAGAATCTATCGGTGGAGTTGGCTTTCCAAATTAATCTGTCCTCTGCGTCTTTGTCCAGATGCATTTTTGAAAGAATGACAGTCATTCGGTCTAGAAGGCCATAGTTTCTACCTCGCAAGGGTCTACTCCAGGTGAATAGCCAGTGCCAAGCATGACCATCCCATATCCCCATCTTATCAAGGCTTGCTTCTTTATCATTAGTTAACCGGAATAGGGCAGGAAACTGATCTGCCAGGCTACCAGTAGTTGTCCAATCATCAAGCCAGAATTTAATCCTCTTGCCATTTCCAACTAGCATCACAGATTGATGTTTCACAATGTCTTGCAATCTAATATCTGTAACACAATGATTAACAATACGAGACCAAGTACTTCCAGTTCCTGCAATAGGATATTTCAGAATAATTGAGGAGCATTTGGTGTTGTATATGTTGTTAATCACATCCTTCCACATGCTCGACTCCTTCGAACCAAACCTCCATAACCATTTGAACATTAGGGCTTTGTTTTTGTCCCTTAGAGATCCGATCCCAAGACCACCATCATTTTTTGGCAGAGAAATAATTGATCATCTAACATTGCATATGTTCTTACCTCCCTCTTTCCGGACCATAAAAAAGATCTGAATTTCTTTTCAATGGATGCTGCAATTGCCGCAGGCATAGGGAACAAAGAGAGAAAGTAAATGGGCAAATTACCTAAGACAGATTTGATTAAGCACAATCTACCCCCAATAGATAATAGTCTGCCTTTCCACGAAGCCAACCTAGCACTGATATTATGGAGAATAGGCTTCCATATCAAAGTTCTACAAGAGCTTGCATCAATGGGAAGGCCAAGATATTTGAATGGGAGGCGCTCCTGCTTATATCGGAGAATTTGTGCAGTGTAATTACATATATGTTTATCTATACCCACGCCAAAAAAGCTGCTTTTGCAAAAGTTAACCTTTAGACCTGACATTAATTCAAAGCACAAAAGGATGCGCTTGATATTCTGATGCTGAATAAGGAGTCTGAGCTGAAAATAAGTGTCATACAGTAAGTTACTTGCAAAAGAAATTGTCATGTCCATGGCTGTCATTGAGAAATATGTGTCATTAGTGGTCTAAAGTCTAAAGCATGCGCCAAAAACTCTTTAGAAAGAACTGTTCGTTCTATTCGGCAATTCTTGCATCATCATGCACGTTTATAAATGACTCCTTACGCTCTGTTTCATCTTTTGTTCCCTTCGGCCAGTAAGCAAAGGGAGGCAAGGAACTTTCGATATTTTTCCTGCAGATGCAGTGTGTGAGGGAAATGAGGTGCTATGTCATTAAAAAATAATTAGTGCATGGTTTTTCTTGATTTTAGAAGAGACAAGTGATAATTAATGAGTTAATATTTTTTACAAGAACAAAGCACCTTTCATTCTGTAACTTTCCACGAAGTTTGTAAATATTTTATTTTATTCATAATATTATATATACTCCTTAATCTATCAATACAAAGCGTAAAACTCTCAAAATAGACAAGTTAAAATCACAAAATTTAACGAAGTGATTGGGATTAATTAATGCACAAAGTGATTGCTGTTCGCCCCCACTTCTTGGGCTGGGCTGCATGGCCAGGTGATAATCATCAGGCTTTCTATTATAAAAGGTATTGTGAACAAATGTGATTAATCACTATTATTAGAGGAACAAAAGCGATCAAATGCATGAACAAAATCACTGAACAACCTTTAAAGTACCCAAAAAGAAAGAAAGAAAATTGTCAAGTCCATTGATTTCATGAGATTGAGTGTATTTAGACTAGAAATGGTGGAAAACGAAGAAAAATATGCGCCATTAGTGGTCTAAGTCTAACGTCAAGCATGCATCAAAAACTCTACAGAAAGAAAATCCGTTGGTCCCCCAAATTCCAATATCCCTAGGTGAATTGTGAATTGAAACCATCTCACCCCCGGCCATACACTAAGTGTGTATTTTGTATCGTGGTATAAAGTGGTCAGAAGTTTGTATTGATGAGATAGATTTGTAGTGGTGTAATGTTTTTCTACAAAGTAACAAAGTGACTTGGAAGTCTTAAATCTATTAAATTAAAGACTGATAAAGCCGGTCTTTAGTAACAAAGTTTTAATTTCTAGTACATATGTTGTGAATCTAGATAATAATTTTTTGGTTTTATCTACCTTAATTGTTTTTTAAAGATGGTCTATGTTTTTGATGTTGTCTTCTCCATTAATTTTTTTTTTCCAATGATATAGCTAATGACATAGTGCCAAAGCTTTCTATCCGTGAGAAAACTAGATGTAGCTTGAGCCCATATAATGTAGTTAAGTCATTCTTTAACAATGATAATTGGTATTATAACTTATTTTTGACCTCATGTTTTCAAATATATTTTCAAAAAAGAAGGAAAAAATACAAAAATATTAAAAAAATATTATCAACTCAATTTGGCTAATTTTAATTTCATAGTTTTTGACCTTTTTCCTTATCATTATTTATATTGATAGATTTTTTAAATATTAAATTGAAACAAAATCCAAAAATAAAAGAAGAAAAAGGAACAACAAAAAAAGTTAAATGAGTGGAATGATAAATGAATAAGGAATCAAGAATAAGAATATTTTTAGAGAGGGAGAGTAGAAAATATGTGTGAATGGTAAAGAAAAGGAAAGGGGGTGCAAGAAAAACCCTAGTCACTGCAGAGGAAAAAATAAAAAAGAAAGAGAGGGAGGAGAAAAAATTGGAGAGCAGAGAAAAGAAATAAAGATTCAAAAAAAAAAAAAAAGAGAGGAAATTAGAGGAAGAAGAAGAACAACATATTTTGAAAGAAGAAGCAGAAAATCATGAGAAAAAAAAAAGTAAAATAGAAAGATCGAAGAGAAAAAAAAACATGCACAAATCTAATTATATCTGTCTCTCTATCCTCACCCCTATGAATTAGTGTTCCCTCTGTCACCAAGCACCGACCACCCAGCTCCACGTTGTCGCCATCACCACCCGATAACAGCAGTAGCATCAGCCCACCGAAGCTCCTCCTCTTTCCTCTAGCCCCTCCGTTGAACAACACATCCCTACCACCGCCTCGATTTCTGCACCACGCCGTTAGTCACATGAACCACCACCACCAAAGCTCCTCCACCAGAGTCATTGTCCACATTTCCACATCCATCGCAGTGAATAGTGCAAGAAAGAGAGAGAAACCAAGAAAGAGAAGAGAAGCCGCTATCCGCCGAACGACACCATGGCTTTCGGAGTTGCTTGTTCTAATAACGATTTGCGGTCCCTTCATTAAAGCTAAGCAAATTTGTCTTTATCATATATTAATGGAGCGTGGTTTATTTGCAATAGAATTTGTCAGATTCCAAAATCCAAAGCACCTGCTGAGTACATATATAGTGGTTTATTTTTAATTGTAAACAGTTTTATTTGGTTTATGATTACAAATACAGAAACATGTTTCATATTTCAACTAATGAAAAATCACTGTTCTACTAGAATATGACTTCCACACTTACCCCCAAACATATTCCTACCTCAATCTCATGCACTCATCCACAGAAAGCGACTATTGACCAATCGAATACCAGAAGCCGAAATGCTTTCTTTCAGCTATGATGCGATAATTTTTCACACCATTCTCTTGCTCATGCACTGTCAAGGTAACTCTGTCTCCTTGCCTAAGCTTTTTCTGATGAACATAGATGCTCCATTGACCAGATATCCAAGGTTTTGGATACCTCCCTTTGTTGCGAACCGATATCTTCAATCTCCAAGGTTGGTCTAGCATGTCAAGCGCATCAAACTCAACTGAATTTTGACCAGCGGGCAAGGAGAAAGCCCACAAGCTCTTGGTCGGAAATTCAAGTCGTTTATTAGTTGTGTCGCTTCCCGATAACAGTTTGGCCATCACCTCCATTTCTAGGGTTCGGCTGAGGATGGTAATTTTGAAGAATTTCAAGGATGGTTAAAATGTGCAGATGGTTAATTAATTTGAAGAATTTCAAGGAGGGATAATGATAAGGGAGTTGGATATATATATAGATTTAACTAGTATTATTTATAAAGATCAAATGGAGATTTATGCACCTCAACCAGACCGATTATTAAGTTTTAGAGCTTGGATTGGGACATGCATAGAAGTTACCGATGATCTTCGAAAACATTGTTCAGTGACCTGCATTTTTTGTACTTTAAAAAGGATAGTGGAGTCCGGTGTCATGCAAGTTATTTCAAACCCCTAAACTAAGAAGATTCTTGGTAATGGGTTGGAAAATATGAATAGATTATTATATGAATATGAATGATTATAATAAAATTAATATTTAAGGATGAATATTAAATTGTTTTATATGAGTGTCATTCAATTTTTTACATCATAAATTTACCATAAAAAAATGAAATGAATAAGAAAAAAATAGGTTAATTTGGGCCAAGACACACAAATTGTAATTCTTGAGGATTTAATTAAGGTAGAACTATAAATTTGAGGTTCAATTTTACTAGAATTTATA
Source organism: Populus deltoides (assembly GCA_015852605.2). Lineage (NCBI taxonomy): Eukaryota > Viridiplantae > Streptophyta > Magnoliopsida > Malpighiales > Salicaceae > Populus > Populus deltoides. The sequence continues at coordinate 836,722 of CM027580.2, forward strand.
AGTTTAGAAACTTAATAAAACTTTGATTTGTTTAATTAATGATATTAGAGGTTTAATTGTTGAATTGATAAGTTTGAGAATTTAATTAAATTTAAAATTAGTTTAATTAATAAAATTGTAAGTTTAATTTAAAAAATATTAAATTTGAGAGTCATTTAAAATCTAAATTAATTAAATTTAAAGTCAAGGATCGTTTGGAAAATAACATCAAGATTGGATGAATCCACCCGTCTTCTGCATTCTGATACAACTTGAGTTAGTCAACTGCACGAATTGCAAAAGCCTCCCCGCGCTTGGGGAATTGCCGCTGCTGAAAGTTCTCCGTATCCAAGGAATGGATTCTGTAGTGAACATCGGCGATGAGTTCTAAAATTAGGCTGGTAGGAGCTTCATTCTTTGCCACATGGTTTGACAAATCTGACTTCTCTGGAGTCCATGGAGATTATAGATTGTCCTAAGATTGTATCCCTGCCAGAGGAAAGCCTAGAAGGATTGAGTTCGCTGCGATCACTCTCCATTGAGAATTGTCACAGCTTAGCTTCCCTGCCGAGTCGGATGCAACATGCCACAGCCCTTGAACGCCTAACTATTATGTATTGTTCAAATCTGGTGTCTTTGCCAAATGGCTTGCAACATCTCTCTACACTTAAAAGTCCGAGCATTTTAAGCTGCACAGGGCTGGCATCTCTGCCTGAGGGACTACAATTTATTACAACATTGCAAAACCTGGATATTCACGACTGTCCAGAAGTCATGGAATTACCAGCATGGGTGGAGAACCTGGTTTCACTTCGATCTTTGACAATCTCAGATTGCCAAAACATCAAGTCTTTCCCACAAGGTCTCCAACTCCGCGCACTCCGACATTTGTCCGTCAGAGGTTGTCCTGAACTCGAAAAACGATGTCAGAGAGAGAACGGAGTGGACTGGCAAAAAATATCTCACACACAGTATATTTATGTTGGATCATCAACATTGCAGCAGAGACGTGACACTGCTAGCAGCTCTTCAACTTCATAGGCACACCTCTTCCAGGTCTTAACTCGTGTAAATTTCTATTCCGAAACACAGTTAATCATTGGATAATCAATAAATCTTAAGTTCTCTTGCAACATTTCAGGTCCGAAACAATTGAAAGGATGTTCTTTATTCAAAGCACCAAGAATCCGTTGCACAAGGAGGTACTCTGCTCTGTCATTTACTTGTATTTGTAAAATACAAAATAAGGTGCATTTTTTCTATTGAATGTTGCTTGGATTTGTTGCAAGTCAAAGGGTTCCAGTTAGTGCATTTGTTCTTCAGAGAATTCAGTACCTTGTTTTCTGCTAGTGTAACATATATTTCATGAATAACTAGAGCACTCTGTCATTACTTCCTCTTGTAACTTCACTTTCAATAATTGTTTACAAGAAAAATAATATTTGCCCTTGTTGAAAGGAAAAAAGAACAAACAAAAGAAATCTCAAATGAAATAAATAGACAAATGAATAAAACACAAATGAAACTATTAAATTTAATAATATCATACAAACTTGAAAGTTAAAATCTCACAGGAAGGAAAAATCTAACAAAAGGATATATGTCCCAACTACCACACCTAGTTTTCTTAGCTAAATTTATTAAAAACTATTTTAGAAAAAACTTGATATTTTTGTATTGTAAATTTGGTAAATCTAGGGTGTCAATATTCTAAACTCATTTGTAACCATCTATCTTCCTAATTTATAAAAAACAAATATTCAACAAATCTTTTTGGTGCAATTTAGTCAATTGCTAAAAAAATCATTTCATAAGTTTTAACACTTTTGCATATCTTTATTTTATTATTTTATTTTTTTAAATGTAGATATTTAGGTCACTTTTGCATATCTTTATTTTATTATTTTATTTTTTTAAATGTAGATATTTAGGTCAATTTATACACACCTCGATTAATTACATGGATCCTAAGTTAACGATAATATAATTTTCAAAGGTTTTAAAGTTTGTAGGACTCAAACTAATAATTTTTAAAAATTAAATTTAAAACTTGATTAATCTCATGATTTTTTATTTTTGATTTTCAATGAGGAAGTGTGTGTGAATATATATAATTTTTATTTTCATTTTTTTTCTCCTCTACTCGTTATTCTTTTAATCTTTTTCCGACTCATGCTCATGCTCATTTTCTATTTTTGTCTTTATGAGAAATATAATACATTTCACACAGCCCAAAACACTCCTCCTATCTCACGTTGCACAGCCATTTCTCCTGACCTCTGCACAATCACCTCCCCTTTGATCACCACCGCCAATCTACCTCGCCACCACCGATAACCGTCCTTCTCTCTCTCGCCAGCAGCGCTGGCCAATGCCTTCAACACCACACTCCATCTCCACTTTCGACCATCATCAAACCCTCCCATCAAACAAACCACTACTGGAGCCCAGCCGCCACAACCCGCTGTCCAGCACCCGCAAGCAAATCACCATTGCCACCTAGAAGTAGATCCAAACAATCCCACCGCCATCGACCAAACCCGCACGCCGTCAAGACAACCACAGCCCCCATCACTGATCGTAATCTTCACGCTGGCGAGAAAACCACAGTACCTCCCCTTTCACCACCACCAATCTACCTCGCCCAGCTTTGCTACAACCACCACTATATCACCAAGCAGCAGCGCCGAACCCAGCTTTCCCTTTCGTCACCGATCCCCTTCTCAACAAACCCATCAGGCCAGCCACTACTCTCCTCGCCAGCGACCACAACCAACATCATCAACAGCAGCCCCAGTTATCATCCTCACCTAACTACCGACTGCCTATATCGGCCAGCCTCCCTTCGCTACAATAGTCCCTACCATCATCCTCACCACCAACCTCCATAACCGCACAAACCAACACCGATAGCCACCCTTCTCTCTCGCCAGCAGCGCTGCCTACTGCCTTCAACGCCAGCCTCCATCTCCACTTTCCACCACCACCAAACCCTCCCTTCAAACCAACCACTACATTAGCCCAGCCGCCACTACCCACTGCTCAGAACCCACATACAAACCACACCATCGCCAACCAGCAGCAGACCCAAACAATTGCATCGCCATTTTCGTCCAAACCCCCATCACCACAGCCCCCATCACTGATCTTAATCATCACGCCGGCAAGAAAACCACAGCCCCCATACTCCAAACCTCCACGCTACTCACATCTACACACATCGGCTGCCCTCTCTCTCGCCAAGCAAGCACCACGCGTCGTCCATCTCGTCACCGAACCACCACACTCCAAACACCCACAGCACCCCAAACTCACCAAATCAGTCACCAAAAACAGCACCAACTCCAACAACCAACGAAAGCAGCTGTAGTAACGAAAAAGAAGACAGTAGAACCAAAAGGCCCTGATCTCTCTCGTCAGTTGTTGGTGAATAACGCCACTATCACGGACAGGTAGACTAGAACGAGAAGGCCAGGTTCTGCTCATCACGCGCCACCAGTCATCGGCTTGTGGCTTCACGTGCCCCAGCTTCTGCACGCTTCAACGCTGTCCCAGCAGCTTCCTGAAGGTAAATTCTGATCTCGCCTTATCTATGACATTAATAAGTTCATGCATATTGTGCAATATTTGAAGTTGAAGGGTTGGAGTCATGACGGAAGTATGCTGGGGGAGAATTTTATTTTATTACAAAAAAAAATCATGATCACAATCCTGGCTGGAGTCATGTAACTGTTCTAATTTTTCTAATTGTCAAATGTACATGTGATCACTATCTTTCTTGAACTCTCACACCACTAATTAACCTGACTTCGTGCTTTAATCCTCCTACTCGTTTTCTCATCCCATTTGATTATAATTAACTAGAAATGTAGGTAAATGAGCAAAATACTCTCCGAGAGCGATGCAAAAAATAAGCTACTGGAATTTCCGGCTAAGAGTTTCTCGGTCTTCCCCCTGCTTGATGGTCTCAACTCGGTGGGATTTGTGGCATTTGACATGCTAGAACAACAATGGAGACTTGAGGTCTCCTTCTGCAATGAAGGTAAGTATCCGAAACCTTGGCTAAAGGGCGAATGGGATGACTATGTTTGTCAGAAAGGCCTGGAGAAAGGAGATAAGGTTATCTTGACTATGCATGAGCAAGAGAATGGCGAAAGAATTTATCGTATCAGAGCTGAAAGAAAGCATTTCGGTTTCTGGTATTCAATGGATGATAAATCGAAGCATGAGGCTGGGTTCAACCCCAATGTTTAGTGTGACAGGCAGTCAGAAACTACCTTTTGGAGCAGTCCCAATTAGGTCAGAATGCAATATGTGTCTGTCTAGAAGAAGTGAAGTCCTAAATAGTCGTGAGAATAACTGTCTCTAGGGATTTGTTGCCTGCTGTTTGCGTGGGTGTTCTGTCCTTTGTCTTTTCCCTCTCTTTTTTTGTTCTTTTTCTTATTTTTTTGTTCTTTTTCTTTTCCCTCTTGTTGTTATGCTTAGACATGTGCTTTGCGTCTGTTGAAGATGTTACCAGTTCCTACATCTCTGGTCAGGCTTGTTCTACTGCCTTTGTAGACATCCCCATGAAGGATGATTCTTGTATCTTCTAATTTTTATTTATAAGAAAAAAATCACTTCCCCCAACTCTTAGGGTCCGTTTATTCGGCATATATTTAATGATATTTTCTCATTGGTTATCAAAATTTATAAAAATAAAAATAAAATTAAGTAACATTTTATGTAACCCACGGTTATAAACTTAGGTTAAAATTCACGTGAATGTGGTTTGATATAAAATCTAACCGGCTTTTGGCCTTTGGCTTTTGGCTTCTTATTAAAAAGAGCAAGAAAAGGAGAGAAAAGAGAGTACAACCGAATAGAGAGAGGAATAAACATCTCAAATGGAATAAAATCTAGCATTCACTTGATCCACCATGATTCACAGGTCATGTTCCTTTGACAAGTGAAAGAGACATGTCAATTAAATGCCAAAGCAAATGAAATGTTCAGAACATTAATAAACAGACATGTTCTTTCTTTTTTCTCGCAGGTAAAGAACATCAATTTGATGTAAATTGTGAGTTTTGATGCATGTTTTACTGCGATGGAATTATTGAAATTAGATTGATGCCTTGTCAAAACTACTAATATCAAATTAGATAAATAAGTAATCATTAAAAGATCAGTAGTATATAAGTTGAATAAAACATAATTTCAGCTATTAAATTTAATAATACCATACAAACTTGAAAGTCTGGATGGCTAAATATTAACATGTCATAGGAAAGCTAAATCTGTCAGAAGAAGGTTCTCTTTAGCACAGCCATTCGCGGGCAAGATCCAGTACCAAAGAATAGAAATGGAAGAAGAAAGCAGATTGTGCGCATCCTTCGAGGTCTGGGATGTGGATTCTATTCATTGCCGTTCAAGTTTGCTTTAATTTGGAATTATTATATCAAAGTTTAGCTTAATGTCTTGGTCTATTAGAGCTTCTCTTATAATTTTAACAGTCTTCCAATGCTTATAGTAAGAAACTGAAAAAAAAACACCAAAATATTTTATACAAAGATGGAATTACAAGCTAAACAACTAATGGTAGCATATGCCCTTTTCATATAAAAGAACAAACGGATATGAAAACACAAGAACGCACCGTATACTGGTAAATCAACACTATAAGCACAGGAACTAGTGATTGATGGTGCAAACAACTACAGAGGATACAAGGTGCAAAGCCACTAGGCTTTTTTTACTTAATACCAAGACTAAACACCAAGAAAGAAAGGGGAAACATTTCTAGAAGCATTTTTTTATTAGAAATTAACCACACATTTAGCTCACCTTAGGTACGTATTTCCATCTCTATCTTGCAAACTCTTCAACCGGTATCCAGATGCGCATCGTCAGGTTTCTTTCAGCCGTGATATGATAACTCCTGACAACATTTCCCTCCACATGCATTGTCAACTTAACTCTATCTCCTTTCTTCAACCCTTTCTCTCGAGCAAACCTCCTCCATTGGCCAGACATCCAAGGTTTCTTATATCTTCCCACGTTGCGAATGGAGACCTTGAATCCCCATCGCCGGCCTAGCGTGTCCAGTGCAACAAAATTGAAATAATTTTGACCAGCAGGGATGGGGAAGTTCCCTAGGCTTTTCATCGGAAGTTCCATTCGATTATTTGTTGCATCACTCTTGGACACTGATTTTTCCATTGCCACCGCCTCCATTTCTAGTAAATTAAAAGGGCTGAGAAAAAGGTATAAAAGAAGATAAGAAGTGTATTTGCCAAATTATTTGGATTTTTTTAGCAGGGATGGTGGTAATGAAAGTAGAAGAGTTTATGGTCCATTTAGACCACATTTTTTCATTGCTTTGCTCTGTTAATTTTTTTTCTTCTTCAATTGGAATACTACGTCATCCATGGTACGGACGGGGGACCCACATTAAAGCAAATGAAGATAAGAGTTTCTGGCGAAGAAAATAGAAAAGTAATTATATAATAGAGAGACAAATTATCAAAATAAAAAATCCTGCCTTTTATTTAACTTTTTAAGTAAGAAAGGCTTACGCGGTGCTAAATAAGAAATAAGGCAGTCGCACGGACTCGCTTCAACTTTTTAAGTTTGTGTTCATTCATTAATATGGAGCTTGGTATTTAAAATATATTAAAATAATAGTTTTTATATTTTATTTTTAATATTAATATATCAAAACTATTAAAAAAATATATTAATAGCATTAAGTTGTTAAACTAAACTACAAACAGCTTAAAAAATAATTTGAAAAGTTAATTAAACTCATTGTATCGAGAAGGTGTTTGAGATATTTATAAAGTTTATTTTTAAAAATATTTTTTATATAAAATATATTAAAATAATATTTTTATTATTTTTAAAAATTTATTTTTAATATCAATATATTAAATTAAATAAGACAAAATAATAAAAAATTTATTCCAAGAAAAACAAGAAGCAATCAGTGCCAAGAAAAAAAAGTCTTTAATAATTGGGAATTGCGTGTGCCTCAGCAAGTTGCAGAAGCCCACAACATCTGATGGCTAACACTACCATGATAATATCATGTACCAATCAAAAGCCAAAAAAGAAGAAGAAGAAACCTCATCTCCACCGCAATCTAGTGTCCTGGAAAGATATCCATGGTGATAGAAGGCAAGTATCTGTTTGAAAGATTCGAGTGTACGATATTCGATCCCTAAATAATCCACGCCCCCTCGGGTTTGGTGATAAAGACAAAAGCAAGGATGAAGATTATGCTCTCACTTCTGTAGAGGTAGTTTGGAATTTTATTTTTATTTTTTTAAAATTATTTTTAATATTAGAAAATTATAATAATTTAAAAACATAAAAAAAAAATTTTAAATTTTAATTTTCAACTACATTCTTCAACACTATCACAATCTTTATATTTACCAATGAAATTTTTTATCGGTATTTAAACTATCATTCTGTTGGTAATTAATTTACCAACAAAATTACCAGCGAAAATACTCCTTCGATGAATTTTGTATTGGTAATTTTTTATTTTTTGGTAAGTCCGATGGTAATAAAAAAATTATTTTACCGATAAATTTACAGATGAAAAAAACGTGTAAAAAAAATTATATGTTTTTTCTGTCAGTATTTCTCTCGGTAGATCTATACGTAATTCTGTTAGTAATTATTTAAAAATATTAAAAAAAAAACAACTCAAATAAATTTACAAGAAAAAACAAATTCTGTATCTAACGCGCAGGTTCATTTGCGAGTGGGGGAAACGGGAGAGAGCCATGTTGATGGGAACTAGCTTTGATAGTTTTGGTCCATTTATACCACATTATTTCGTCGCTTTGCTCTGTTAATTTTTTTTTCTTTTCTTCAAATATTGGATACCGCGTCATCCATGTAGTGGCGTGGGGGGGACACATTAAAGTAGAAGACAATAGTTTCTGTCGGAGAGAAGGTGAGAATTCAACATGATTAAACGGTCCTATTCCTTTTCAATTGATTCCGATTCTAAGGCGTGGTTAATCTCTCCTCTTAGATAAAAAGTAATTATATATATAATAGAGAGACAAATTATCAAAATAAATATTACCATCAAAACTTATTTATCTGACCTCTAAAATTCTTTTTTAGGATAACAATATAGTTATATTAGAGAGTTGAAACAATTAAAATTAGGGACAACCTCACCAAAGTCATCAATCCCCAATCTTTCTCGATTGGATACTTTTTAGCAACTGTCTCTAAAAAGCTTTAATTTAATCCTTCTTATCAACAAATATGGTTAATATATTTTAAGGGTATATTCAGTGAACCTCGAAAAAGGGCAAGGATGAAAGCAACTTCAGCACAAATGATTATAAAAAAACAAGAACAAATTCGAGCGCGGAAAGGGAGAAAGAAAAGCAAGCAAATGCTGCTTCTTGCTCCCTGTTCCGGTTAGGTTGATGTCAGTTCAAAACTTAAAATACATTGAACCAAGTCTAATTCAGTAAAATAAAAAATAAAAATTATTTTTATTTTTTAATTGTATTTTATTTAAAAAAATTAGTATTTAATATTATTTAATGACACTATATAAATTAGACAGAGATCGTTTGATGACGTAGCATTTACAGAATTTGATCGCAATCCCAATTTTGTTCCTGATTGTATTTTACCCGATGTTTTTGGCGCCGCTTAAAAAACCAAAAAAATTATAGTCCTTGTCGGATGTATTTCATACGTGATGGAATTGTAGATAGTTTAATGGAACAATAAAAAATATTTTATATAAAGTATTAATTATTTTATGATATAATAACAATAGTTAAATCTACAATATTTAAATTAAAAATCTTCAATATTAATATATTTTTTAAAATTATTTTATAACCTCAATTTCAAAAGTATTATTAACCAAACACATTAAACTACTTTTTGTTCAACCTCAATTTCAACCACAGTTTTAACCAAACATATATTTTTTCAAATCAACCTTAACTAAAAGTACTTTTTATAAAATAACTTTTTTCAAACCACAATCACAACATCAACCGCAATACCAAACACACCCGTGCTGCATGTCAACATCAAAAAACATTTAAGTGCAAAAAAAAATATCTAGACTTTGGTAACATATCTTCTAAAAAAAAATAATTCTAACAATGAATTGATATTTTTATTTAATATTAAGATGAAAACAAACTGGATCTACCTGTGTTAAACTAATTTCATATGGGATTAATTGATGGTTCTAAAACAGACAGATGATAATATAAAATCCTTCCTACTTTTGACTCTTCTTCCCTGATTCTTTTATGGTTGTCATCAACTCCAAGTCAACAATGGTGGGCATCAATTAATGCCTCTTGAGTCTCTCGGCCTTCCCCATGCCAGATGGTCAGAACTCGGTCCAATTTGTGGCATTTGACATGAACGAACACCAATGGAGACTTGAGGTCTCCATCCGCAATGAAGGTAGGTATTCGAAACCTTGGCTAAACGGCGAATGGGATGACTATGTTCATCAGAAAGGGCTCAAGAAAGGAGATAAAGTTATCTTGACAATGCAGGAGGAAGAGAATGGCGAAAGAAAATATCGTATCAGAGCTGAAAGAAAGCATTACGGTTTCTGGTATTCAATTTATGATCAGCAGTAATAGCTCTCCATAAATCGAAGCACGAGGCTGGGCTCATGTTTAGGGTGACAGGCAAGGAGAAACTATCTTTTGGAGGTGTCCGTAGTCCACTCTGGTTGTGTAATGAGTAAAGTCAAAATACAATATGTGTCTGTCTTGAAGAAGGTAAGTCCTAGCTAGTCGTAAGAACTATTGTCCCTATGAATTTGTTGCCTGTGGTCTGCCTTGGTGTTCTGTCCTTGTTGTATTTTATTTTATTGTATTGTATTATGCTTAGATACTATGTGCTTTGTGTCAGTTGGAGCTAGTTGTTACCAGTTCCTACATCTTTTGTTAGGCTTGTTCTACTGCCTCTGTAGACAGCTCGAACAGGGATGATTCTTGTATCTTTACTTCTAATTTTATATATATATATATATATATATTTTAAAAAAAAAAGGTCTTGTATGTATGCATGCTTTTTAGTTCCCTGGCAATTTCTCATATTTTTGGGTAAAAAAGAAAAGAAAGATTTGCTGCTGCTAAATCTAGTTTCTTTCCAGTTTTATCTTGTCAATTATTGGCTTCCGTGTAAGATTTAATCCATCGCAACTTTTAATATCTATAGGTTAGAACCATCAATTAATCCCATATGAAATGACTAAATAATACGAGAGTAACATATAAAATGGATAATATACCATCACCCACCATAAGTCTTAAGCCTTTTGATATAATCCAGACTCAAATACCAAATTCAATACTCTAAGATTCATGTTTCAATCCTATACACTTAATCAATAGTAGATGTAAAAAGATAGAAATACAGGGTTACCCTAAACACTTTGGCTTTATATATTATGTCTTGATTTAGAATAACTTGAAATTATAATATCCTGTGCTGTGGCCAAAAAGAGTTTCCTACACTTTTTTGTCAAAGGAACGAAGATTTATGTTTTTTTTGTCAATCAACTAATGTATTTGCTTTCTAGCTACTTGTGGTATCGATGGACACATTGGGCATAAGAAAAAGTTGAGCTTCCTATACTTTCTTTTGTCAAGGAACAAAGATTTGGGGCTGCTTGGACATGTGTTTATGCACCTTTTTAATTTATGGTTGAAAAAACAAAAAATTTATGGAATCTCATAAATTTCATGAACACTGAAGATTTATATGATTATTAAGTTCAAGATTTGTGAGATTAGTCAAGGTATACGTAAGCTGACCCGGACATTCACGTTAATTAAAAAAAATTAAAAAATGCTCCTTATCTTTAAGAATTTTGATTTATATTAACCATTGATATCTTTCATTGTATGTCGTGTCAATTAATACCAGAGTAAATTGATCTATTTGATGAAAAAAAAAAAAACATTGGCAACTTCTTCATACCCTGCGATGATGGAGTGGGAACCCTATTGCAAAGATTTAATTGGCTGGATCAACCGCAAAGAGGAGGGACAAAGATTGTGATGAGGAAAGGGACATATCTAGAGACCTATCTCAGGGCAAACCACACCCAAATCCATTCATACAAACTTATATAAGCATCATGTCACTGGAAGAGTGGTATTTATGACAAGCAATGAACTGAAGATTTGGTTTGCAATCAACCTTTTTGTTGGTAAGTTTTTATTTTTTGAAGAAATTCCTTTTTTGATAGATATTTTTTAAAGAAAATATTTATTAGAATATGGTTGTTGTATTTTCAATTGAAGAAAAATCCTTTTTATTAGAAGGTAGGATTTGCAAGAACCAAATTTAGTCAAGGTGGTAAAGATCAGTGGAATGATATTATAGAAGATAGAGTATGTGCTAATAAGCCTATACTTTCATCATAAAAAAACCATGATTGGAAGGTGAAATCCTGCATCAAACGTCAGATTATGAAATCATGCATAAAACGTCAGATTATGAAATCAGCTGACGTACCTTCTGTCTCCCTTGAGTGGTGGCTGAAATAAGATAACAAAAATTGCTTTAATGATTCTTTTAATTTCTCTCTGCCACTACTTTCTTGCTTTGCTGGCGGGCCTCACATTGTTGACTTGATTGTTTCTCGAAGATTTTATCCATTCGGTGTGGGTTGGAAGCATTATTGACTTGAAAGTGGTCGCGTCAATTTCGAAATTGCTTGCTCTATGTAATTTCATGAGAAGATCCCTGGCTATGGTTTGGATTCTCCATGAAAATCTTTATGATCTACGTAAAATCAATTCTTTTTATGAACTAGATTTAGCAGCATGCAGAAAACCATTTCTTTTTATACCAAAAAAATATGAGAAATTGGCAGGAAGCTATTAACCTTTCTTTTCATACGGTTCCTAAGAAACGCCCTCTCATCCTACGGTTCTAAGGCCATCCAATGAATCCTTCTAAGCCACTTCAAATCCCAGTGATTCTTGTGAAGACAGTTTACATGAAGCAACAATAGACCTTCATTAATTAATCGTGAGCATCCTACGTGTATAAATTGAAATAAGGCGTTATATATATAGCTTATACAAAAGCTGATTGAGCTTTCTTTAAGCTAAAAGAAAAATAAACATAAAGCATTGTTTTTAGAGGGATCATTTAACAACTAAAATTTGAAATGTTTGTTCATAACTTTCCAAAATGTGGATTGAAATTTAGAGATTAATGGAAGAGGATTTAATTTTCCCTACGTACGCAATGTATGATGAAAATAGTCAAATTAAAAGTTATCGAGCTTTAAGATTTTAAGTCAAAACTATAGAAAACATTTTGGTGAAGAAATGACAGTTCAAAATTTTTAAAGTCAATAGTATTAATCTTATTTTCTCCTATAAACATAAGAACTTAAACCAATCTTTTCTAATAAAAAAATTTAACCAGGAAAAACTTAAATCGTCTAATTAAAAATGATATATATAAATAAAAATCTATACCATAACTTGTACAATTACAAAAATTATTTAAGAGTTTGAAGATTTCGCTTAAGTAGAAATTGCAAATTAATTAGACAACAATTAGACAATTATTTTTTTTATCTATAAGTAAAATCATGATCATGAATTTAAAATTTAATGTATAAAAGCAATTTTTTTTTTCTAAATATCAAGACAATAGTATATTTTAAAGAAACAGCGTTGTTCCGTGGAGGACTGTTCATCCTCTTCCTCCCTGGAACTAAAGATCCACCTGCAAAAAAAAAAAAGGGGAAGCGAAGTGAAGAAAGCCTCGTTTGGACCCATCAACACAGCCAATCTATCCTGTTCGTTTCCAGTCTTCCTTCGTCACCACAATGTGCCATCAACATTAAGGAAACCATCATCAACAGTCCAGTATTGGCAGGACTGTTGGTATCCTAATCCCAAGAAAACAGTAACTCTCCTAATCCATATTTATCCTGATCTTAGGAGAAGAGAGACGGTCACTGATGAGCCACTAGGAATATAACCATATAAAAGCAGAGACAGGGACCAAAACCGAGGGGACAAGAAGAAAAACAAAAAACAAAAGAAGCAGAGAGAGAATCGAGAGACTAGAGGACAAAGCAAGACAGGAAAGGGGGAGAAAACACAAAAAGCCAGAGAGACTCTTGGCAAGGGAATTCCTTTTCTCACCCCAGATCGCACACAAACAAAGAAAGAGAAGAGAGGAGCAGGACAGAGGAGGACGAGAAAAACAAATAAAGAGAGACATGAAAAGCCAAATACAAAAAACAAATAAAGAGACTAGGTTAATTCACGCATGCTTGCTGCTACACGATTTTCACTAAACTAAGCAAGTGACCAAGCCAGGCCGGCTGCATCAAGCCCAGTCCGTATGACTAGGTTAAATCCGGCCCATAAAAAAGAGAATAGAGAAGGGAATTGCTACAGTGTCAGGTGCGATGAGCAAGCAGCAACAAGAGCAACAACTTTCTCCTCAACCGTGCAACAACAGCACCTCAGGCCAACTGCTCCTCCTCCACCAGCACTTCATATCCTCATCTGCATTCCTGTTCCTGCTGCCCCTGGGGCTTCACAGAACCCTTCCCTGGAATTCCTGAGTTTTAGGGGCTGTTTTGTAATTTTTCAATTGTTTAATGTAATTTTTGTTTAGTTTTTTTAAAAAAAATTTATAATTTGTAGTGTGTATGTAAAAGAAAAGGAAAAAAAGAAAAAATACAGTGATAGTGAATGTATTGTATATTTTTTTTATGGATGTTTATTTATGATAAAATTGCAAAGAATAAAAAAGAATTTAATATTTTGATTTTCTCACAATTAAGAATTATGAACTTACACGTAAGTCGTATTTCTAATATCCAATGAAAAGATAAAATTTTTAAAACTTCTTTAACACATCAAAGCCATGAAGCAGTTTATCTCAAGTTGGGTGCGTTAGGGGTGCTAATACCTTCCATAACCACAATCAGTCCCTTACTCATGAATATTTGACAAGACCAGTACACCTGAGTTTCCTAGTAGCCCTCAATGAAATATTAGGTGACGACTCCAATGAACCAATCAATCAAACGAAACAAAAAATCATCAGCCGACGCCGCACGGGTGATGTGCGACATCTACCAACAAAATACATTAAAGCCACGAAGCAACTTATCTCAGGTAGGAAGCGTTAGAGGCGCTAATACCTTCCCTAACCACAACCAGTCCCTTACCCGTGAATCTCTGACAGGACCAGTACACCTGGGTTTACTAGTAGCCTCAATAAAATACTAGGTAACAACTCCAATAAACCAATCAATCAAACAAAATGAAAAATTATCAGGCGACGCTGCGCGGGTGACGTGCGACATCTACCAACAAAATACATCATACATATATTATAATAACAATATTTTTTCTAATATAATAAAAGTCATTAATTAAAATACATATTAGTTGTTGTTGAAATAAGCTATAAGACTATAAAAATTGTATTGTTGGTAAAAATAAGGGTATGTTTATCTTTTAAAATAAAAAATAGGAGCAATTAAGTTTTTTTTATTAACAATATTCCCAGTCACAATGAAATGATAGATTCTCCTCTTTTTTTAACAAACACATTCTAAGTGTTTTTGTTACCAATTAATATTTGTTTTTAGAATTTTACTCGTAGAAAGATGATAATTATCTTGTAATTAAATAGATATAGGTTTCAATTGTTTATGGTGTAGGTTGCAATTGTTTATTACGTTAACACAGTATAACAATGAACAATGATTAATAAATATTAAAAGGTCTTGGATGCTATATTGTAAAATTTCAATGTTTTTTTTAGCTATATAGTGTTAACATTTTTTAAGACTCTTTGTTTTTAATTTCATACTCCAACACTAGGTTTATTGGGTATTAAATTTTATAATTTTTTTTATTTTTGATAAGATTATCACGGTCTCATAACCCGAGTCACGAGTTTGCAAGTTAGCCAAATTTACTCAAGGTTTTTTTTTTTTATCTATAGAGTTATCTTGGTCTCTTAATCAGGGTCAAGTATGTTAACCCGGGTTGACTATGATTATTTTTTTTGTTTTATTTTTTTTTCAATTTAATACTTTAATATTGGGTTGATAGATAATTGAACTTCATATTTTTTTTTCTTTCCATAGGATATTATGGTCTTATAACCCAGGTTACGGGTTAGGTTGATTGACTTGAGTTTTTTTTTAAGTTGATTTTTTTTTAATTTCAACCTTCAATATTAGGGTTGATTGAGGATTCATAATTTATTTTGATTTGTATTATATGATGTGTTCTTTGTCTTATAACTCGGATCATGAGTTTGGTCGATTGACTCGGGTGATTTATTATGTCATTTTTTAATTGATTTTTTTTTAATTTCATCCTTTAATATTAGGTTTTCTGGGTTGAGTTTCATAATTTTATTTTATTTTTTCTATAGAGTTATTCCAGTTTCATAACCTAGGTTTAAGAAATTAACCCGGGTTGATTTTTTAATTGATTTTTTTTTTAATTTCATCCTTCAATATTGAGTTAATTAAGAATTGATTTTAATATAAAAAATTATTTTTCTTTCTATAGGGTTATTAAGGCTTCATAACCTGGATAGCTGATTAGACAGATTAACCAAGATTTATTCGAGTCGATATAATATGTTGTTATTTCAATATTTTTTTAAAAAAAATTATCTTAATTCTTTTAGTGAAACAATATTTTTATTTATAATCCAAGTTGTTTTTGAATTTGTAAAGTCAACCATGTTATATCATGTAAATTGCCATGTAGTTTGATTTTTTTTCTAAAAAACCACATTAATAACATTTAAATATTTTTCTTATATAAAAAAAAGTTAATTTGATCCAACTTGGAGTTCATGGAGGTAATGATCTAGTACGAGTTGAAGGATGAAACAAAGATAAGGCTTTTCTAGTGTAAGAAAAAAATAACTAATGTAAGTTTTTTTTTTTTTTTGACTAAAAAAGCGAAACTTTGAAGATGATGATAAGAAAAAGTAATGGAAAACACGCAAATAAAAGTTCAAATATAGATAAAGTATAGAGGTAAACTAGCTTATTGACCCATGTTACGCTGCGGGCTATAGTAGAAAAAAAAAAGTAAAAAAAAAAATTTCTAGGCATTGGTAATATATCTCCTAAAAAAATAATTTTAACTATCAATTGAATGATATTTTTATCTAATATTGAGATGGAAAAAAATTGAATCTATCTGGGTTAAAATAATTTTACATGAAATATTCGCGGGGATAATCTTGAAAAAAAATAAATTGGTAAAATAAGTGACGACTTTGAAATTCATTTGAAAACTTCATTTTAGACCCCATTTTGTTTAGCTATTAAGTAACTAGTCACTTTAATTTTAAAAAATTTAATTTCAATATCAAACTTCATTTTCTTTATGTTTTAGTTCTTTTTAGATGGGAGGAGAGAGAGGAGTTTGCTAGATTCTAGCGTAGAGAGAAAAAGTTGTCGTTAACAACTATTTTAGCCACCCAAATAATCGATTTTGTGTTGAATAGTTTCATATGATAAGAGAAGTTCAAATTAGTTTTTTTTCTTTGAAAGTGTCTAAAATAATAAATCTAAGCTCGAGAAGATTTTTGTTTCTAGGTTTCAAAATAGTGTTTTGTGTTTTTTAAAATGATAAATTTCTTCAATAAGATCTCTAGAGTGTTTTTTTAAGTGTTTTGAGTAAATAAATGAGTTGAAAATGGAGAGTGGCATGTGCAACACTTATCAGTAGAGGGACTGGTACGTGGGTGCGTGCTTTCAGAGGGATATGTATGTTACTGATGGCTGCTGGAAACTAGTGCAATGGGAGGGTAGTTTTTTATTGGTAGTTTCGTGTTGCTAGTGCTTTTCTATTTTTAAGCATATTGTTTAACTTTTCAAGTTTAGTGGGCTACAAAATATAGGTAATAGGTTATTCTTGATTAGACAGATAATATCATAATAATATAAAATCCTTTCTACTTTTAACTCTTCTTTTCTGATTTTTTTATGGTTGTCATCAACTACCCAAGTCAACAATGGTGGGGGCATCAATTGATGACTCTTGTTTTTCTGCTCTTGTTTTTTTACAAGACAAAGGTATGGAGTGCATTCAAGCCTAAATATGCACCCATACAAGAAATAATATAAGAAATGAAAAAGAGAGCAAAGAAAAGTTGTGAGGTATTTGTAAGAGAATAAATAAAGTATTTTTTTTCTATTAATAAAGAAATTTTCAGTTGTTTTATTAATTAATAAAGAGAGGATTACTTATTAAAATCTTTTTATATTTGCATAATTATTGTGTTTATCATTTCTCATTTTATCCTTTGTTTTGTCGGGTTTGCAAACAAGATCCTAACATCTCGCCAGCAGCGCTGCCTACTACCTTCAACGCCAGCCTCCATCTCCCCTTTCCACCATCACCAAACCCTCCCTTCAAACCAATCCCTACGGTAGCCCAGCCGCCACTACCCACTGCTCAGCACCCACACACAAACCACCGTCGCCAACCAGCAGCAGACCCGAACAATTGCATCGCCATTTTCGTCCAAACCCCCATCACCGATCGTAATCATCACGCCGGCAAGAAAACCACAGCCCCCATCGCCATACTCCAAACCTCCACGCTGCTCACATCGACTGCCCTCTCTCTCGCCAAGCAATCACAACGCGTCGTCCATCTCATCACCAAATTAACCACCACACACCACTACACAGCAAACACCCACAGCACCCCAAACTCACCAAATCAGTCACCGAAAACAACACCACCTCCAACAACCAAAGACAGCAGCGGTAGTCACGAAAGAGGGAAAGACAGCAGAACCAAAAGGCCCTGATCTCCCTCGTCAGTTGTTGGTGAATAACGCCACTATCACGGACAGGTAGAATAGAACCACCAGTCATCGGCTTGTGGCTTCACGTGCCCCAGCTTCTGCACGCTTCAACGCTGTCCCAGCAGCTTCCTGAAGGTAAATTCTGATCTCGCCTTATCTATGAAGTTTATGCATATTGTGCAATATTTGAAGTTGAAGGGCTGGAGTCATGACGGAAGTATGCTGGGGGAGAGTTTTATTTTATTACAAAAATAGATCATGATCACAATCCTGAAATGTTGCGCGATATATGATTAACGAAACACTACATGTAACTGTTCTAATTTTTCTAATTCTCAAATTTACATGTGATCACGATCTTTCTTGAACTCTCACACCACTAACTTGACTTCCTGCTTTAATCCTCGTACTCATTTGCTCATCTCATTTGATTATAACTAGAAATGGAGGTGATGAACACAATACTCTCCAAGAGCGATGTAAGCAATAAACGAATGGAATTTCCGGCTAGGAGTCTCTCGGCTTTCCCCATGCCAGATGGTCAGAACTCGGTCCAATTTGTGGCATTTGACATGAACGAACAACAATGGAGACTTGAGGTCTCCATCCGCAATGAAGGTAGGTATTCGAAACCTTGGCTAAACGGCGAATGGGATGACTATGTTCATCAGAAAGGGCTCAAGAAAGGAGATAAAGTTATCTTGACAATGCAGGAGGAAGAGAATGGCGAAAGAAAATATCGTATCAGAGCTGAAAGAAAGCATTACGGTTTCTGGTATTCAATTGATGATCAGCAGTAATAGCTCTCCATAAATCGAAGCACGAGGCTGGGCTCATGTTTAGGGTGACAGGCAAGGAGAAACTATCTTTTGGAGGTGTCCGTAGTCCACTCTGGTTGTGTAATGAGTAAAGTCAAAATACAATATGTGTCTGTCTTGAAGAAGGTAAGTCCTAGCTAGTCTTAAGAACTATTGTCCCTATGAATTTGTTGCCTGCGGTCTGCCTTGGTGTTCTGTCCTTGTTGTATTTTATTTTATTGTATTGTATTATGCTTAGATACTATGTGCTTTGTGTCAGTTGGAGCCAGTTGTTACCTGTTCCTACATCTTTTGTTAGGCTTGTTCTACTACCTCTGTAGACAGCTCGAACAGGGATGATTCTTGTATCTTTACTTCTATATATATATATATATATATATATATATATATATATATATATTAAAAAAAAGGGTCTTGTATGTATGCATGCTTTTTAGTTCCCTGGCAATTTCTCATATTTTTGGGTAAAAAAACAAAAAAGATTTGCTGCTGCTAAATCTAGTTTCTTTCCAGTTTTATCTTGTCAACCATTGGCTTCTGTGTAAGATTTAATCCATCGCAATTTTTAATATCTATATGTTAGAACCATCAATTAATCCCATATGAAATGACTAAATAATATGAGAGTAACATATAAAATGGATAATATACCATCACCCAACAAAAGTCTTAAGCCTTTTGATATAATCCAGACTCAAATACAAAATTCAATACTCAAAGATTCATGCTTCAATGCTATACACTTAATCAATAGTAGATATAAAAAGTTAGAAATACAGGGTTACCCTTAACACTTTGGCTTTATATATTATGTCTTGATTTAGAATAACCTTGAAATTATAATATCCTGTGCTGTGGCCAAAAGCAGTTTCCTACACTTTTTTGTCAAAGGAACAAAGATTTATGTTTTTTTTGTCAATCAACTATTGTATTTGCTTTCTAGCTATGTGGTATCGATGGACACATTGGGCATAAGAAAAAGTTGAGCTTCCTCTACTTTCTTCTGTCAAGGAACAAAAATTTGGGGCTGGTTGGACATGTGTTTATTCACCTTTTCTGTGGTTGGAAAAATAAAATATTTATTGAATCTGATAAATTTTATGGTCACTGAAAATTTATATAATTATTAATTTTAAAATTCGTAAGTTTAGTCGAAATATACACAATCTGATCCGGACAGCCATTCATATATATTAATAAAAATAAAATAAAAAATGTTCCTAAGAATTTTAATTTATATTAACCATTGATATCTATCGTTGTATTGGGAGAGCATGACAAATATATGATCAGTTTAGTTTCAGGTTAGTTTTCAGTTTGTCTTTGTGAAACTTTATGAGTCCAAGGCCATGTTTGTTTTCCGGAATTCATTTTCCGGGAAATTACTTTCCAAACTTTCCTGTGTTTGTTTGCCATTAGGAAAGTTGGTCAACAGAAAACACTTTCCGGTCAACGGAGAACACTTTCCGGTCAACGGAAAACACTTTCTAGTCAACGAAAAATATTTTTCAGTCAAAGAAAAATTTGGTTTAGTTTCCAGGAAAGTGTTTTCCCTTTGGCTGTGTTTGTTTTCCAGAAACTAGTTTCCGGGAAACCACTTTCCAAACTTTCCTGTGTTTGTTTGCTATTAGAAAAGTTGGTCAACGGAAAACACTTTCCAATCAAAGGAAAATTTGGCTTGGTTTTCAGGAAAGTGTTTTCCTGAAAATTTAAGGCGAAAACACTTTCCGGAAGTTGTGAAAAATTTAGAAATGTCATTATTTGCTGATTATATTAAATTTGATCCTCAAATTTTTGATTGTTATATATAATTTGTTTTGTATATTTATTTTTCAATTCCATCTCTTAAAATTTAATTTTTATATTAATTTTGGTTCTTATTTTTATAATTGCTATTTGCTTTTTCCTTATCATTTTTTTATTGAAATTTTTTATCTATCAAATTTGGTCCTTATTCTTTTGATTGTTACTTATTTTATTTGAAATAATTTATGAAATGTTAATTATTATTATTTTAATTTATTCACCTTTTATTTTTTTAATTTTTTAGATTTGATCTCTATTATTTTGATTATTATTTATTTTATTTGAGATAATTTATGAAATTATATTTTTTTTTTAATTTCATTCTCATTCAACTTTTTAATTTGAAAGATTTGTTCCTCATTATTTTAATAAACTTGAGAAAAATAAAACATTAATAAGTTATTTTTCAACTCATTTTCCATGACATAACCAAACACTGGAAAGTGTTTTCCAACTTATTTTCCATTACACTACCAAACATCGGAAAATACTTTCCCGGAATTCACTTTCCTGGAATTCTCTTTTCCCGGAATTCACTTTCCAAAAGGAAACTATTTTCCAGCAAACAAACGGGGCTAAGAGAAAGAAAACATAGATAATTCCCAAACCACTTCCAACACCTTGAATTATTGGGAGAGCATGGCAGATATATGATCACTTTTGGTAAGCAAAAGTCAGCTGTAGCATGGTTTTTAAACTTTCCATAAAATAAGTATACAAGAGGAAAGTATTGATATTAAACTTGGTTTTATTTGGCAAATTGATTAAGTAACATACTGTCTCAAAGAATAGCCCAGTTCAAGTTGAATTTATTTAAGAACTGTTTCGAATATTAACCTTTTCAAAAAAATTTATATACTAACATTGAGCCTAATTGAACATGCTTTGTATTAGTAAAAAATCCTAAGATTTTTTTAAAATAATCTCATTTTATAATTTTTAAAACAAGTATAGGTAAATTTTATTGACCAAGATCATTTTTGGAGGTGACCCGGATTTGGTTTTATATCTAATGAAAAAATTAAATCGCAAAGATATTAAAATATTTGCAATGACTGTATTAATTAATGTTGTGTTTTTAGTCCTCAAACAAATAGGATACTCCCATGAAGCGTGCAGCTTTGCCAATGCAAATACCCTTTCTTTGTGAAGGATTTTCCAAATTGCCAACGATTTAATTATTTCCTTAATTTCGCATTAAAAATGATTGAAAGGTGAAATCATGCATCGAACGTCAGATTATGAAATCATGCATAAAACGTCAGATTATGAAATCAGCTGACGTACCTTCTGTCTCCCTTGAGTGGTGGCTGTAATAAGATAACAAAAACTGCTTTAATGATTCTTTTAATTTTTCAACATGCTATTGCCACTACTCTTTTGCTTCAGCAGTTCCTGGCTGGCCTGACATTATTGACTTATCGTTTCTCGAAGATTTTATCTCAATTTTATTTACTTAATTCTGCTCTTTTAAGTAATAGCAAGCAGAGGTTGTTCATAGGGTGGAGATATCCCCCAATTGATTGGGTGAAAGTTAACGTCGATGGTTGTAGAAGGGAAACCCAGGGGTGGCTGGAGCTAATGGAGTCATTAGAGATGCTATGGGAAAATGAATTGTAGGTTTTGCTATTAATATCAGGATTTGCACGTCAGTGGATGCTGAATTATGGGCAATTGCCAATGGATTGTAGTTAGCTTGGTCTAAAGGATTCGTAAAATTATTTTGGAATCCGATTTGTCTTTGACGATTGATTTAATTACTAATAATAAGGTTATTATTGACAAAAATTATAACCTAGTCATGCAGGCGAGATATTTTTTAACAAAAGATTGGGATATTTAAATGATTCATGTCTACAGAGAAGCAAATTCAGCGACAAATTAGCTAGCTAGTTATGGTTTAACTAGGAGTTGTTTTGATAGATTTTCTAATTCCTTTAATGACCCTCCTGTGGGTCTTTACTATAATTTATATTATGATCTGATTGGATCAACTTTACCGTGTTTAATTTAA
Organism: Populus deltoides; assembly: GCA_015852605.2. Classification (NCBI taxonomy): domain Eukaryota; kingdom Viridiplantae; phylum Streptophyta; class Magnoliopsida; order Malpighiales; family Salicaceae; genus Populus; species Populus deltoides. The sequence goes on from CM027580.2 coordinate 859,186, forward strand.
TTGGGCGTTTAGCCCCGATTTCAACCAAAAAAAAAAATTTTTGCTCTTTTACATTTCTTGGTTCTTGGGTATTTTCACAAAAATATATAAAAAATATTATTTTATATATTTTTAAATAAAAATAACTTTAAAAAATAATAATTACCTTCATGCCAAATATTATCTAAATCTGCATTTGATGCTCGGAAACATTATTGACTCGAAATTGGTCGCGTCAATTTTGAAATTGCTAGCTCTATGTAATTTCATGAGATGATCCCTGGCAATAGTTTGGATTGTCCATGAAAATCTTTATTATGTACATAAAATCAATTCTTTTTATGAACTAGATTTAGCAGCAGAAAATCATTTCTTTTTATACCAAAAAAAAATATGAGAAATTGGCAGGAAGCTATTAACCTTTCTTTTCATACGGTTCCTAAGAAACGCCCTCTCATCCTACGGTTCTAAGGCCATCCAATGAATCCTTCTAAGCCACTAGTTCCGTTACTTCAAATCCCAGTGATTCTTGTGAAGACAGTTTACATGAAGCAACAATAGACCTTCATTAATCGTGAGCATCCTACGTGTATAAATTGAAATAAGGCGTTGTATAGCTTATAAAAAACGGCGCACACACTTGATATCCTCATCTGCATTAGTGAAGGGTCAGCAACTACACATCGAGCCTCGACACCTTGGTAGTTGTTCTCATTCCAGTATCAGCCACAATTATACGAACTTAGCAATAGCATCAAGTTCTCCTTTCCTCTGCACCAACTCCAGACCAAGAGCAACACCATTCATCAATAGTTGCATATATCCTTTCCATTACTCTAGAAGTTTCTCTACAGCAGCAATGGTCGTGGAAGGCAATAGCTCTAGCAGAAGCACCATGCACCAACAACTTCCAGCACAACAAACTCGAAGTCCAGCAGTAGAAACCACCACACTCAATGGAAGCAGAGCCATTCACAGCCTCCACCGTGATCCTCCAATTCCAGCACTTCGTCTTCTCCTATTCCAGCTAAACACAACAACGGCAGTAGCTCCAAGACCAGCAACGACGACAGCTCCAGCAACCACAAGCATCTCCACCGTGAGTCGTCATCCTCACGACAGGGCCACCGGCTAAGCAACACCCCTCGGCCAGGTAATCTTCCTCTCCCTTCTCTATCATGTGTAAATTATTTACTTGCATGCACAACGTGAATTAAAGAATTAACATGGTCATTGAGCCTAACCAGTGAACATGTAATACTGGGGTTGAACCATTTCAGCCCAGCCCATGTGGCTGGGCTGGTCTAACCCATATATATGTGTGTAAAAAAAAAAAAAAAAAACAGAAGATGTTGTTAGGCCTTCAAATAGCACAACTTAACAGGTTTGGAATTGGGTTTCTACCCAACAAGCTCAACCCTTAAGATAATCTCGTTTCTTTTCTTTAGTTTTATACTTGATTTTATTTTAATATCTAGTTAAACAAATTTTTAAAAAAAATATTAAAAAATTCCAAAACATTCATGGATTATTTTTAAATTTATTTTTTCATCCCTTATATATTATTTTCAATCATTTTACTTAATATCGAGGTTATAAATTTATATTGTAAGATATTGATCAAATATTAAAAATACCTAATTTTCACCAAAATTTTAAAAATTCCAAAAACTTCTAAAAAAATTCTTATTTTAAAAATACAAAATATATATTTTTATTTTGTATGCATACGGCCAAGTTTCTAAAAAATACAAAAAAATCATATCTCATTAAAAAAAATAAAATACATGGTATGTTTTATTTTTTAGCATATATTTTGAATTTAGTAACCAGTTTACTGAATCTATGAAAATTTAACCAATATTTTAATAACCTGTATGATTTTAATTCATGAGAATTAATGGTTAATATTTTAGTATAAATATTGAATCTATAAATAGGGTGGTATTTAAATATTAGGATTTGACCAAAAACTTTTCATCAATTTTAATTGTAAGGATTTTACCCAATATTTTAATTGAGCGTGGTGGCTGGCTGTTCTCTTCTCTATTTTTTATTTTCTGGTTTGTTTCTGTTCGTTCACGCCTTGTATAATCTTTGTCTATTCTCTCCTTCCTCCTCCTGTTCGTTCGTCTCCTCTCTGCTTCTGGGTTTTTTCTTAGAGATGAAGGAACAAAGATGATGATGATGATGATGCCGGTTATCTCTGGCGGTATTGATTCTGGGTCCTTCTTCTTTTTCTGCTATCTTTTAGTTTTCTTGCTTTCTTGTTGTTGCCTCTGGTTTTTGTTTTCTCTGGTTTATGTTTTCTGTTCCACTCTCTCTCGGTGTCCCCTGTCTTTCTCGATCTCTCTCTTTTTCTCCGTCTTCGTCTGTGTGTCCCCTGCTTTTTTTTTTCTCTGGTTCTCTTTCTCCGTCTGTGTTTGTTCTTCTCTTGACCTTTCCCCTGCTCGTCCCCTGTGTTTTTTTTTCTCTGTTTTTTTTGTTCTCTGCCCTTCGTGGCCTTTTTTTTTTCCTGCTCTGCCTTTTATAGAGCCAGAGAGCTTCAAAACCAGTCCTGTCTTTGTAGGACTGTTATTCAAATCACGAACGAGATCGTGGGCAGAAGACGTGGTCCATGATTTACTGCAGATTTCCTGTTGAATCGGCTTTCTCTGTGCGAAACGAAAGGGATGATAAACAGTGCTTCCAAACGGCGCTGTTTGTGTCCTTGGAAATGGTTATTTTTCACTTTGGCCCCTAAACGTTTTAAACTCAACAATTGGGATCTTAATCAGTAACAATTAATTTCTAATTGTGCCCTTAGATTAAATTCAATTTGAATCCCTGAGTTATAACATCATTTACACAACAGTCCTGGGTTTCTGGACTATTCAATTTGGTCCTTGAACTTTAATTTTCTAGCAATTTTTCTTGAATCAGCTCCAAACTTTGATGTTTCTTCAATTAAATCCCTGATTCCTTTAATTAATTAAATCAAAGTTTAATTAAGTCCTCAAACTCATTAATTCTTAAATTAAACTCTTGATTTCATTAATTAAAATAATTCAAATTTTAATTAAAATTTCAAACTTATTAATTCTTCAATTTCTGACCAATTGACTCTCAAATTTAATAATTTTATCCTTAAACTTTAAACTTTATGTTGTCTTAACCCCATTCTCAAATATATTATCCTTAAACTTTAAACTTTATGTTGTCTTAACCCCATTCTCAAATATATTTTTATTCATTTATTTTTTTTATTTATTCAAAAATTAAATTATAACAATGATTGATAATAAATTACTCATTAGCTGTCCAAGTCAATAATGGTGGGCATCAATTCAATGCCACTTGCAGCACCAAATTAATGCCTCTTGTTTTTTTACAAGATAAATGTATAGAGTGCATCCAAACCTAAATATGCACCATACAAGAAATAATATAAAAAATAAAAAGGAGAGTAAAGAAAAGTTGTGAGGTATTTGTAAGGGAATAAATAAGGTATTTTTTTCTATTAATAAAGAAATTTTAGTTGTTTTATTAATTAATAAAGAGAAGTTGTAATTTGTATATTACGTATTAAAATCTTTTTATACTTGCATAGTTAAATAAATTCTTGTGTTTATCCTTTCTCATTTTATACTTTGTTTTGTCGGGTTTCCATACAAATCCTAACATCTCGCCAGGAGCGCTGCCTGCTGCCTTCAACGCCAGCCTCCATCTCCACTTTCCACCATCACCAAACCCTCCCTTCAAACCAATCACTACGGTAGCCCAGCCGCCACTACCCACTGCTCAGCACCCACACACAAACCACCGTCGCCAACCAGCAGAAGACCCAAACAATTGCATCGCCATTTTCGTCCAAACCCCCATCACCACAGCCCCCATCACCGATCGTAATCATCACGCCGGCAAGAAAACCACAGCCACCATCGCCATACTCCAAACCTCCACGCTGCTCACATCGACTGCCCTCTCTCTCGCCAAGCAATCACAACGCGTCGTCCATCTCATCACCAAACCACCACAGACCACTACACAGCAAACACCCACAGCACCCCAAACTCACCAAATCAGTCACCGAAAACAGCACCACCTCCAACAACCAAAGACAGCAGCGGTAGTAACGAAAGAGGGAAAGACAGCAGAACCAAAAGGCCCTGATCTCCCTCGTCAGTTGTTGGTGAATAACGCCACTATCACGGACAGGTAGAATAGAACCACCAGTCAGCGGCTTGTGGCTTCACCTACCTCAGCTTCTGTACGCTTCAACGCTGTCCCAGCAGCTTCCTGAAGGTAAATTCTGATCTCGCCTTATCTATGAAGTTTATGCATATTGTGCAATATTTGAAGTTGAAGGGCTGGAGTCATGACGGAAGTATGCTGGGGGAGAGTTTTATTTTATTACAAAAATAGATCATGATCACAATCCTGAAATGTTGCGCGATATATGATTAACGAAACACTACATGTAACTGTTCTAATTTTTCTAATTCTCAAATTTACATGTGATCACTATCTTTCTTGAACTCTCACACCACTAACTTGACTTCCTGCTTTAATCCTCCTACTCATTCGCTCATCCCATTTGATTATAACTAGAAATGGAGGTGATGAACAAAATACTCTCCGCGAGCGATGTAAACAATAAACGACTGCAATTTCCGGCTAGGAGTCTCTCGGCCTTCTCCATGCCAGATGGTCAGAACTCGGTCCAATTTGTGGCATTTGACATGAACGAACAACAATGGAGACTTGAGGTCTCCATCCACAATGAAGGTAGGTATCCGCAACTTTGGCTAATGGGCGAATGGGATGACTATGTTCATCAGAAAGGGCTCAAGAAAGGAGATAAAGTTATCTTGACAATGCATGAGGAAGAGAATGGCGAAAGAAAATATCGTATCAGAGCTGAAAGAATGCATTTCGGTTTCTGGTATTCAATTGATGATCAGCAGTAATAGCTCTCCATAAATCGAAGCATGAGGCTGGGCTCATGTTTAGGGTGACAGGAAGGGAGAAACTATCTTTTGGAGGTGTCCGTAGTCCACTCTGGTTGTGTAATGAGTTAAGTCAAAATACAATATGTGTCTGTCTTGGAGAAGGCAAGTCCTAGCTAGTCGTAAGAACTATTGTCGCTATGAATTTGTTGCCTGCGGTCTGCCTTGGTGTTCTGTTCTTGTGTATTTTATTTTATTGTATTGTATTATGCTTAGATAGACCACTAGTAAGAACTCATCAAAAATTTTAAATTATATTTAAATAATATAATACAGTTTATCTAAATAGAATGTGTTTAGCAAATTTATTATAAAATTAGTATACTTTTCTAGCCAACCAAAACTAAATAATTATATGCACGCTTCCACGACCCCTAATTAATGCTATGCACCCACGCGCGACAATCATGTCCATGGCTTTCATGAGATAGAGTGTATTGAGACTAGAAATAGTGAAAAGCGAAGAAAAACATGTGCCATCACTGGTCTAAGTCCAAAGCATGCATCAAAAACATGTAGAAAGAAATTCTGTTGGTTCCCCCAAATTCCAATACCCGTATAAGCTGAAAATATAAAAAAATTTAAATTTTTTTAAAAATATTTTTAAAACACAAAAACAAACATTTCCTTAAACCTTTCAAGAACTTGAGACAAATAACTGTTCGTTCTATTTGGCAATTCTTGCATCATCACGCACGTATATGACTGCTTACGCCCTGTTTCATCTTTTGTTACTTTCGGCCAGTAAGCAAAGGGAGGCAAGGAACTTTAATGATGAAAAAAGGCACCGAAATTAGATCTTCCCGTGCTGAGAAAGGTCCATGTTTCGATATTTTTCCTGCGGATGCAGTGTACGAGGGAGATGCAGTGCTGTGTCATTAAGAAATAATTGGTGTAGAGGAATCCAAGAAAAGCAATGGTTTGTATTGGATATTTTGTGGCTTTACCCCAATCCCAATTTATTCGTGTAACAATTGTAGTTTCTTTGTGCATCTATTCTGGTAATTAATTCATCATTCGAATTCATATTTTCAATCATTGCTTATCGAAATCAGCTAGCAGGAGAAGGCAACAGAGCTAAAAGTTAGCTCCTCCATCACCTACAAATTCCTTTCCAAAACCGTATTTAGATGATATCACTATTCCCATCATTATTATAAAACAATATATGAAATTTTTATCGAGATAATAATTTTTTTTTTTTATCTATGTCAATAAATCAGGATTTTCGTGAAGAATAGTAAGATATATAACGTTCAAATTAGAGCTGGTTCATAGCCCATATACTGAAATTCAGACGGCTTCATGCTTGGCAACATGTCCTCCAGAATACTGCTGCTCCTCCTCCAAATTGAATTGATAATCAAGGGTGTGTGCTGTCAGGCCCTTGCCCTCCCTCCAGCTGCTGCTTCAAGACCCTTTTTACCTCATCGGTATAGAATTTCCTCCTCTCTTTTTTTCCCGAGTTCTCGATCAAAATTTAAGCATCACCGATCAAGCTTTGCTGCTCTCTTTTATTTATTTATTTATTTATTTTATTAAATTTCATTTAAATAAAATAACTAAAATTAATTTATATTTTTTTAATGAGATTATGATATTAGTAGCCGCTATTTTTTTATGCTCTTTAGGATTTTTTTTATAATTTTTTTCTTAAAGCTTACTCATAATTGAATAAATAACATTATATTTGATATATTATTTCATTAGATATCAATTAATTTAACATTTATTTTATAATGAGATTCTTGCCTTTTTTTTTAATGATGTTAGAAATCATTTTGTTAATTAGTTTATGTGAACCTTTTATTCTTTCAATTTTCTATTTTATTCTTATAGTCGATAATTTATAAAATATTTCATTTTATTTTTTGTTTATCATATTAATACCTTTTATATATATATATATAATATTAGAACTAATTAAAAAAATAGGTTCTAAAAAAGTTTTTTATTGCATATATAAAGTGGAAAATATATCATTTATGTTATTATAAGCTATCATTTAAAACACAATTATTCTGGCTAAGTAAAATTCAAAAATAAAAAGAAGAGAATTAATTAGATAACTAGTTTTAACGGAAAGAATTTTTTTTCCTTATTTAAAATATTTTATATGTTTTTTATTGATTCTAATTGCTTAAAATTTTTTATTAGATTAAAAACCCATGAAAAAAATATTTTTTTTTATTTGAAAGAGATATGTTAATAAGAAAAGAAAGAATTGTACTCGAAATTGTTTTCAATGGATTTGATATAATTACTTACAAGAATTATTTTATTTTTGTATAATTAAATAAAAAAATGTAAAGGGCTATATGTACATTATTAGATATCTTAATATGTATCTTAATTTATCTCAATGTATTGGCTGAATATTTAGTTAGTGTAAGAAGCTTTTTTAACATTTATTGGTATATATAAATTATCTTTTTAATATGCAATTAATTTTTTTAATGGTATAAAACACATTGCCAATATGATTGTATTTTTTTATGCATTGATAAAAAAAATTAGATTCAATATCTGATATGTGGTGAAGCGCAAACATGTGGCCGGTATGTATTATGGCTTTGTTTATTTTTTAGTTTTAAAAAAATACTATAAAATATCAAAATAATATGATAACAATTGTTTTTGAAAGTATTTTTTATTTTCGAAATGTATCAAAATAATATTTTTTTTATTTTATAAAAATTATTTTTGATATCAGCACATCAAAATATTCTGAAAACACCAAAAATATATATTAATTTAAAGCAAAGAAAAAAATAAAATAAAATTTAAATTTCTTTAAAAATATTTTTGAAATACAAAAATGAATAAGATTTAAATATAAACATACTTACTTCGTACTCTAAACTCTAATATTGATGAAGGCAGATTAATTGAATTTGTTTACACTTCTTTCCATAATAGAACTGATCATTTAGTAGTTACTCCTAATTGCTCAATATTATCGATTTTTCCAACATTCTTAACGCAAACAGGATATATATATATACACATGAGATGACTTGTCCGTGTGCTGCCGCGGGTTTATAAAACAAATATATTTGATGGTGTTATAATTGTGAATCAATGCTAGATAAGTAATAAAAATTAAAGGTATGATGGAGCAAATATTTCATGAAGAAAAAAAAAGTTGTGTTGGTGATTAAAAACTTAGAGACTGAACAAAATAATTTGTAGCAATCTACAGTGTTTTGTGAGGAAAGATACAGTGCTTTCACCACATGATTTAGCTTTTCAGTTAATAAAAAGCAAAAAAAAAAACAAAACTAAATTCTCTACCAACTTAATATTAAAAAAATCAATAAAGATAATTTTGGAAGGAAAAAAACCCATGAGAAAAAATATTGCAGCAATTAACAATGTTTTGTGAGGAAAACTATAGCGTTTTTCCCAATAAAATAAACTAAAAAACTATTTAGAGAAATATTATAGCAATCCACAGTGTTTTGTGAGAAAAACTACAACGCTTTCTTCATATGATTTAGCTTTATTGTAATTATAATTCTTAACCAACTCAATATTAAAAAAAATTGACAAATATAATTTTGGAAAAAATTATAAAAAAATCACATGAGAAAACATTGCAACAATTCACAGTGTTTTTTAAAAAATAATAAAGCTAAATTCTTAATCGACTCAATATTAAAAACAAATTAACAGAGATAATTTAACAAAAAAAATAACAAAACCAACACTAAAAAGAGGGGAAAAAATCATGTTGGAAACACTGTAGTAATTCACGGTGTTTTGTGATGAAAGCTACAAAGTGCTTCCCCACATGATTTAGCCTTATTTATAATGACTTGTAATTGTAATTCACAAACAACTTAATATTAAAAAAATAAAATTGAAAAGGATAATTTGAAAAAAATTATAACAAAAAAAACTATGCTTGGAGAGACATCGGAACAATCCACAATGTTTTATGAGTAAAGCTACAATATTTTCCCCACATTATTAAGTTTTATTACAAAGTTAAATTTTAACCAACTCAATATTTAAAAAAATAAAATCGACGAAAATGATTTTGGAAAAAAATATTACAAAAAAAAACACAAAAGAAACTGGAAAAAAACCATGTGAGGAAAAACTATATCAATCCATAGTGTTTTTTGAGGAAAAACTTGTATTTACTTGTAATTACAATTCTTAACCAGCCTAATATTTAAAAAATAAAATTGACAAAGATAATTTTAGGGAAAAAACATAACGAAAACAGAAAAAAAAACGATGTGGGAAAAAACACTGTAGCAACCGGTAGTAATTTTCGAGGAAAGTTAAAGTGTTTTCCTCACATATTGTAACTGTAATTTTTAACCAGCTCAATATTAAAAAATAAAATAAAAAAAAATAATTTCAGAGAAAATCATTAAGAAAAACCATGCGGAGAAACATTGTAGCAATAAAAAATATTTTAAAGAAAAAATTACAAAACTAAATTTTCAATCGGTTCCATATTAAAAAAATAAAAAAATATATAATTTTGAAAAATAAAGAAATAAAATAGAAAAACTATGTGGAAAAACATCAAAGCAATCCACAGTATTTTGAAGAAAAAATTACAAAGTAAAAATTTTAACCAGGTCAATATTTAAAAAGTAAAATCAACAAAAATAATTTTGAAAAAAACAAAAGAAAAAAAAGAAAAATTAAGAAAGTTGAAAAAAAAGTAATTTTGAAAAAAATTAAAAAAAAATAAAAAAACAAAAAAAGGGGAAAAGTTACAAAAAAAAAAAGTGGGAAAGAATCACTGTGGATTACTTGTAATCCACAGTGAAATGTGTGGGGGGAAATTGTGATTCCCCCACACTATTTAGATTATGTTTTAATATATATATATATATACACTCTTTTACTAGGTATAAATCTTTGAGTTGGTCCGGATCATTATATTTTATTTCTTAGCTAAGCAACATGCATGTAGTTGATCTATTTCGTTTGTTCAACAACATCACCAATCATTCCATCATAGTGCATGCATGCAGCTCTCCATTATATGCCTTCGAGGTAATAGCAAATCTTTATTCTCACTTTTAAGGATCAAGTAATTTTTTTTTAAAAAAGGTCAATGATCATATATATATATATATATTAACAATCTATTTCCCTGTTTTTACAAGTTTTACTAGGAAATCCTAGCCCTATATTTAATGCCCAAAAAAGAAAATTAAGAAAACTTTTCTCATAATGCCCTACCCATTCTCTAGTATTTCTAGGTGTGGAAAAAAAAAATTAGAAGAAGAAGAAGAAGATTTCCGATATGTTTGTTTAGATTATTATAAATATTATTTTTTAAAGTGTTTTTTTATCTAAAAATATATTTAAATAATAATATTTTTTAAACAATTTATTTTTAAGATCAATATATCAAAATAATTCAACAATATAAAAAAATAATTTAAATCTAAAAAAATAAAAAATAAATTCAAAAATAAAATTGTACAGCAATGCCAAAAAAAAATCAAAAAATAATGGTAATTATTCAATCGTGTGATCCAGGCAGGAAAAATGAAGTCCCCTAGGATTCCAGTTGAGAATAATTCTGGGAATCTTATGTCTCTTTGAATGGCGTGAAGCATATGTCCTTTCTTCGCTAGTGATAAAATTAAACAAGTACTTGGCTTGGTTGATAATGAATGAACAATATATTATTATGTATTCTGCATTGCTGAATTGCTGATGCATACTGGGCTCTTTTTTATTTCCATGCCTGGACTTTTAGGTCTGAGAAGATTTGGCTTTATATCATGCAGTTGAGCAACCCTTCTCGTTCTGGTAGTTGAACAGCAACTTAAATATTGAAAAGCAAGTGTGTATATATATGATCTAGAAATTAAAAATTTTCATATTATTTGATTGTCGAGTCAGATTTGACAAAATTAATAGTTTCCGGAGTTCAAATCGAAACCTTACCCGAGATTAGACTCTAAATCACGGGTTTCTTGGGTCAGGTTTAATAACCATTTATTTATCTTCTGTAACCACCCAACCTGGTAAACATTAGGATCACTCATATGAAAATATTTACAGGCAAGGAGATGACAGTCCACATAAATAAGCCACCATCTATCTTCAAAAGCAAAGCTGATGAATTTAATCGAGGCCTTTGGCAATAGAGAGAGTCAATTTCCTTCCATAAAGGGATTAAAAGAGGAAAAAGTTTATTTTTTTTTTCTAAAAAGAGAGGGTTGCTTGTACGAGTGGTGACCTACATGTGAACATGACGCAGATGTTCTCTTCTGTTCTGTTATGCCCGTGAATGACACAGTGTTGAGAATGGTACTATGGAAGGAGCCACTGTCTATTTTGTCTGATACACTGCAGCAAGCAGTGTTCTCTGCCTAGTTCTTTTAAGCCATTCTTCTGGCTGCCACTATCTTTGTACCCCATTGGCCTATAGATCATTTACTTGCCCACTTGTAATTCGTAATTCATCTAAAACAAAATATTTTTTTTCACTAATATTATTGTAATTGATGAATATATGAGCGAGTATCCGTTGAATAAAACAAAAATTTCCAGTAAAATTTAATCCTAAAACCAGGTAAAATTTGTTTTTATTCTATTTTTAAATTTGGAGGAGGGCATCCATCATTAAATTTTGCATCATGCATTGTTTTATTCCTCTACTTTAATATATATATTTCATCAAATTAAACATCTTATTCTAAATTAAGTTATTTAAAGATTTGATTATTTACAAGCTAAGACAAAAAATATATTTATAAACACATTTCATAAACAAACACACTCTTGAAGCAACAAGTTTATTGGTTACTGAATTTTAAAAGAGAGAAAGAAAAAAAGAACTCAGATTGTCTTTTAACAACAAGTAGAGTGGTAGATTATACCATTAAATCTAACACAAAAGCTTTGATTTGATGAAAATGTAAAGGAAGCGCACATGCTTTATAGCAAGTTGCACAATTGTATTTGAAGAACACAGATATAAACCTAAGATTTGCTCAGAAAGTACACTCGCCTAATGGCCAAATGATTTTGCCCAAAAAATATGAGATAAATTGGACAAAAAGAAATCATATTCCAATCAAGATGATGCAAGTGAGAAGGGCTAACTCTAGAGAACGACACTTTGGCAGGAAGCAGATGGTGCTGTCCTGGTGGGCTAGTTCTCTAACATCTCTCTCACTGAAAATGCCAGCCTGTGAGTGGCTTTCAGCACTTCAAGAACTCGCCATGTCAACCTAGGTGAAGTTACCATAAGGCTCCTCCTCTTGTTTCATCCTTCCCCCTTTTGCATCGAAGAGAGCTTGGAAAAGATACAAAAGAACTTGTCGGTCCCAAGGCCAGTTTAGGGAATTCATAGAGATCAACAAGCCATTTTAGGGTAAACTTCAAATGTGCCCCCAAACTATTAGAATAGTATCGTTCTCATCCTCAGGCAATTTCTTATATTAATATTATCACTAAATAGTGATTCTAATGTGTAGGAGAAAGTTATTATCCTTGCTGTATAATTTCTGAACGAAGTTTTTTTTTACAAAGCTTGAAGGATGAGATTGATATAAGAAAATTATTTAGGGTTAAATTGTTACTAGCTGCATAGTTGGGGGTTATTATGAAGCTTTGGCCAGCAATATCATTCACTCTTGTCAGAAGCAGAGTTCTTTGGAATTCTTTCTTCGTTCTTGAGGCCAGCAAGCAAACTCCAAAGACAAATCAGAACCTACCTAAAAACTTCACTTAAAAGAGAACCACAAGACCCTACAAGATAATGCAAGAATCTTTAGCTGAACCAGAACCAGGGGATGAAGTAGTGAAACTCAAGCTCTTCCTCAGTTATGGCACTCTCTAAGCTTCCTCTCTCCACTATCTTCTTCTTGTTGTACACTTCGCTTTTTACAATATCACAAGGTAATTGACAGAAACCGCACTTGTTTATCTGCTTTTTCAAGAAACTAAGAACAACCCTTTTGTGGTTCTGATGTTTTTGTGTCAAATTTGCAGCTTTATCATCGAAAATAGCAGTGGCGCAAATCAAGGACCAACAAGATAATGAGCCGTTTGTGGGAATCAACATAGGAGTAGATGTGTCCAATCTAATGTCAGCAACAGAGCTTGTTTCGCTTCTACAATTTCAAAAGGTTACACATATCAGGCTTTATGATGCCGACCCTGACATGCTCAAGGCCTTGGCTAAAACCAAGATCCGGGTCATTATTAGTGTCCCAAATAATCAGCTTCTTGCTATTGGCTCCTCTAATTCAACAGCAGCTTCTTGGATTGGTAAAAATGTTGTTGCTTATTATCCACAAACTGTAATTTCTGCAATTGCTGTTGGTGATGAAGTTTTGACTACTGTACCCTCTTCAGCCCCTTTGCTTGTGCCAGCTATTGAGTCTCTTTATAGTGCTTTAGTGGCTGCAAACTTGCATAATCTGATCAAGATTTCAACTCCACATTCTGCTTCAATAATTCTTGATCCATTTCCACCTTCCCAGGCTTTTTTTAATCAGAGTTGGAGCTCCGTTATGCAACCTTTGCTTCAGTTTTTATCAAAAACTGGCTCTCCTTTGATGATGAATCTTTATCCTTACTATGTGTTTATGCAAAATAAAGGAGTGGTGCCGCTTGAAAATTCTTTGTTTAAGCCCTTGACGCCGTCTAAAGAAATGGTTGATCCTAATACTTTGTTGCATTACACTAATGTTCTTGATGCTATGGTTGATGCTGCTTATTATTCGATGAAGAATTTTAATTTTACTGATGTTGCGGTTCTTGTTACTGAGAGTGGTTGGCCTTCAAAGGGTGATTCGAAGGAGCCTTATGCTACAATCGACAACGCAGATACTTATAATTCTAATATGATTAAGCATGTTCTTGATCGAAGCGGGACTCCTTTGCACCCTGAAATCACTTCTAGTGTGTACTTATATGAGTTGTTCAATGAGGACTTGAGGTCACCACCGGTATCAGAAGCAAATTGGGGATTGTTTTATGCAAATGCGACGCCAGTTTATTTGCTTCATGTATCTGGAAGTGGGACTTTTTTGGCTAATGATACCACCAACCAAACATATTGTATTGTTATGGATGGTGTTGATTCAAAGACATTGCAAGCAGCATTGGATTGGGCATGTGGACCAGGACAGGCTAATTGCAGTGAGATTCAGCCAGGGGAGAATTGCTACCAGCCTAATAATGTGAAGAACCATGCCTCTTATGCATTTGATAGTTATTACCAGAAGGAAGGAAGGGCTGCTGGGTCCTGTGATTTCAAGGGTGTAGCCATGATCACCACTACTGATCCAAGTAAGTGTTTTATGCTCCTCTTCGCCTTAAACAATCAGAGGTCTTTTATTTTGCATTAGATTTTAACAGAATACAGGGTATGATCTTGAATTTTCTGTCAATAGTGAGTCATTGAACTGTTGTTCTATATTCAAAATAGAATGTGTGGGTACTGCTTAGACAAACAATGTGGCCTAGTTAAAATCCAGAGCATTTACACGAGGGAGAAGGGAATGCTGTTAATTCAAATAGTATATGTGCAGTCATTTATTAAGTGCCTTAGGGTAATTGAGTGGTCAAAAAGGTCACCTTAAGCTCAAGTATTTATGATTAAAAGTTCAAAAAGTGCTAATTGCCTGATGCCACACCACTGAAGGAAAGTAAATAGTAGCACCCGCGCCCTCCAATGATAATACTGATGGCAACTAATGAGAACAAATATGACTCCAAGGATAGATGCTGTGTGATTCCAGCCTGACAGAGTCACATGGGTTCTTGAGTGATTGGAGTGTGGAAAGGGCATGGAATAACATTTTGTGCTGAAGCAGCCAAGTCAAAAACAATTTATGATTTCAACTTGGAAACTATACCAAGTGAGCCCCATAGAGTCAGGACAATAACAAAATCTCAAAGCCATGTATAACAAGATTGCTTTTGAAAATAATTCATCTTTCTTTCATAAATTCTTGCGAAATGAGTCCTGTTTGTGCTATTTTTTTCACCTGTTGGTTTTGAGTGACAGGTTATTTTCTCCAAATCTAAGATCCATTTTCTTCCTTGTTGGTAAATGTTGGCAGGTCATGGAAGCTGTATATTTCCTGGAAGGTAACAAACTCTTCCCTTTTACATGGTGGCCTAATTGTTTCACCAGTATATCACACTTTAGTTCCTTTTCTGCATCTTTGCATTCCCTTTATGGTTGTCAAGAGATGGAAAATGCAAAAAGCAAAAAGCAAAAAGCAAAAAGCAAAACCATTACTTAATTAGAACACCTTGCAGCAATGCCTTACCGATCATCTAACTTTGGATGCAGCAAGAAAATAACGAATAAGACGAGGACGGTGGTGAATACAACCACGCCAAGCAATGCAGCAGGTGGTTCAAGATTAATCAGCTTCAGAAGCAGTAGAATTAGTGCAATGGACAAGGCATTGCAAGCTTTCTTGACTATAATTTTCT
>CM027580.2:875098-1151498 GCA_015852605.2 Populus deltoides
CACTTCAATGTTGAAAGAATACTTTGCCTCTTTGGAGAGACTCCGATTTCAATAGCTCAGCTGACTTAACCGCAAAGACTTGACCGGACCGGTTGGCCTTGGCCATCGAGACGGTGGCCGAGGAGCCATGGCCAATGGTTTGGCCTCTAGTCCAGTCCATTTTGGAGAGAAAGGTGGGGGGTGTGACAAAATTTAAAGAATGTGTATTATGCTTTCTGAATTGTTTGCATTGGTAGTTATATTCTATATATATATATTCACACACACACACACAGCACATATGCAAACTGTAGTTTATGCGTTTAACTGGTACGTTTGGCTTTAATGCAAGAAACATTGCTTTCTTCATTAAACTTTATTTTAGCATATTTATTTTGTGGCCAATGGGGGGCCGCCGTTTCTCTCTCTCTCTCTCTAAACAAGACGCTTCCACGTGTCGAGAAGCGGGTGGGTTGCAAGCTTTAGCCGGCTTTTGAAGGCCAATTGCTTAATCCTGACCTGAGCTTAGCTTAGCTTAGCTTAGCAACTACGCATCATCATGCTTTGTTCACGAGACACCACGTGAGAACGTGCATGATTTGTTGTAATTACATCTTTGTGAAAGAGTGTGGGATCATACAATGGATATGGCACAAATGCACGGGATATTCTATTCTTTAGAGAGGTTGATTGGTCGATAAGGGTGGTTGGATAAGTGGATTTAAAGCTTAATCTCCATTGTTAATTATTGACTAATTTGAAATTCAAGTCTCTCTAATGGTAATAGACAATGAGAAGGTAAACCTCCAATAATGCCATGTTATTGATACCTTGAACCTAGCTAGCTAGATAAATATTAATTATAAGTTGGAGTGTCATAATTAATTTGCAGTAAAAGTCAATATAATTAGGGTTTTATTTTGTAATGACTCTCTCCACGTTCATGGATCCAATGCTAATTAATTTGGTCAAGGAATATTCTTCCAGCTAGCAATCATTTATGAGCACAGATAGTGAGCATGGAAGGGAGCTATTATTGGATCAAAATGGTTGCTGTTGAAAATTAATGATTCTCGATGATAATGGTATTGATTTGAGTTTAATGGATGTTTCTCATATATATTATAATGTGAAGTGTTTTTTCTTTTTTCAAAAAATGGTTTTGGTCGCTATAATTTGAATAAGATCTGAGAAAACATTCACCATTATGGTTAGATTAAGAATTTTTTGTAGTATTCAAATCGAATTCCGAACCATATGTGATCCAAAAAACACACACATTAATTATATCTTTATTCTCTCAAACCCTAATTTTCTCTTAATAAATGAACATATTAGAACAATTTATTAATTATTTAATTATTGATTAGCTGGTTATGGTATTTGCTCTTGACGGGTCTTTTTTTTTCTTTTCTTTTTTGGTAACTGTAGGTGTTCGGGTTAATTTACGCGTGTCTCGATTAATTTCTTGAAACCCTGAAGTTAATAACCAGATAAGCTCTCCAGTGATCTGAGAGGTTTGTGATATTCGAACTGATTATCTTTAAAAAACAAAACCAAGACCTGATCAGTTAAACTATATTTTTAAAAATTAAAATCTTTTTTATATATAAATTATTGATTGGATATGATATTTTCTCTTTACGGGGATACCTTTTAGGAGGATGAGTCCTTGCTTTGTGCACTCTTATGGTATCCATCATACGTTCCTTCCAAGGAACACAAACTGTTAAGTTGCTTTCTTCATGTGCCAACCACCAATCCCTTGGCTTCACTATATCTCTCCCTTTCAGCTCTTATACTTTGGCTTTCGGTAAAGGGTTTGGGACCCATGAGTTGTCTGTGCATGTGTCTAACGTACGTGTTCTTCTCAAAGTAAAGATCAAACTCTTCATTTTAGTTCTGATGAATGGATAATGGGTGTAAATTAAAGTTACATAAAGTGGAGTGAAAGATCCTTACACAGCAAGGATACATTCGAGCCTCTTGAAGAGACGTTGTAGCTGTTCAGGATGATGCCATTCATACTTGCAACTCACAAGGTTAGATTTTGATTGCTTTCCTTCACATGCAAGGAAAAACATTTCTTGTGAAATTCACCAATCATGCATAAAGGTATAAACTCTCACTGGGATTTATTTCCTAGATTAATGGCGAGGGTGAGTTGATATCATTAATCTCGATTTGAATTAGATTATGAAAAAACTCGATAAGTTTAAATCTAATATTTTAACTAGTATTGATGATATATCTTATCGATATGATTAATTTAATATATCTCTAATACTTGTTATTATCACAAGTATTTTTATTGGAAAAGAAATGGATGAGGCGTATATTACAAGATTATAACAGAAAAAAACTAGAGGGGATTAAGAGGGGCTGGCTGGCAGAGTGATAGTTGTCGAGAGAGCAACCAACTGTAATAGCAAAGATCACAGGTGCAATTTCTATGTGCTGACAAGTTTTCAGGACAGCCGGCGGCTGCCTTAGTATCATTCCATGCTTTTAGGCTGAAAAAAAAAGTGAGAAAAAGCTAGCAAAAGAATAAAATTCCGGCTAGGAGATGAAACAGAAAGCTAATTGTCTGAGCTGTTTAGATATATTCTGTGTATTATGACATAAATGGATCGCAGGCCTCAAGAATCACTAGAGAAGATAAGATGAGTTAACTTGAATTTATTATTTTGTTTTTAATTTTTACTTGAAAACAATGTTATTTTAAAAAAAAATTAGTTTTATATTTGTAAATCAGAAGAGTTGATATTCTGATTTTCTTTTATAAGTTAATTAAATTTAATTCAGAAAACGTGTTATAAGGTACTGAAAACCATATATGGCGACATCCACCTACTATGTTGCTACCTGCCCTTCCAGGAGTGGGATGACATTTTTTATGCTTTCAGGTTTTTCATGACAAAAATCAAGAGTTACATCAAAGCCTGTTGTCCGTTGTCGGGTTGTGCCATTGCCTTTTAGCCAGTAGCAACCATTGACCGAGGAATTGAATATCCATGTATTTGTCCAGATCTGGTAGAGTAATTACCTTCGATCATTAAACTAAACATGCATCATCAAAAAAAAAAAAAAGATTCTATCAATAATTGACCATAGCAAGGCAGTGCGGTTTCTTTGACAGAGTGATCTTAGTCTTCACTCTTGGACTATCCGATAACTACAGGAAGTGCTTTCGACTGTTAAGAAACATATTTTGCATGCCTGTCTTGTCTTTCTACCTCACTTTCAACCTCACCTGCCAATTTCTTTCGTGCTTAACTACCAAGAAAAGGACCATCAGAACTGGCAGTTGGGGAGGCAGCACGCGTGTGGACACTCAGTGCTTTGGTGACCAGACAATATGTGTACATGAAAAGTGGAATGATTTGCTTGATTGGGAGCAGCAAGCCAGGAAGAGCATTGAAGGACACGCGAGCTCATCCCTATTCTATATAGAAGTTCATGAGACGTGTTTGGTGAGCAAACAACACTCGAATACATGGAAATTCTTGTGACATGTTTAGCGAGCAAGACTCGAATCTTGATGGAGGAAGAGAACACTCGAATACATGGAATTTCTTGTGACATGTTTAGCGAGCAAGACTCGAATCTTGATGGAGGAAGAGATCGGACATACGACAAGAATCCAGCTGATAGTTCTATACACACACCAAACACATGTTAGCTAGTGACCATGGTCCCATCTCCACACCAAACCATAAGACCATAGTTATTAAACCAAATTTTAACCTGGAACTCATAACTCGAAGCTTAACCCAAATTGATATTAACCTAGTCCGAAATAACCCATTAACCCAAACCCTTTTCCAAGTCGGTCTAGTCTAGACCTGGTTCGACAACTATTCACCAAACACAGGCAAAATGAACATAAACCAAACCCTAAATACCAAATCAACATGTAATGCAGATGGTTACATTAGCTCTCAAGTGGATTGTTCAATTTTAAGTTCTTGCAATGCCATTATTGAGTGGAGCTATTATCAGTAATGGAGTGGCATTTCCCATAAACTAGACTCACTTTCCATGCCCCCACAAAGCTATATTCATGCTTTTAACATCTCTGGTGAAACTAGGAAAACATAAATAAAATAAAAAATCGAAACAATTGTCCTCGTGATGAAAAACTAGAAAGATTATTACAAGAGAGAAGACTGGAAGCCAGAGTCTGATACCAACCTAAGCCTGAACAGATTAAAACTTTCCAAATCAATGGACCTGTAAATCAAAGATATTATAATTATGCCAGAAAAGGATTAGTCATTTCCATGGGCCTGCTGGAAATATATCGATTTAAATTTAACCTAACTGTCTATGGCCATTTATTCCTTGCCCTCTATGCTTAGGATAGATTATGAAATAACCTGGACAAGAGCTCAGATAACTTCATGGATTAAGGGGGGGAAAGGCACACGGAACTCAAACCCACATTCACTTCATGTCACTTTCTACTGCATCAATCTCTGCTACTAAAACTTGAAAGAAGGAAGCAAGCAAGCGAATATCTACAAGAAAAACTACTTATTTAAAGCTGCGGCCAGCACTTTCATATTCGCCAGTGACTCCCTATATTACATATTAGTTGATAAAGGGGAGGAATTTGAGACAAGGACCCCGAAGACAAATCCTTTACGCTGCCTCGGCAAATCCAACTCTAAGCTTTCCAGAATCAAAGACAGTATGGTAGCGTCCCATGAAAACATCTCCCAGTATCCTGGATTGTGAAAGATCATTAAGTGAGATTTAAAGGAACATTATGACCATCTATGAGCATGGATAGGTGATAAAGCAAGCAAAACTAGTTCTAGAATCCTTAAGAAGGTTAGATAAGAAAATAATATACCAAAGAGGTCCACGAGGGAGGAGGTATATCCAAAGCAGTAAAGCCACTGATGCACTGGGCCGCTGAACCTTGGCCAACCTTGAGAATGTACTGATCATGAAGCAGGAAAGAGGCATCAGTTCTACGAATTAATATACACGTTTGATATATTTAGCACATTTAAGGGGCATTGATTCATGTAATGGTAAGTTGTGTTGCATATTCAATAGGAGCACGAAGTGCTCCTATGGAGGAAAGTTGGGCTGTATCCAAATTCTTCCTGAGGCCTTTGTTGGACAATAAGCCATTACTACTAGATATAAACTTTTAGACTATAGATATCTATCCAAATATAATTACATTAATAGTCCTGTTAAAATGTCCATAAAGACTATCATCCTAGCACAAGTGGCAGTTCTTAGAAGAATGTTCGCAACAATGAATCAAAACATCACAATGTTGCAATCAGTAATACCTCATTATTAAGATGAATAGATGGTTGCATTTCACCAACTTGTATATTTCAAAATCAGTTAAAAATGCATAATTTCAAGGAAATAGGAAAAAAAAGGGGAAATATCCCTTGATAGCATGAACGGTAAGACTGGGTTCAGCTGCCATACCTCCTCTGGGGCAAGCTCAAATTCTTTGCCTCCAATGGTGAAGGCAATTCTAGGCATTGAAAGAACACTTCCACAGTCAACAGCTGATTGTCCTGTCGGGTTTGGAACACGTTCACAGAGCTGTGAAATTATCAAAGGTATCAGCAAGAGAAGCACATCCACAAGGCCCAAACAATTATTAGGGAGCAATGCATGTATCACACCTGATTGATGAAGTTCAAAATTTTTTTGCAGTGGTTAATAGATAAAGTACAAATTCATTTAATTCACCTGATTGGCATAGTCCAGTACACGATCTTGTGTCTGGTTCTGCTGAAGCTGGCTTCGCATCCAGAAAACTGCCATTTCACAAGCAGAGCACATAGCATCACCAAGAACACCAGATGACTTGTCATTGCCCTCGTCCACCACACTCCGAATGCCCATGCTAAGCAAAATCACAAACCTCTAAGTTAACTGCCTGTTCACAACACACAGTAAACCTTTCTAGTAACAAAAGCAGCAACATGCATGGAGGCAAGAATTCGCTTCCATGAATTTTCTTCTACTTATTAAAAAAAAAATAGCAGAAGGGGGTATTATCCACGAGAAAAAGTTATGCCTCCCAGAACTGTGAAAGCATAAGCATAAAGAGAACATCTTTAGAGCCCAACCTTATGCCACGGGTTCCATCAAATGTGCAGAGTCCAATTTGAGAGCAGATCTTCTTTGGCTGTACCTGGAAATACATACGAAGGAACACAAACAAATCCATAAATAGATGCTGACTACACCCATTTTCTCACGTAAGATTTTTATCAGCCAGGGTTTCAGAAATCAAACATCTGAAATACAAGTAAGGCCAGTATCACCTCGGACAGCAGCAAATCCATAATGACTTCCCCATACTGTGAAACTACAGCCTTGCATTGCTGGCTAACCACTCCAGAGGCTCCAATGGCATGATTTATCATGGTAATTATAGCCTGAAAAAAATAACAGAGACCACCGAACTATTTTATGCACAAGAAAATTGACAGCAGAATCATGGACCTCCATTATAGAAGATTCTCATTTTTCCTATAAATGCTTTGTATCAAAATTTATTATTTTCAAAGTCTATGCACCAACTTTAGAGTCTTAGAAGCCTATTAGACTGCTAGGTCAAATGACAAAAATGAACATTGTCAAGATATTCCAGGTACATTAAAAAAATCACAAAAAAAATCACATTAAAAACCACCATATGAAAGTACAATTCAAAGTCAGAATCCATGTCAGAAGTTATATCCAGAGCAGGGGCAAGAAAACACTAGAGAATGAACTCATCTTTAAATCTTCAAACCAACAGGGTAAAAAGCATTAATAGCTTTACATTTTCATCCATTCTGTTCTAGGCAATCAACATAACTTCAACCCAATGGCAAAAAATAGGATAGTTAAACAGTTAGCTATCAAATTGTACTGAATAAGATATCAACAAGTACACATCCAACAAGCTGAAGTATTGTTCATACCGTTGGACCTGCCAACAAGGAAGTTCCAGAATCCGTAATTGCAGCACAACCACCAGCACAATACCCTGAATAGCAGTATCCTTAGGTAATCAGACCATATAATGAGAGGTGGTATAAATCATATGCAAGAGAGCACAAATATATAACAACAAAAGGATAATTGTAGCTGTAGATATATACAATATATCTTATTAACAGAGTTTTGCCCTACTGGTATATGTGAGTTTCTATATAAAAAGTGCAGGTACTGAGAGAGAACATACCGGTTGATTTATCACCAACAATGACATCACCCATGTCGAACTATGAACAGGAATTATGATACAACAAAATGAGAAAAATAATTGAAAAATACAGATGACATATATTTAGAACTCCAAGAAAAGAAAAGGTTACAGCCAACAACCTGCCAATAGCCTTTCTGTGTCACAGGAACATACGTGTGCTTGCCCTTGTAATGATTTGGGTCCATCCCACCAAATACAATTTCTCCCCCTTCTTCATCATCCGCATTGCGGTTAAGCCAAAAAGAAAATACCGGTTCCTTGATGAGACCCTGTTTAATCATGTTGTCCCTGTTCAAAATGCAATATGTCAACTCAAACACAAACCATAAAAAAAGGTTTAGATGATCAGTGAGAACTAAGAGATAAGACAAGTACCAGACCGGAACAGCACCTCCTACTGCAATTTCTTTGAACCCAAGTCCCAAAATACCATCAAATTTGCCCACCAAAAATGTGATACTAGGCTCCTTAGTTGCCTCGATAAATTCCTTAAAATTCAAAAACAGGAGTGAGAACAGACTCATCACACCATGTAATAACATGCAAATAAGTTGCAAGGCACAACATTACCTGATCTTTCACAACCAGGTTACCAACTTCGACGGTATCAACACTGAAGAAACCAGAAATGGATCCACTGCCATACTGAATTTCAGCACTTTTTCCTGCAAAATTCATCATAATAGACTCAGTTTCAAAAAAAAAAAAAGAGTAACTACCCCAAATGATAGTTTCCCGGCCAAACAGCTCATGCAACTGCAGAATGACAAGCGATTTAGACTAAAAAATTGTAGCTAGTGCTGCATTGTATGGTTAAGGATTACAATGATGGCATCCCTAGTTCCTAGGATTATAATGATAGCATCGCATCCTTAGTTCCTAGGATTGTAATGATAGCATCGCATCCTTAGTTCCTAGCTAATGTTAGCATGTATACACATAGCAGCTCATCATGACAACCACATACCTAAGAAAGTAATTAACATGCAGCATTTCCATATTTCCTACGGACCTAAACATTCTTGATAAAACTTCAATGCACCACATACAAATTAACAGGACAAAATTTCTTCTTATAGAACAAACAGCAAAATAAAAAATTAATAAATTCTTTGTTAGCAAGGAACCAAACCATTCTTCTTGTAGGAACTCGACTTTCCAGAGTTGTACTTGGAATGGAAGTAACATGCAACCTGCATAGCAAAGTGAAACCATTAATCTATTTGATACGCATGTATAACGAACATAAAAAAAAATACATGCATAAACTCACCGACAAATAGCACTTAGATGATGGCACCCACAAATTGGAGCTACCAGTGTCAAAAATCACTGTGAATTTCTGAGGAGGAGTCCCAACACCAATCTCACCATAGTACTGAGCATCAAAATAGTTCTTTAAAGCAACTATATCAGTATCCTCAGATTCTCCAAGATTACCAAGGAGATTATACTTCCTAATAGAAGCTCTCAAAGCCTCTTGGGAATCAAGCCGTGCAGCAATCCGGTTGTTCTTATCAAATTTCACCTTTTTTAATCCAATTCTAAGCAAACCATCACTTGACTCGGATAATACCACAGCAAACAACAAAAATGAAAGAAGCACAAACCCCCCAATTGCTTTGAAGTTCACTCCCATTTTTACACCTGTAAATTCACATTAACAAAATTATATAAAAAAAAAAGTCCAATTCAGAGAACACAATAACCAATATGATCAATCACATTAATCCAACGTGATTAACATGCAAAATCAAGAAAAAGGCTAATATCAAGTTCAATAATCATAAATCAAAAGTCTAACATAAAGTCGTGAAATTTAACTCAGAAACAAGCAGTTCTCCACTGCATGATCTTGGCTCAAGTAAAGCTCAATTCTTTATTCAATCTTTACACTTCTACAAAACTAATAAAGTAAAAGATCAAAACTTCCAAACCCTTTATGTCTATTCAAGCCTCAACTACACCAAAGCAGAAAATAATCAGCACCTAGCACTTCATTCCAAAACAAAGAAAGAAACTTTACTGAAACCCACTTCAGTGCACAAAAGGAGAAGCAAACTGACTCAAACTAACTCCAATTTAACAGCATAATCCAAATTCCAACCAGCTTTAATCAAACTTACAACAAAAAGTTAATCAAAACAAAGAAACAAGTTAAAAATTAACAACCACCACGCAAGAAGAAACTAACTTTTTTACAAAAAATAATCACAAAAACACATTAATAAAAATGGGTTATCAAGAAAAAATTTAAGATGCTCACAGATTTTGAAAAGCCAAAAAGAAAAAGGAGAGATAGTGTGTGTCGCACAGACCGAGCAGGAGCAGAGAGGAGAATATATAGAAACAAGGAGAGAACTGACCTGTCAACTTCTTAGACTCACAAGGGCCCAGCTAAGCTACTTGGTATCTTTCGAAGTGTAAGGTTTAATCTTGGCTGTTGAATCTGTAGAATCTATAGGTTTTAACCATTGATTTTGGATTGTTCTGACTGCTGAACCCTTTTTGGTCTTTGTAATTTGGTTTTATTACATTCTAATCCTTTTATTATGAGCAAGTCTCACTTAAGTCCTTACAATTTCTATCCCAGAACAATGAGAGGAACTGTTGAGAATGCTTGCTGCAGTACTCCTTATGTTATTTTAGTTTGCTTGTTTTAAGCTTATGATTGGTCCACTAATAAAGATTATAATATAATAAGGCTACTTATATAGTATAACTATATAGTATAATTAATTCAAGTTTGTTATGTTTTTATAAGCTAGTAATGTCTTATTAATTGATTAGTTATAAGCTAATTACATAAGTTTGACTCAATAACCACTCCAATACAAGATTTCCAAATTAAGTTACTAAATTTAGTTTAAAAATCTTGAATATAATTATCATTAAGATTAGTTCTTATATTTTCTACATGAAGCTGAAAGTAGTCGTGTGTTTGAATATATATTATTGTCTATTTTTTAAAAAAAAAAAGATACTCTTATGCCATATAAGGAAAAAAAGAGTTTTAAAATAAGATTTTATAGTATTATTGCAGCATTACCTTCCATTTTCTATTTGGTTTTGCAATAAAGGTATTATAAAATCAACTTTCATGTACTAAAATTAAGAACTTATCTGTTATTGTGGTAGCGGTTGCTTTTTAAAGTAATTTTCGTTCGGAAATGCATTAAAATAATATTTTTTAAAAAAATTATTTTGACATCAATATATCAAAATAATCTAAAAATATATATAAAAAAATTAATTTGAAGCAAAAACAATCAAGTTTTTACAAAAACTCTTTCAAACTGCAAAAACAAATAAGGTCTAAATCTTTTTAAATTGAACTTTAATTAAATATTTCATAAATCTTTCATAGCTGAACCAATACATTAATAAGAAATATTTTTTTCTTGCATCACTATATGGTGATTCAAACCCTAAACGATATTACCAAGTAATACCAATATTACATGATTAAACAAAGTTGAAATTTTTTTTAAAAGACTTTAATATGGACGGACTATGATGAAGGGATGCCCATAATTCTAAAATCAAAGTCCAAGGACTTTTCTGTATATATCTGGGAAAATGGGGGTCAATTTGTGAGAGTTGGTTAGCTTCAAGGACCAAAATTGTCCTTAAACCATCCAGGAATCCACGTTCCCAACGCACGATATTCTCGTCTTTGCCCTCATTGAAGGGCTCAAAGCAAGCTAAAATAAAGCATATAATAAGGGATCCATACTTTACTGGATGGTTTTTCACAATCCGTCTTAGCCGTTGATCGTGAGATGAACGGTGATTAAGGGCATGATAAAGTTGGGATGCTGTCCAACGTGGTGGTTCACGGGATAAAAGAGAGCGTGGGTATCGTGACGAAGGATTATGCTGGGTGGCGTTACAAGAGAGAAGCTGACATCTCAGCTAAGCATGCAATTTGGTTGCCTTTACACGCGACACTTTGCTTCCATTTACAAGTCTGTGGCTTGAATCAAGTGACGAGACGACAATGGTGTCTGGTTTTTCTTTTTATATTTCTTTGGTTTGATATCATGAATTAACCTTGGATTTCAAGATATCTTCTATGCTAAAAATAAATAAAAAAAACACATTGGAATAACCTATAAAATCTTTTTATTAAGCTAACTTACCATTCTATCAAGATTTCGAGAGCTAATGTTAATTTCTCCATAAAATAAATCCATTTAAACACCAGCACCAGAACCTTTGTTACCGCAAGTCACTTTCATCTATCAAGATTTCGAGCTAATGGCAAGATTTCTTGTTCAGTACTGAGGATATTTGATTTATTGTTATTGTCCGATTCTTACTGCTGTACGTGTGTGCATACTACATAAATAAGAGACATGTCAATAATTTAACATAAATAAATAAAGAAAAAGGGCCCACTCCTTCATTAATTAATGCATGAGTACTGAGCATAAGCCATTATGAAGCTAATTAAATTGTTGCCTGCAAGCAAGTCCATTAATTTCAACTCACATGTTCAAGCAATGATCACGCGAGATGGATGGCTAGCTAGCTTCAGTAAGTGAGGGCTAGCTACTTGTTGAGTGCAAGAACTGTATTGTCTCTCAAGATGGCGAATTAGGAAGGGAAAATATGTTGTTTTCATGATCAGCGAACCATTAACAAATTAAAACATCGAGTTCGTCATCCAAAACCGCAACAAAAAAACAAAAAAAGCTTTAATTAAATATGTAGTGGTGTGCTTGGCCAGGACAAGCATTTCTTCTTCTTCTTCTTCTTCTTCTTCTTCTTCTTCTTCTTTTCTCTTTTGGGTCGGTAAGAACTAGAACGTGGTGGAAACTGGGAAAATCACATGTAAAATCCAACCATCTTGTGGGCTTCTTGTTTCGAGTTTTACTTACCATGCATGATGGTATATGTATATTTTAATGAATCCTACTGCTAGAAGATGATGTTCTCAATCCAACCAGGCATACGAGCTCTCAAGTTCTGGGTGAGGAGGTTGATGTTCCATTTAAAACATTGTATGTATGTGTTACAAAGAGGGATACACGTCATCCGACTAGATAGTGATTGGGATTAAACCATTCAGACTAGGTATTTAATACGACAACGTAGATCATATGAGTGGGATTGTGGGAACTCTTTTAAGATACACGTGGTACCTCAAATACATCAACAGAGATGCTTTAAATTTTAAACCCAAAGGCCCAAACCAATAAGTTGGCCTTTTGTTTGGGCCGTGGTTTTTTAGTGAAGGAATTGGGCCGTCCAATTTGGAATCAAACCAATGCTTTAAGCTTTATATCAATTAGTCCTTCAAATCCAATTGGTATGGACTGTCAATGCGTGCAGTATGGCATCGATGGATCTTTTGAGAAGGCCTGCATATTGCCCCATAAAAAAAAAAAAAAAAAGAGCAGTAAAATGTTTCAACGACAGCATGCATCAATGAGCCTTCTCCTCTACCACCGCTGATATTTTGCTTGAAAATTAAGTTCAACTCTAGCATTCATCTTTGGTCTCTTTGCTAGATGAAGCATTAAAAACAACAATGAAGTTCATATATGCATCTTGATCCGTCTGAGATATATGTTTAATAACCTTTAACTTTCATAAATACTAATTAAAGCCGTGCTTAAAGATATTATCTTAGTTTATACTTCCATAATACGTGATGTAGAAAACAAAAGTTTGGAGCACGTAGGGTGAGGATGGTAAATGAGGATTTGATTCAAACATGTTATATAAATAATTTAACATATATTTTTATAGATAATTAAAATTTATTTAGATTGAAGAGAAAATCTGATTGTGTTAAATCATATTGACATCTAAAAACTCCAATAGCAAGAAATTCAATTGTTGGATCAATTTTAAATTTTTCCATGTAATTCTATGAGTATTTTTCTAATATGCAACTACAACATCATTGATTGTACCTTGAATCTTTCATAATAAAGTTTTAGGGCTAGGTTTTTATTTGGGCTAATTTTGTTATTTTTATATGTGTTTTTGATTTATGTTTAATTTCCTTTTTTACTTTTAGATTTTTAGCTATTTTCTAAT
Source organism: Populus deltoides (assembly GCA_015852605.2). Lineage (NCBI taxonomy): Eukaryota > Viridiplantae > Streptophyta > Magnoliopsida > Malpighiales > Salicaceae > Populus > Populus deltoides. The sequence goes on from CM027580.2 coordinate 888,372, forward strand.
AAGTGTAGAGTTTTTTTATTGATATATTTAAAGGTTTTATAAAATTTTTTAAAAAAATTTAGAAAATAAATTGTGAATTTATGACTCATATTTGCAATCCTCGTTGTTGTGCTATAGTTTTTAGTTTTTGTATGCATCAATATGTCATTTTTTCTTCTAGAAAAACAATATTCAATACAACAACTAGATTTAGGTGGATCCAAACTATCTATGGGCATCCTAATAATATTGTTGTTCATTATTGTAGTATACGTACGTTATCATAATATGATTGATTTTATTCATGAATCTTCATAAATAAATGTTATTGATTTGGTTTATATAAACTAGTTACACGTGGCAATTCCTTTCTATCTTCCACATTAATTAGATGAATGATCTTTCTTTTTGAGATGCATGAACAAGTTATTTTTTTGTAATTAAGATCTCTATTAAGGACATCATGCTTAAATCTTTCATGATAAGAAAAAAAAAAAACAAATCCATTTTTAATTCTAAGAGTCTGTTTGTTTCTGCGTTTCAAAAGCGTTTTTGATAAAATTTGAAATTTTTTTATTTTTTTATTAACTTCAAATTAATATGTTTTTAGTGTTTTTAAATCATTTTGATGTGCTGATGTCAAAAATAATTTTTAAAAAATAAAAAAAATCATTAATATGCATTTTAACATGAAAAATTATTTGAAAAGCAACCACAACCATATTGTTAAACACACTCTAATACTTTATGTGGGGGCACGAGGCCCATGATCTTAATTATAGCAAACTGTTTAGTCCAACTCGCATTTATGATGAGAATAGTAAAGACCCAAATTAACTAATTAACTATTGATAGTTGAAAATATTATTTTAATATATTTTATAATGAAAAATATTTTAAAATAAATTAAATCATATTGTATGTATATATATATATATATATATATATATATATATATATATATATATATATATAAAAGAAATTCCAAAGAGTTATTTTCTGTGCAAATCACAAATCACTCAAGCAAGTCATAGGCTCGTAGCTAGGTTCGCATGAACGGTTAGTAAAGTTAAGAAGAGAGAAAGGTCCTTCCATGTACGGTGGATTGATTAATGAGGTACGGTTGTCACCCGCCATGCTCGACCTTCAATTATCCACGTGAACATGACATGATGTCAATGAAAAAATAAAAAAAAAAAAAGAAAGGGGGGGCTAATTTGCACGGAAAGTCAACAAAGGTTTCCTAGATTGTCCAATGAAATTAGCCCCTACCTTCACCACTCTCCACGAAACTTACCAAATTCCCATTTCTTTCTTTATTGGTCCAAATTTGACCTTAGAAGATAGCTTTCACGATCCAATTTTGATTCATTCATTTATCACCCCACATGGTGTTGTAGTTGCCTAGAAGTCTCCTCAAAGTCCACTCTTGCAGGCAAGCTAGGGTTCCTTCCACCTTACACTCTAACATTTTACGTGTCAAACAGTTGTACACAGACGACTAGCCGTAGTTCTTGACTGTTTAAATCACCAAAATGTTTTGTATTCTTCAAAACTTATTCGTCGGTTTCTTGACTTGTAATTTATTTCTTTAATTAGTTCACTTGCGAACGTTAATTATTGAATGTTAACAAGTCATTGGGATATGAAAACTAGAAAGAAAGTAAATGAGCTAGGTTTGAGGTTGAGAGATAAGAAAAATATATATAAATTTTAAATAACTTATCTCTTTTACAAATTTATGTATTTTCATAATTGAAAGTTCATAAAAATATGCTATTTTTATTTTAATTTATTGTTCTTGTGACCATAACCAAATACCACGATTGATAAACCAGTAATTATGAGTTGGAAAATATATGTTGATCGTGTTTGTTTTATATACATGTTGATCATTTTTAAAACCGAACAATTTGAAACAAAATATTAAAGCATGAAATAATAATAACAAAAGGAATGGAAATCTTGTGTTTACTTTAATTTCTATCCTTTCGACCCCCAACAAGGGAAAAAAAAAAAAAAGAAACTATGAACATCTGAACCTCATTTTCATCCCTCGGAAGAAGGGAAGAAAGAGAAAAAGAACTATTGATAACAAGAAAGTAATTAACTATTCATAAAAAAACAAAAAAATTGATAAGAGATATGTCTAATTAATTTCTGTGGCTTGTGTTGTTCGTGGCATTGCTGTTATTGTTGTTGTTGGTGGTGTTGCTGTTAGCACCACCAATGATGGAGCTGATGGCAGCTGCAAGTGCTGCAGTGAAGTTAGGATCGGCCGTGATGGCGGCAGTGGCAGCACTCAATGTGTCCTGAGATAGGGAAGGTTGTTGTCCTGAGTGCAACAAGTGGGGTTGAGCTTGGTGGCCTAATTGTGGAGTCCCAATTTCCTGAGACAATTGTAGGCCAGAGAATTTCGATTGGTTGTACAAGGCTTGACCAAAAACCTGAGGCAATTGTGGTGTTGTGACTGAGGAAAAATTCTGGGGCTGGCCTGGAAAAGGGACTTGGAATTGTGGAGGAGGTCTTTGGAACTGTAGAGGGTTTGGATTATGAGTGAGGTCTAATGTTACAGTAGGGAATGGAGCTGAAGCTGAAATAGTTGCCATATTTGATGAGCCAGCTGGGAGTATTGCTCTTGCTAGCAAATTTGGGTTCATTATGCCATCTGCACTTGACATTGATCCTGATAGTAACATGCTTGCAGCTGCTGCTGTTGTTGATGCCATTGCCATTGCAGCTGGAGGTAGAGGGTGATTGTGATTGCCTTCATAAGTTGTGATCAAGATTGTTCTATCCTCCGCGCAACGTTGAACCTGAAATCAATCACCAACATAAATTACACTAGTCTTAGATAAAATCTTGATTGGATTATCGACAATTCCTCAAATCATCCCTAACTTAGATTGAAAACGAGGATCAATAAATGGACTAAAACATACTTGTTTTCGAACTGGACAGCCCACTGCCATGGTGCACCGATAATAAGCCCTCGGACACGGGTTTCCTTTGGCCATCTTCTGGCCGTATTTCCGCCATTGGCAGCCATCAGTAATCTGGAATCGGTCAAACCAAATTAGTTCCACTCCAATTTGTTGAAAGTTATATGAAGATTTTGAACAAGTCTTAACTAGTTACATACCATGGGAGCTTCCGATCGTGCACGAACCGACACACGGGCTTTTCTCATCGTCGCCTCGGTCGATTGCTCTATAGCCTTATTAGCAGGACTGGCAGGATCCGTTTTCTGAACCTTCCATGCTTGTGATTCAGATTCAGGACTCTCTTCCCTGCCAATTCTTTTTCCATCTCGGAAGCTAGAATTTTCTTGATCATATGGAAGTTTACCATTGTTTTTCGGGGATGCAACTTCAATATGGTTTTGAGGTGTTCCAGAACGAGTCCTCTCATCGGACGATGAATTGGATAGTTCATCAGTCTCAGCTGAAGGGCCTAGATCCATGAATTGTCTGGGCACTACTACGTCCTCATGTTTCTTTTCCTCAGAAGATTTTCCCTGAACATTCTGAACACATCAAAAACAAATCATTTAACCTACCTGGACCAAGTTAAAATGGTACACACTAAAATCATCATCATCATCGCCATCATGTCAAGGATGCTTGGGAACTGTTAATTGTTTTGAGACAAAATTAATTACCTTTTGCTCTTTATTGCTTTCTTTTCCATGATTTTGTTGTTGATGTTGCTGCATTAGTGCTGCAAAATGCATCTGTAAAGCACTGTAACTGGTGGTTACTTGACCAAGCATGTCTTTTAACCTTTGATTTTCTGTATTCATTTTTTGCAGCTCCATTTGTAATTGTGCCAACTTCTACATGTAAAAATATATATATAAAGACTAAATAAATCCTTAAATGGGAAATCTTAAAAAAAAATAAAAATTGACCATCGATTTGGATTGTGTTTAAACTTATAATTACCTCGTTGTTCTTTGATCTCTTATCATCAACATCAGATGAAACACCATCATCCACAGTTGATTGAGCACTTCTAGAGTTAGCAGTAAGAAGGTGCAACCCAGTCTATATTTAGAAACAAAAAATAAAATAAAATCAATATCTCTATTTATAGAAAAACTATATAAGCCATAGTAATTCAAAAAAAGAAAAAACAGATTCATTTTCTTACATTTACATCAAGAGCAGTCCTGGTAGACCTTGGAGCAAGTTCAGCAATGGAATTCTCCTTCTTGACAATAACACTTGTGGTCTTAGAGTCATCGTCACCAACCTTATCTATCTTTTCTTTAAAGAAATCTACTTCGTGAGCAGCAGAAGGTGGTTGCTCATCTTGGCCAGCAGAAAGACTACCTGGAAACTGAAACATATTATTGTTCCTAGAATGATCCATGTTATGATCACTAATGAAGTCTCTTTTGATCTTCAAAAAAGAGCCAACTGGGCTGTTGTTGTTGTTGCTAGAGAAGACAGAAACAGGATCAGAAGCGAGGGTAAGACCCCATCCCTTGTCCATAAATGAAAGAAAGAAAACAAGAAGAAATGCTAGGAAAGAAGAGAGTTTTTCTTGAGAGAAAGAGGGAGAGAGGTGTCTGTGTGTACGTGTTATGTGTGCAAAGTCTTTGAAGTCTTTAGCCGCTGCAATGAGCTCGGCTATAAAAAGGGTTTGAAGGGTGGACCAAAAAGAGATAGATTTTTATTATTATTATTATTTGGATTGAAATTGGATATATTTAGAAGAAATTGGAGGGATTTCTTGAGTGGTTGCGTCAGGTGATGCGTCAGGAATCCCTAGCTGGCAATATTGGTCCAGTCTTATACTGCTGCTGATACAAGAAATTTTAGACTTTAGAGACTTGCAAAAAATGGGTTGTCGATGGATATCCATATAGAGTAAGTGGATAGTCCATTACCATGGCAAAGCTTCGTTAGTCATATAATAGCGAAGCTCTACTTTTTCTACTTTTTATTTATTTTATTTATTTTTCTTTTTATTTATTTCAATATCATATTTTTTTAGATTCATTCTTAATTTTTTTTTAATAATGATCCGAGTTACTTTAAGATCAATCAAACTAATTTAAACCTAAGCTGATCAACAAAGAATCGAGTTAGGAGATTTTTTTTATCAATTTTATCTTTTTTTACCGTTCAATTACTTTGCCTTGGGATTGATCAAGTCAAAACAGTCACGTTAAAATAATTATCACATGATTTAATTTTAGACTTAGGCTTAGCAATAAGTTGTGTTGGGAGGATTTTTATGTCAATTTTATCATTTTTTTTTTAATTTCAACTTTTAACTTTTTTTTGTCGGTCATCCATAATACATTTGGCTTTGTACAATTTAATTTTAAACATAAGCTAAACAATAAGTTAAATAAAGAGATTTCAAGGTTGAATCGCTCTAATCATTTTTAAAAAAAATATTAAATAATCTTTTACATCCTGAATAATTTTTGTAATGTTAAAAAAAATTTGATCCAACCCGTGTAGTGTGAACCTATAAACTAATAATTATCTAGAACATAAACTAAAGAATTCAAGTATCTTCAACAACAATAACAACTGGAATTTTTCAAGGGGAAAAAATCAAATATGGGTCCGGATATTAAAATGGGTATACGGGTTGAATACAACAAAAATTGATGCAATGTTGACCAGATTTGTAAAGTAAGACAAGAAAAAGAAAATGGTGGTGGTGGTGCTGAGGGTGGGGTACGTGGGTTTCGTCTACCTTTCGTCAAGAAAGAGTTTTGACTCTTTCATAAAATCAAATCAACGAAGAAAAAAGAAAAACAAAACCCTAAGAAAAAAAAAAAAAAAAACTTGTCAATCCCACCGTCCCTTATCGTGCGGCGCGTTCCACGTGATGAAATTCAATAAACCAATTAAATTGTTTTTTTCATATTTATTTATTAAAAGTAAGAGAGAAGCACGTCAACGAGATTGACGGCCAGGCTAGGTTATGACTGGAGACCGGACGGGACAGTTGCTTAGTCTATAGATGGGTCCCTCTATTACATAAGCCCCCCACGTTTCAGATCTGCTCCCCGGTAACCATGTTGCCTGTTTACTGGTGGGACCCAGTCACTTGCTCTTTTTACACATCTAGATTTTGTAGTTGCCTGCCTTGCGCTAATAAACCCTTGAGGAGACTGCCCAAGTAACCACTGGAAAATTAGGTAATCTGTGGTTACGATTTAATTACAAAATTAAAAAGACAGAGAAAGTGGAGATATGTGTTTATTTTTATATTTTAAAAATATATAAATTTATTTTTAAATTATCATAAAAATATATTTTTATGTCTTTATAATTTCTTCAATCAAATAAGTTTTTATCTCACTACCTAAAATTAATAAACACTCCTTTGGATGAAATTTTACTTTTTATTCATTTTGGAATCAATAGCTGAATTTTTCTACCCAGGTGATTTTTTTTTAATGAAGTTATAGTATTATTATTAATTATTTTTTTATTAACGTGAGTGTTCGGGTTAATTTACGCTCGTCTCGACTAATCCCATTGACCCTGAAGTTAACGAACATGGAAGTTTCCAGTGGCCCTGAGGTTTGTGAGACTCGAATAGTGATTTTTAGGGAGCAAACCTAAAACCTGACCAGTTAAGCTACACCCCTAAGATTAAATTATAATATTATTATTTGAATAACTAGCCATCATTAACTGAGAGGTGTTATTTCTCTATGCAAATAATTTATGTCAACCAAATCAATAATAAATTATAATGATATGGTTTATACAGTAAGTCAAGTTAATACATATGCATGGATACATATTCAACTTATTTTTCTGATATTAATGTATATATAATATAGTAACGTTTTTGACATTGTCACATTGGAGATAAAAACAATAGCAGAACTTATGGTCCTTTCCTTTGGTAATCCAGGAGCCATTTTTCTTAGCCAACTCCATGTTTTGACATCCCTTTTTAACGTTTTTTTTTTTTTTTGTTCTTGCTTGATTGTCATGGAATTTCATGATTCACCGATGCTAGACCTATATATCAAGAGTTTAATCTTGTTTCTAGCTACTAGCTAGCCTCAAATCTTGACCATACAAGAATTAATTACTGCACGAATTTCTGTCTTCGTTGAAACTTTGCTAGCAATTATATCACATATATATTTTATATATTTCCTTTGGTTTTTAGTTAAGTAAAAGATTTAATATATAATTCTCAAAGCATGGAAATTATTTTTTTTGGTTGTGTGTGGCTTTGAAACTCCATCGTTGACAAACAATACCAATAAAATGAAAGCAAACACGTATCTAAAAAAAATAAAAGAAAGAAAAGAAAATCAATTTGCATGACATTAGGTGGATATTACTTGGCCTGTTCATATTTCTTGACTTATTAGTTAACCCAAACTTTCCCTTCTTTCTACTGCACACGAATTTTCAACATCCAGTGATGTTCTATTAATTAATTTCTTCTTCATGGAGTATATTAATAAAAAAATAGTTATTTAAAAAACAACTTCTGAAAAGTTAAATGGTTATTTACAGGAAAATAAAATGATTGTGTTATAAATAAGATAAAAAAAACAGAAATAAATAAGATAATTACTAATATATTATATTGCTAAAATTAATTTCGTTATATATACTTTAGCCTATTAATCTTGCCCGCGAGGTTAAGTCAAGACAAAAAGGTGATGGCTACCTAGCTCATGGCTGGCTTGCCACGTATACATCCTGGCAATTACCCAAAATATCTAGGTTTTCCAGAGGAAAAAAAACCCTTCAAGCTCACACCTTCAAAACATTACCAAGAATGGGAAAACGGTGGCCAACGATTGACCATTGCATTAATTTCGACATCAAAAATCATAATTTCTCTCCGAATTTTCCAACGTAACCAAACTCGTGAATTGGACTTGGAATAGAAATCGATCGAACAGTGGAAAAGTTTCTCCTAATTGCATGCATGTATCGATCGATCAATCGACCGAGAACATTGTTTTATATAGAAAATAGTTGTTTCTGTTCAAACCTACGGCGCCCAAAGAAAAGAAAGAGGAAAGGGGTTCGAAAATGAATAGAGATTCCATTCAAAGACATGCCATGTAGACTTGTCCTGTGGGGCAATAAGATTTTACGGTTATCGGTAATAATTGTTTTTTTAAATATTTTTTATTTATAAATATATTAAAATAATATATTTTTTATTTTTAAAAAATTATTTTTAATATCAACACATTAAAAAAATATAAAATAAATAAAAAATAATTTTTTAAAATATATTTAAAATGTAAAAACAAATAGTCATTTTCTTTCTTATGCCTAGTGGATAGAATATATGTGAACGAGGTATACAGTGCCTAACTACGAACGTGCACGAAGGGAAATATTGACCACCGAACCCAACGACTTGCATGGAGACAAATATTAAAGTATTCTTCGAGACAAATATATATAAAGACTTACTTTAAATGATATGGAGGCCAAATCCTTCTTTTTCTGAATCTTTCATTGATTTTTTTTTCTCTGGTTCCATTCCTTTTCGATATTAAGCGTGCTTTTAGATATTAGTCAATACAATATAATTCCCTTTTTAATTTCTTTTTTTATTATTATTTTAGGCCGTACTTGTTTGGTAGTGTGATTGTGGTTATTTTTCAAATAATTTTTTGTGCTGAAATACATGCCAATGATTTTTTTTTTTTTTTAAATTATATTTTTAACATTAGTACATTAAAAAGGATCCAAAACATATAAAATATATTAAATTTTAATAAAAAAATTTAGTTTTTAAAAACGAGATTTGCACGGTTGAAAATTAATTTATAAACTTAGCTGAATATTCCATGGAGACTTTTTTTTTTTTTTTTGCTTCTTGTTACAAAGTAAAAAATCTTCATTCAAGACAGCAACAAAAAAATGGAAGTAAGTTAAAAAAGGTGTTTGAGGTTATATTAATTATGCCCCCATGCTGCGGAAGCTATACGATTTTGATTATTTATTTATTTTTATACAATCAACTGTTTAATGATTTAATTGTATTATCATAATTTCGTTTGTTTGTTGCTGTTTTTACTATTTTTGAGCAGGAATAATAATAGATATATATCTATGAAAAATGTTTGAACCAAAATTCATATAGTTTTTATACCATTTTAATTTTTTTGAAACCAAGTATGAATGCTTAATTTTTTATTGATTAAAATTGAATTTAGAAATTTTCAATCCCAATCATCAAATCAAAAGGTAATGAAAATTTTAAAATATATAATCTATCAAATTTAAATTTTTAACTACTCTCAATTTTCAGAATAGATACTTGATTTCATAATTTTTTAAAAAAACATTTAATTACAATACAATAAGAGTTCAAGTAATAGTTAATTTAAATTCTATATTATCATAAATGCTTGAACAACACAAAGGGATTTAGACCTTATTTGTTTGATGGAAAGTGATTTTCTAGAAACTAGTTTTCAAATTTTCTTGTGTTTGTTTGTTATTATAAAAGTTAATTAACGAAAAACACTTTCTAATTAAAGGAAAATTTGGCTTGGTTTCTAGGAAAGTGTTTTCTTTTTATTTTGGGGGGAAAACACTTTCTGGAATTTTTGAAAAATTTTAAAATATCATATTATTTGCTGATTATATCAAATTTTATGGGATCTTTGATAAAACCGGTATACCCGAGTTTTCTAACGACCCTAAACCAAACAACCAGGTGACAACTCCTTTGACTATAAACATAGCGCTCCCACGTGCGACACTTTATAAATAAACATAGCCTAAATTGAAGTTATTTTTTTTATGTAAAATATCTATTATTCTAAATTATGTTCCACGATAAAGAATTTATTTAACATCCCATTAGAAGCACATATATTTAATTAAGAATCAATGTATATATTGTGATTACCGAGTCATCAATTTGGAAAGATTGAATGGCTTGAATCTTAATCAACTAATTTTGTCATTGCTTAGAACTTTATTAATTTTGATTCACGGTTTTCGTTTTCGTTAGTAGTATTTTCTTTTGATGTGTTTTACATTATTCACATGAGAAATGCATAATTTGTTGAAGTCAACTGATGCAGGCAACTTAATCTCCTCTTTTTTACGTTTACATTCCCCTTTCGATTTTCAACCATCCAAGCCCAAGACTTTCATGGTCTTCCATTGCAGCAATTTAAACAAGAATCACTCTGTTCTTGCGGTACCCTAGCTAGTAGTCTGTTTCCTCCATGAATGTTGGCTTTTCATCAATTGGGTAACTTTTATCTTCTCTCATTTTATTATTAAAGAATAGTTTGGGAGTGCCAAAATTTTTAATTTTAGAAATTTGATTTTTTTCAATGTTTTTTTTTTTAATAATTTTGATGTATCAATGTCGAAAATAAAAAACAATATGAAAAAATTATTTTAATATATTGATATAAAATATATTGATTATATCAAATTATTTGAATATATTGACTTCCTACCTAGTTATATAAAACAAGCTTATCATATTGATAAAAAAGCATGCGTATGTGACAATTAATTGGTTGGTAAATCACTTCAACATTAATATCTTAAGAAGCTTTCAAACTAGTCATATCACAATAATACAAGAGTGTTTATAAATATTAGGGTTTGTAGTCATCGCATAGTTAGTAAAGTTTCGAAGATTGAGATCAATATGTAATTATTTTCTTAATGTATTACATCAATGATAGAGATGCGTTGTTAAAATTATTTATTAAAAAAAATAATTTCAATTAATGTATAAAATTATCCATTAATATTATGGATTCATGAATAAAAATAACACACACAAGAATAGAGATAAGAATGACGATCATGCCCGAAATTCAAGAACTCCAAGGATGTGAATAAATTATGATAAAAATGTCAAAACCCCACCTAATTAAACAATTGCAGAGTTTCAAAACTCTTGAGGGAAACAAAATCAAAATAGAAGAAAATGACAAGGTTGACTGAATTTTACGTTGACCATGTTGATCCTACCTCACGTGGCTTCCTAACCTGATTAAGAAATTTCGTGAGTGGTTAGGTTTTGAAAGTAATGCACGGACTAATTAATTAGAGCCATAAGCTAAACGGCATTAATAAATAAATAAATAAATTAGACACTAAGTTGGCGTATTGCCACAAGCAACAGAGCAATTCTATGCACAGATACTTTTCGCAGTACCATTCTTTTCACCATATAATGTCGATGTTCTTTATTAATTTTTGGTTTGCATTTCTCAATAATAAATGCATTTCAAACATTTGGAGCTTTTTTTCCTTTCCAATTTCTATGTTTTATGCTGAGAATTGATCCATGGCTTGCTTTCTTTTTGTAGTTCAAATTCCGGCACTTACCATTCCAACATTAATTTATGGGGTTTTTGGGTTGATTTCATGTCCATGATGGAGGAGGGATTATTGACCAGAACTAAAAAAAAAAAATAAATAATTTTAAATTGTTGATTAAAGTTTCATAAAATATATTGAGCTGATAAATAACAAATTAATTAAGTATAAAATAGATGTTTATATATAACTCTTTTCAAACTATGGTTTTGAAAATTCAGCACACTTAAAACCTTATTATAAAGCTGAAATTTGATATTTTTCAAAACCATGGTTTTATATGCAAATTATAGTTCTGAGAACACAATCTCAAATGAAGGAGGAGTGTACAGTGTGGTGGAATGCTCATCCATCCATAAATAAAAAATGATGTGAGTTAATTTTTCTATATAATTTATATTAATATTTATTATAAGGTCATATAATTGATTAATTTTAAAGTATGAAATAATTATATATCATCAATAATAAAATGAGTAACCACACGGGAGAATGGAAAATAGCAAAGAGAATTTAGTGAGCAAGCCCCACTAAAACAACACGCAAGCACATGTATATATATATATATATGTTGTGCAAGCCCTGTATTTCTCCTCAAACATCATTTACCAAATTTTTTAGGTGTTAAGTTTGATTATTAAAAATGAGAGTATGGGAATGAGAATCGACATGGAATAATAATAATAAATAACACCATCACTATTCCCATGAATGAAATAAATTAATTTTTTAAAAAATTAAATTAATTTAATTCTATTTTTTGTTTTTGTTTTGATTCTCCCTTTTCTTATAACGAGGAACGAGAGAAATTATATTCCTATTTCTTTCTCGAACAAGAACCAAACGCATCTTGTGTTCTTGCCGACAAAAAACCTCACTACTTCTTTATTCGGATCGACACCCTTTTTACCTTTTCGATGTCTTTTGTTTTGTTATGTTTTCAACTTTCCTTCATTTGTTTACATTGTTTAGACAGATTTCTCTTAACTTGGAACAACTTTAAGACCGACAAGATGGACGGCACACGTCTTTTGACAATTAACACTGCCAAATTGTTCCTCCCTCCCTTCTACATTCAAAACAGAAAGGAGCTCATAAATCTTCTTACTCTTCTTGGTTAAAAAACACCAATTTTGTTCCTCATTTTGGTCGTCTTCTGCTTGTCTTTTCCACAAATCGTTCATACACAAGGGAAAAAAAAAAAAAAAAAAAAGGACCCAAGATTTTTTATACCTGACTAGCTATTCTGATGTTTCATGCATGGTTGCCTAGTGTTGGGATTGGTTCATATTGAGGGGTGGTGGCGGGGTTTTTTTTATATTTTATTTTTACGATCAGCTTGCGATCTAGCTAGCTAGTTGGCAGTAATTAAGTGAGAAAAGTTGTCATCACATCAGGGTGATTCTTTCTTGAGGAATAAATTAATTGTACGATAAACTAGCTACCTCCCAAAACATGATCATCAAGATTAATTAATTTTAAGGATTTAAATTAAGTTTTCTAATGCCACTCGAAGATATCATAGATAATTGTATTTCTTAAGGGAACGCCATCGTGTAGTGAGAATAGAAAGGACAAGTTGTTAGAAACTATATGTAGTGTGCATGGATATATTTAAGAGAGCAATCAATTTCATTATCTTAATTTGACTACATCATTGGAAATGGACAGTTTTTTCTTCTCCTTTGATGTGAAATTGTAGAAAAGGAAACTGCTAATGAAGTCTTTAATTTCTTGTTTAGGTTCTAGCCGACTTAGGGTTCATTTGGCATATATAGCAGAGCAATCACTTTTTTTTTTTTGTTAAATTTTAATTTTTTTATTATAAAATAATTTTTTATATATATTTTTGGATTGTTTTAGTATGTTGATATTAAAAATATATTTTTTAAAAAATTATTTTAATATATTTTTAAATAAAAAATACTTTGAAAAATAATTTATATTATTATTTTATTAAGCGATTGTATTTTTATTGCGGTGGAAAACTTGAGGCAACTATGAAGAAAAAAATTTTGGGTTATTTTTTAAAAGCTTAAAGAATTTTATATATTGGTTTTGCAAATTGTTAATCGCCATTCTAAATAATATGATCTTGACTTCATGATTTATCTTTGGATGTTCCTTGGGCTTTTACAACTTTTTAGTATTATTCTCTTTTTGAATATTAGCCTGTAACTAAGAATTATTTTTTTTTATTAATATAAATTTTTGGGTTAACTTTTATGCATCTTAATTAATTTTACGAATCCTGAAATTAATAATTATATAAATTTTTAATGACTCTAAAATTTATAAAATTCAAACTAATAATCTCTAAAATATAAATTTAAAATCTGATCAGTCAATCAACACCATTTCATATTACTAATTCGTATAATCTTATTAGGTACTTAGTCGTTCTTCGTATTAATCTTTAGCTCGTGGAATTAATAGATAATTGGTCGATCCATATAAATATGTGTGGTATTTTTCCTCTATGTCCCTTTCAATCTCTGACACTGCACTCAACAAGAATATCTAGTTTAAAATCATGCACAAATCCCCAATAAATTGGTATCAGAATCGAAGTCTGCGCTAACATAGTTTGATACTAATCCAATAGATTCATTCGTACCAATTTGCACGGGTTGTTTTTTCATATAATTTTTTTTTCGATCTCTTTAACTTTACACTCTACAAGGTATGATAATACAAGTTATTTTAAAAGTCAGTAGTGGTCCAGGGTGACTGGTTTCTGTATAAGCAACCCATGCTTATGAAATTTGATCAATTGTTACTTGTAAGACCATCCTACTCCATTTCTTTGTCAAATAAAAAGCTTAATTATCAAATTCTTATCCAAATATAGTGTAAAAATTATATCATTGTCGATGCTAGGCTGGAGATCAAATTAATTTTCTTAATGTAAAAAAAATATCTAGATGTTACAAGCATGTTTTCTAGTAGAAAAAAATTAAATCGTGTAGGAGTTGATTTAATGTGATCTAATCAACTTGACAAATTTAAAGACAATTCAAAAAATTATTAAAAATATAGTTTGACTAAAAACAATTTAAGATAACATGTTTTTTTTGAAAAATATTGAGATAAAAACATATTAGATCAACCTGGATCAACTTGTTAAATTCACGACCCGAATCATGAGAACGAGATGACCCCAAATAAAGCAATAAAACCAAATATGAAACCTAATTCTTAAATAAACCAATGTCAAATGATGAAATTGAAAAAAAAATCAATTAAAAAAAGACAAAAAGACCAACTCAAGTCAACTTGGGTTAACTTGTCAAAGCTGCAACCCGGGCCATGTAACTGGGATAACTCTATAGAAAGTAAATCATAACAAATTATGAAACTCAATTCTCAATCAATCCAATGTTGAATGATGAAATTAAAAATTTTTTTTGATAAAAAAGATAAAAAAAACCCGAGTCAACCTGAGTTAACCAGCCAAACTTGTAATTCAGGTAATGAGACTGGGATAACCTTATAGGAAGGAAAAAAAATAAAAATATGAAACTCAATTCCAAATCAACCAATTATTGAAGGATGAAATTGAGAAAAAAAAATTAAACTAAAAAAAAAACCTTGAGTTAACCTAAGACTCAGGATAAACAATTCCAATGTTGAATGATGAAATTAAAAATGATAAAAAAAATCCGAGTTAACTCGTTAAACTCATGACCCGGGTAATAAGATTAGAATAACTTAATAAAAAGCAAGACGAAAAAAAGTTATGAAACCTAATTCCAAATCAACTAAATATTGAATAATAAAATTAAAAAAATTAAAAAATAACAAAAAAATTTAAATTGAGTTAACTAGCAAGAGCCGTTGCTTGGGTTATAAGATTAAGATAATTTCATAAAAAATAAACAAAAAAATAACCTAAATCAACATGGGTTAACCTGTCAAACCAGCGATTAATATTATAAGATTGTGATAAACCTATAGAAATCAAATCAAACAAATTATGAAGACCTATTTTTAATTAACTCATTTTTGAAGGTTGAATTTGAAAAAACTCAAAGTGAAAAAAAGATACAATAAAATGATGTGAGTTTACTTGGGATAACCCGCAAAACTTGTAATCCAAGTTATAAGATGATAATAACTTTATAGAAAGCAAACCAAAATAAATCATAAATTTTAATTTATAATCAACTCGAAAAATAAAATTAAGAAAAAACTATTAAAAAAAAATTAAGCCATCAATTCGGATAACACAAATTTACTTCAGCAATCTTAATTTTTTGAGTAATAGAAATGAAAATGCAAGAACATTTAAACCCCACCAACGCTCCTCCATCATGGAATTGGCAAGAATTCTTTGAGAAGTTGAAAATCCTTTCACCCGACAAGAACAAAAAAATAAAATTAAGGTCGATTGGGAAGTCATGTCCATCTGATTAATTGTCGGCCATCTACTGTAACCCAAAAGAAGTAACTTGGATGCACGACATTAAAGACTACATTTTGGACCCTGAAAATTGAAAGAACTACTTTTCCATGGGCAATTTCGGTGGGGACTTTGAAGCAAGAAAGTTCCGTTTTCTCCTCCTCCTCCTCCTCCTCTTCCTGTAGCTAGGTAGCAGATTCTAAGAATATAATGATACCTTTCAGACTATGTCATGTGATTTGGTCTGAAATTCAGGACCTCCTTCTGATATATATAATCTTGGTCAACTTCTTTGAGTCTTAAGCCATGTGTACATGGCCGGTTTTTTCAATGAATGAGAGCATATTTCCAAACCAAGCAACCACTTCAAGCCATGCACCCGTGCGCCCTTCGTGTATTCGTGTTCACAACGAAGATGCACTCGTCTTTCTTCTCTCTTTTTTTCTTGTTTTTTTTTGCAGCATTTCTACCCTTAATGGTTCAGAAATTGTCAACAAAGTCTTTTCATACATATTTGGCGATGGACTTTGTTTGAATGTTCACAATATGTTGTAAGAATAATCTCAAAGATATAAATAGTCTCAATTTTTCTTCCCCGTCATTTCTATCCTTAATGGGTAAGAGATTTCCAACAACGTCTAATTTGCATACATATTCGGGCATAGACTCTGTCCGAATTGTATAATTTTTGAAGTAAGAAAGCACAGATTCTTGTTGATGTTCACAACTCAGAAATCAGCTTTTTTTTTTCTTTACGAATAAAATTGATAAAAATTTAATTAGAGCCAAAACGGATACTAACTTTATGGGGGTGTTTTTTTTTCTCTTAATTTTTTGGATAAAAAATAAGTTATTCTCATCAAAATTATGAAACCGTTGAAAATATTATTTCTCATTTGAGTTTTAAATAAATCAAGCACATACCTCATTGATTGCGAAGAAAATCCACAAGAATTAATCATGTTAACAATAACGTATACTGAACCATGAACCCTTGTCAACCTAACTGCCTACTCTCGTGACCCACATCACATAATTATGGATCCCAAATGCATGTATTACGGGGAAGTGATTATTTTGAAAAATGTTTTTTTTTATTTATTTAGATCATATATATTGTTTTTATTGTTTTAAAATTTATTTTTAACATTAACATATTAAAATATTAAAATGATCAGAAAATATAAAAAAATTAATTTAAAATAAAATAAAAATTTAAATTTATTTAAAAATACTTTTAAAATAAAAAAATAAACAGCCTGTAGAGAATATGGAGATGATTCATTTGAAACGTGGCAACCATATTTATGAGTCTTTTTGACCATGGATGAACATCCGGTGACTCTTCGGCTTAATTTATGTGACTGAAGGCTCTTTTCAATTAGTTGCCTTAATTGATTAGATTAGACCACAGGTAGTATGGTTGCTGACTGCTAGCTTTATGTCTCAAGTTGGATTTTCATTTTCTTGCAGCCTTAGCTGTTAAAGCAAATTGGACAGGCAATGACCATATGAATATGTTTCTAAGACAAGTGTAATTTTTTTTTTTTTAGTTTAATGTGGGTATCCGGGTCAGCTTGTGCGCACACCGACTAATCCCACGGGCCCTGAAGTTAACGACAATGTAAGCTTCCACTGACCATCATATGAGCAACCACAGGGCTCGAACCTGAAACCACAGAGGGAGCAAACCTCTTGATCCCAAGTTTTTACCACTGGGCCACCACCTAGATGGTTAATACAAGTGTTATTTCGTGATTGGTGTTGGTGGGTTTCATAAAATTATGTTAAAAAGAATAAAATTAACTCAATTAAAATATATGAATAAATTAAGGATAAATTGAATAAGTAATGCTAATAATAATAATTAATAACTAAAAAATTAAGTGATCACACAAGAAGTGCCAAACCTAAATCTTAGACTCTTAAATTAATTAGGGTTTTAACTTTTCTTCTAGAAGTTGGGAAGATCACGTCGTTATAGTGTTTTTGCAGCCAATATACTTTTCTCCAAATTGGTATTTTTCAAACTCCGGTGTCGTGTTTATTTTGTCAATAGTCTTACTTTTCAAATAATTATTTTTATTTCGAGACACAAATTGGAAAACTAATAAGGACGAAATTATATAAAATATGAAAATAAGGACTAAATAAGAAACAAATTTATGCTTCTCAAGAAAATAAAAAAGTTACATACGAATATGGGAACTGCAAGTTTAGATTGGACCAAAAAAATTAAAGTAGATCACAATCTGATCTTTCTTTGGTGAAGCCCATCATAATAGACTGCAAAGCCCAAAGGCCCAAGGGTAGAGTTGCTATAATCACAGTTGTTAGACCCAAGAAAGATGCCAGCCCAGCTAAAAGTTCCTGGTATTAGTGCTATATGGTCAATACAATGACTCTGTTTTAAAACAATGGTTTTAGCCCTGTTGCTTAGCCTCTCAATTTCCCCATTTGGCCATGAAACTCTCACTTCCATGCATCTCGACTCTGGACCAAAATCATCCCGAAGATAATGAACAAATTAAGGAACAGAAGCACTGATCCTTTAGCTCTTCTGTTTATGATTTTTGCTTTCATAGGACATATACTCTTCAATCATTCCCCTGTCTCAAGATTCTCTTCTAAAACCATAAAGCAAAGAACAAGTGAAAACAAAGTAACAAGCAAACATAAAAGAAAGAAAGGAAAAAGAAAAGGAACAGTCATGACATATATTCTTTTTGACAACTCTTTTTAAGCCTTCCTTCCCTTTACTCATTTCATTGCTATCCTTGACCATATGAACTAGAAATTCAAAGCTTCCATCACATATTTTAATGGCTTACAATCCTTCTTCAAGGTCTTGTTCTTATGATTCTTTTTGTTTCCTATTCATTACATTCGTTCTTCCATTTTTCTTCCTCACAAAAGCTCAAGCTGCAAGCCATTGTAGAACCTCATGTGGTACCATTCCAATAAACTACCCTTTTGGCATCGATGATGGCTGTGGCAGTCCATATTACAGGCACATGCTTTTATGCTCCGATTCGGGCATTCTCGAGCTTCGAACGCCTTCCGGGAGATACCAAGTTCGTAGCATAAGCTACTCAGACCCTCACATGATAGTCACCGATCCATTCATGTGGAAGTGTAAAGATGGTCATCACTTTCGTGCAACTAGGGCATTTAGCCTTGATACAAGCACACATTTAACACTCTCCTCTCAAAATGACTACCTCTTCTTCAATTGCAGTGAAGAGAAAGTGATTGTTGAGCCAAAACCTATCTTCTGCGAGAGGTTTCCTGATCGGTGCGACTCGACATGTGATAGTGCTAGTTACCTTTGCAGGCACTTGCCAGGATGTGGTGCTGCATTAGGAGGACGTTCTTGCTGCTCTTACTTCCCAAAAGCGACCGAATCTTTGAGGCTGATGCTGAAGTATTGTGCTAGTTACACTAGTATTTATTGGAGAATTAATGGTGCAAATACTCCTGATGATCATGTACCTGAGTATGGTATTAGAGTTGATTTTGACATTCCAGTGACTCCAGATTGCCTTCAATGTCAAGACATGAAGAAAGGAGGTGGAAGATGTGGATTTGACACACAATCACAGAATTTCCTATGTCTGTGCAATCAGAGATCAAATGTCACAACATATTGCAATGGTATGTTAGTATCCAAGCCTTTTCATCCCACTATTTCAAAACCAAATGTCATAAATCAAAAGTTATTTTGGTTCTGTTTCACAGATCACAGCAGCAGTAGCCATAGCAAGGCAGGAATAATTGCAGGTGAAGCATTGAAATTTTATTTATGGTTTCAAAATTTTCTTGGCATCTTTCAGACATTATATTGAAAGATCAGGCTTACTTAATTTGATGTTTCTTATTGTGGTTTGCAGGGACTGTAACTGGAGTTTCAGCTGCTGGGGCTTTAGGAATTGGTGCTGGTCTATGGTATTGGAAGAAAGTGAGAGCCTCAGCACCAGTAACATGTGGGGTTCAAAGCAATGAGAATAGGCTCTTTTAAGAACAAATCAACAAAAGTGAATACCAATCACTTTCTCTTTTCTAATTTCCCTATTTTTTGAGTTGCCTTTCGCACTTTAATAAGCAACTTAATGGATCTGTTTTCTTTGTTTTAAATTTTATCCTGCACTGTTTATAAATGATAGTTTTTGCTTTTGGGTTTCTAAATTAGTGCTACCAGAGTGCTGTTACATTGTCTGTCAACTTTCCTTCTGTTTTTTTCCCGCCTATTCGTCAGAGCTAGATAATGCACTAGTGAGCTTAATTGGCATAGTAAATTGATCACAGTTTTAAGTAACATGAACTTAGGTTGATCCTGCTGGAATGAATTAGAAATTGAAAAAAATAGAAAATGTACTATTATCAATAATTATCAAACCGAAAATGTACTATTATCTATAATTCTTAAACCTGATATGATTTTACTCGAAATCAAGTTTGATTTCGAATCAAATTAAAAATTGATCGGTCAAATCTAGTAAACTTGGCCGAGTTAACTCTAAATATTATTTTATTTATTGTACTATTATCTATAATTATTTTTTGAGTTGCCTTTCGCACTTTAATAAGCAACTTAATGGATCTGTTTTCTTTGTTTTCGATTTTATCCTGCACTGTTTATAGAGTACTATATGATAGTTTTTGCTTTTGGGTTTCTAAATTAGTGCTACCAGAGTGCTGTTACATTGTCTGTCAACTTTCCTTCTTTTTTTTTTCCCCTATTCGTCAGAACTAGATAATGCACTAGTGAGCTTAATTGGCATAGTAAATTGATCACTGTTTAACCTAACATGAACTTAGGTTGATCCTGCTGGAAGGAGATATAAAAGAAAAGAAATTGAAAAAGAACTATGTTTTATAGTTTTTAAACTCGATCTAATTTTAATCAAAATCAAATTTAATTAAACTGGATTTACGCCGAGCCAAATCTTATAACTTCATTACCAACCAAAAACAAAAGTGAAGAAATAATAATTATTATTATAATGATCACAAATTTGCTTTATTGGTGGATTTCACTTGCTTTACATTGACACATTGTATCTTACAAAAAGCTGTTCTGGCAAACATTGACCCTCTGATTAACACCCTAAACTATCCTTGGAACAATACCTCATTGGACTGGTTTAAAGTCCTTGTATATAACAGTCAGATCAGATATGTATATGATACAATTATATATCTCAAAGTGCTAAATTTCTGATACATGCTTCCCAAGAACACTTTACATAGGGGTAAAAGGAAGGTCAAAAAAGAAAAAGAAAAAAGGAAATAGAATTACAGAAGAACGGGCAACAGGTTTTGGCAAAATGTTTGAGGGTATCAACATGGTTGACCCCTAACACAGTGTAGAGGACCTGCACCAGATGTTAAAGCAGGAACCAAGGACCCAGGAGCCACCGTAAAGGACTGGGTTTTAGAATAAAGTGGCGCACAACTTCCATATCCAGATTGTACAAAATAAGCACCATTCATAAATACATCCTTAGATGATCTCCATTTCCAATTCGTCCAGCCATTCTTGGCCTCTCTCTTAGTAACCTGTGATGCAAGAAACATTATCCATATTAAATAAAGATAAGTTGTTCGTATATAGGCTATGATTAAGAATATCTAGTTCTCTGCATATGGGATATAATTAAGAAGATTATCTTGTAAATAATTATACCTGCTTGGAATTACCATTACGAGCTAAAAAGTAGTTTCCTTCACTAAAGATGGTTGGATTAGCACTGCCACCAATTGCGTACATTTGCCACTCATCATATCTATTGTTAGCAACATGAGCATAGCCAAACCTTACCCTGCAATATGATACCCCCAAAATTTATCTTAGATTTGATTGATAAGACTCCTATCAAATTAAACATCAAAAAGAGAAAAGAATGCCCCATAGGAGAAATATTGTTTCTTTTACCTTGGCATCCTCTCAATAAGTCCAGAGCCAAAACGGTTGAAAGCTATAGTTACTTTCATAACTTTATCTGCTGTATATCCATCATTGTGTCCAAGCAACATCACCTGCCAGTGCAGTTCATTTGGTTAGCAGCCAAGCCTAGCTTTGAGAAATTATTAATTTTGTGGACATAATTAAAGACTAACGTTGGAATGATCTATGTAACCAATGTGGTCATAAGCAAGATAATGAGGCATCAGGTTCGAGTCTCACACCTTTATCAATGCTCTAATAAAATTGGAACACATTTATAAAATACTCTAATAAAATTGGAACACATTTATAAAATGAAGTGCAGTCTAAGTACCTTGTCATGCTGGGAGAAGTAATTGTTAGAGATTGTGATGGAGGTTGAAGCATGAATTACATCAATTAGGCCATCGGTGCAACGAGCAAGATAGCAATGGTCAATCCAAACGTTTGAAGATGCAAAGATGGCAATGGCATCTCCATCGGAGCCTCCACGCTTCCCAACGTGCGTAGGAGTGCTAATAACTCTACCAGATTTCCCTGGTTTGCAATCATGAATACTAATCCCATGAATAATAACATGGCTAACACCTTGAATTGTTATGCACGGTCCATATGCAATCTCTACTTTAGCTCCCCTCCCATCTATAGTCTTATAACTATTCATTATAAGCTCATTTCTAAGTGTGATTACCATATCCTTGGCAAAAACGATCCAAAGAGGTTTACTTTGGATAGCACCATACCGAAGCATGCCCGGTTTAGGGTTGACAGGATCATCATTCGGTGTAGTAACGACGTATATCGCCCCATATTTCCCTCCCATCGCGCCTCTGCCAAACCCTACGGCGCAATCGGCCAAGGCACGACGATTGTTGGCCCAATTTGATTGAGCACGCCAGCATGAGTCTATAGTGTTAAGAGTTTTCTTAATATTGCTTGGAAGATAGCTTGATAAGGGTTTATAATGCTTGTAATCTAGTGCATAAGCTGGTAGGGTTAAACATAAGTATGGTACAAGAAATGCAAGCAATATTAGAGGGGCTGGTGAGGCCATGGCTAGCTAGTTGAGATAATTCGAAGAAGGAATAAATAGAAGGGGATTTTATAGAGCAAGAGAAGGTGGGTCACACGTCTAGAGGCTAAAGACATTGAGTTGTTTCATTTAGTGCTAGACAAACGTGGTTGCACGAGCTCTATCTGGTTGACTTGTCTATCTCAAAGAAGAAGAAAGCCAAGAATAAAAAGATGGTTGACATCGCAAGTCTGCTCTGAAATTATAAAGAAAACTTGGAAATCCACTACATCATTCAAGTGTACAATGGATTTGGCAAGATGCAGAAGAATATTTGTCTGAACAAGCAATTTAGAGCCATTTAAAATTAAAGCGATTTATATGATTCAATTAATTGATTTAGAATAATAAATCTTGCAATTATCCAAAAATATAGATAAATATATGTTACTATTTGGGAATTAAGAGTTGATGAGATATGTAATGTATGTCTTACACTTTTTTTTAGATGTGAATTAACATTAATAGGTGTCCATTATTACTCATATAAAATCCAACATTAATTATGGTCGTTGAAATTAATTCACAATGGTTTTTTGGCTTACATCTTAAAACCCTCACTCTTCATGGAATTTAACTAAAAATTCACAAAATCTCACCATTTCGAGTTCTGATTCTACAAGGTAATGGGCTCTTCAGCTTTCATTCTTCTTTAATTTTTTAATGCCCACTTTTCCCTGACTCCATTTTAATTTTTGGCATGCAAGATAAATGCCTTATAATTATGGTATTTGATTTAGTTTTAGTGTTCATCAGTGGTGCTCGCATAAGTTTTAAATTTAAATGAAGAATAAACTTGAGAGTAATATTATAAAACTATTAATTAGAATTTAATTAACAATTTTAAATTTTTGAATTGAAATAATTATTAGACACCATCCAATTTTATTATATTTGAATTGATAAAAAATACACTGCAACTTAAGATCTCAACCCTTTTACTTACTCAAGATTTATCACTTCATGAAATTGAATTCAAAATTATAAGAACTTTGGACTCGATTTGAGTTTTTGACTATTATATATTGGTCTAGTAATTGACCTGTAAAACAAAATTTTTATTAGAATAAAGGATTTTTTTATATTTAAGTTAGTAAATATAGAAGAGATGAAATATATACGTGAAGAGAGAATATATGACAGGAAGAATAATGTTGCATGTGAAACATGAGAGTAATAAAGTCAGGTGAGTTTGCTTGATGATCTATGATATTTAAGAATACTTTAAGTCACATAAGCTTACCTGTTCGAGAGAGAGAAATGATGAGAAATATCTCACTTCCTAAAAAGTTGGGTCATTAGTTGTTGTACCACGCTTACCATTGAAGGATTGGCTGATTCTTGAGAGTAATCCATAGGTAGAAGGTTGGCCAAACCATGAGAATTGCAGAGTCAAGCTTAGAAATAGTCATTGATGGAAAGGTTAGCCCGTGATAGTTTAAGAAAGATAGTTATTAGCCAAGGAGGATGGCCATCATAGGTTATAAGTGCTAGCGTGGGAGTTATGATTAGGAATATCCAATAGTGAAAAGGTTGGTTTGAAACATCATAAACCCTTACCCAAACCTGCATCACATCATAAACCCCAACTTATGTTCAGAAATAACAGATCCTATGCTGAGGTACTCACATCCAAACCACAATAGATGGTCACAAAGATGAGGAGAATAATATAGTACAACTCCACGGATGAGGATAAGGAATGGTTGCATAGGAGCTTAGTGGGAAATATCTTGCCAAATGTGGATGTAGCAACACTGGAGGCAACAGTTTTAAAATCAAGTGTCAAAGCTGTGAGCTTTCGTTTTTTGGGAGCTAGCCAAGTGATTATTACCTATGTGGATCAGTTAGCCTTAGTGCAAGAACAAAGGAATAAAGTATCTGTGTTGCATTCTCTATTCAGCAATCTCAGACAGTGGGAAACAAGGACTAGAGCATCTGACAGATTTGCTTGGATCTCCATATTTGGTTTGCCAATGGAAGGGTGGAACAGAAACTGTATCAATATTTAGCTTCAGAACTGGGGAAATATTGTAGGATACGACACTTCCTGTGTTAGTCAGGGGTCCATATCAGGTATTAGGGTTCTTATTTGAACCACAAAGCTGGAACCTTTACATGATCAAGTGTTGCTCCAGCTTGATGGAGTGCAGGTTGAGGTCAGTTTGAAAGAAATCAAAGGTGAGTTTATCCCCTCTCTCACAACAGTCAAACACTCCATGGATGTATCATTGTGCTCAACATTTGTGTTATCCGATGACGATGAAGATATTTTTATGAGGAAACTAATAGAGCAGCAACGACTCACATAGAGACAAAACAAAGACCCGAATTTGAATATGAATTCACCGGTTTGTTGGGCACCCAAACTCAGATTGCCAGCACACTTACCACGTTTGAAGTTTCACCGTTGTACCTTTACCCAAAAATTACTGAAATCTGCAAACATGCGGTTTTATCTGATGAGAGTACGTACGAAGGCAATAACCGGTTAGCCTTGGTACCTTACGTATATATGGAGGTGGATTCAGTTGCATGCAGAGAGGTAGCTGTGCAACAAGTTTCTTGCTTTACTGCTAAGGATGGGCTGGATCAACATATAGATTATGACAGTGGACTCCTAAAGAAGATGGGCCGTAAGAAAAGCGAAATCAACGAGCATTGGGCCATCTTTTACAACCTTCATCACTCTTATTCTTTGATCCATATGAGCTCGATTGCTCTGGAAGTAGGAAACAAGAAATCCCACAGAAAAAAAGCAACGAAGCTCACACGCTCTTAGGAGGAGGAAATCACGTCAAATGGGAAAACAAAACGGTAAGCAATCGAGAGCCGTAATTGTTGAATACTCGGTTTCGATAATGGGATAAAGAACGGAAATGCTATTATCAAGGTGGTAAAGAATTGATTGGTGAGGATGAGGCAAGTAGTTTAAGATCCGGACCCCGACACCAATCTGGTGATGAAGCAAATGAGCTTGCACATTCGATAATAGAGGCGAAGCCACCGCTTGGGAAGTTGGAAAATCTATTATCCAAGGGCATGACGATAACACACTCATGACTCAGACACTGCAGGGATTCCTAGACCGAGAGCAAGAAGAGTGGATCCTAAGAAAGAAGTCGTGATTTGCTTCCGTAAATAGTCTGAAGGTATGGTCTCTGTAATCACTTATATGGATAGTATAATTATATGGAATGTGTGTGGCTTAAGGGGCAGAGAAAAAAAAAGATGTTTGAGGAATCTTAGTAGAAAATTTAATATTCATATCCTGGGTATTTTGGAAACAAAATTGGAAACTTTGAATGATTTCACTATTACTGCTATATGGGGTCGTCATCCTAGGGCTTGATATGCAATTCCCTCATTAGGCCTTTCGGGGGAGATATTATGTATATGGAATCCAGATCTTTTTTGTGTCTCTAGCTGTTCTGTTGCTATGAATGGCTGTATTTTGCATACTCGGTCCAATCTAGATTGCCTAGTCTCTTTTGCATATGCTCTGAATGTTGGGAACCTGAAGAATGTGCTGTGGACTTATCTTGTTACATTTAGAAATAGTGTTAGCAAGCCGTGGTGTTTTGCGGGTGATTTTAATGAAACCTTATTCCCGTCAGATAGGAAAGGCGGCTCACAAATAACATCTTTCATGACAAGATTCAAAAATTGCATTGATGGTTGTAATCATATGGAGCTCCCCTTAAATGGGAGAAAATTTACATGGTCTCGAGGTAATGCGGCGAGCCGTATTGATAGAATATTTGTATCGGGGGATTGGTTGCAGACTTTCCCATCATCTACCTTATTTGGTCTCTCAAAATATTCATCTGATCATAGGCCTCTGCATCTGTTGCTAGACTCTACAAATTGGGGCCCGAAACCCTTTTGCTTCATGAATTGCTGGTGGCTTGTGTCTGATTTCAGGAATATGATTCAGAGCTTTTGGAGTTCAATCATGGTTTCAAAATCTGGCACAAGGAAAATGGTCCCAGCTCTAAAGATGTTGAAAGAGAGATGTCGGCAGTGGAGTAAAGCTAATATGGGAAGCATGAATAACAGAATTGCAGAACTGGAACTTGAAGCTAACTCAATGGATCGTAAAAATGAGTGCAGGGTCTTGAGTGCTGATGAACTGATTAGAAGTAATTCCATTGCCTCCCGGCTCAAAATCTGTATAGAGCTCAAGAGTCGCACGGCATCAGAAGTCAAGAATTCAGTGGTGTAAGCTTGGAGATAAAAATACTCGATTCTTTCATCTAGCTGCAACAACAAGACAGAAAAAGAATCAGCTTGCATGCCTGGAGGTTGATGGACAGATCCTATCTAAACCAATCGATGTGAAGCTAGCTGTCTTTAACTTTTTTTGCAACCTATACTCCCACCAGAACAGACCTAGAGCTTCATGTTCAAACCTGGAATTCTCAAGGCTGAAGCCTTCATCCTCGGCTGCTCTTGAATTGCCATTTTCTGCAGAAGAGATTAAAACAGTTGTGTGGGATTGTGATGGAAATAAAGCTCCAGGTCCTGATGGTATTAACTTCCTTTTCATCAAGAAAGCATGGAACATTATAGGTGAGGACATTATCCAGATGGTTGATGACTTCTATTGGATTAATCTCCTTCCTGCTGGTATCAATAGCACCTTTGTTACTCTTATTTCGAAGATTAAAGGTGCTAACAAGCTATCAGATTTCAGACCTATTAGTTTGGTTGGCAACCTATACAAGATCATCTCAAAGATTCTAGCAACCAGGTTGAAACATGTTGTGCCAGAGGTCATCTCTCATCATCAAAATGCTTTCATCAAAGGGAGGCAAATTTTAGACGTCTTGATTGCAAATGAGGTCCTTTCTTTCATTAAGAAGAAAAAGGGTAAAGCTTATCTCTTCAAATTAGATTTTCATAAAGCCTTTGATTCGGTGTTATGGGAATATATTAATGAAATCATGGCTAGTATAGGCTTTGGCAATAGATGGCGAGGGTGGATTATGCAATGCATATCAACAGCAAAAATGTCTGTGCTTGTTAATGGGTCTCCCACGGAGGAATTCTGCTTAGCTAAAGGCCTACGCCAAGGAGACCCTCTCTCTTCGTTTCTCTTCAACATTGCAGTCTAGGGGTTGAGTTGTATGTTGCCGCGTGGCTGTGATTTGGGTTTGACTTCAAGTATAAACATCGGCAATACAGGGCTTGTCATATCTCACTTACAGTTTGCCGACGACACCCTTATATTCAGTTCAGACTCTTTACATAGCATGCAGAACATTAAACGTATCCTATTATGCTTTGAACTTGTCTCGGGGTTGAAGGTCAATTTTTATAAAAGTAGCATTGTGGGTGTGGGTGTAGCAGCTCATACATGTAACTTCACGGCTCAGCTTCTCAGATGCAAGCAGGATTAGCTGCCTCTCATGTATCTTGGACTCCCCATCGGTGGAAACCTGGGCAGAGCTACAATGTGGAATCCTATTTTACGCAATATCAGTTTCGGTTGGCTTCGTGGAAATGCAGGTTCTTATCTATTGGGGGCCGTTTGTGCTTGATTAAATCTGTGCTCAGCAATCTCCCTATCTATGTTCCCTATGCCTGCTTCAGTTGCCTCCATAATTGATCAGAAACTTCGATCCTTCCTCTGGTTTGGAAATGAGGAAAGACACAAAATATGAAATGTCAGCTGGGCCACTGTTACTCTTCCAAAACAAGCGGGTGGTCTTGGGATTGGTCCCTTAAGGGACAAAAACACAGCTCTACTCTTTAAATGGTTATGGAGGTTTGGGTCGGAGGAATCAAGTATGTGGAAGGATGTGATCAAAAGCATCCACAACACCAATTGCTCTAAACTGCTGCTGCAAGCTCCTATTCCAGGAGCTGCAACTACATGGTCCCGGATTTTCAATCATTGTGTGAGAAATAATAAGCTGCAGGATATTATGAAAGAGCAATCTCTGGTTCTTATCAGAAATGGCAAGAAGACTAAATTTTGGCTTGACTGCTGGCTTAATAACCACTGTTTAGCAGAGCACTTCCCTACTCTTTTCTAATTATCCAATGACAAAGCTGCCAGCATTGCTAAGATGGGAATGTGGGAAGGGTATGTGTTGTTACTCAATTTTGGACCCCACGTGTTGGAGACGGTGTATACCTCTTTTGAACAGAGTGTAGGAGTTTAGCTCATATTCGCCAGAATATTGATAAAAGCATAGAAAGAAATATTTTGTTTTTTTGAAACCTTGTTTGAGCTGTTTTCTGCTCTTTTTATCCTTCCCCTTTACTACCAAAATCATCAGGTTCTCTTAGGTTCATCAGGATTCTTCATAATGCTAAATTCGTTCTTTTCTTATCTGGTCTTTAAGGTTGAATAAATCCCTCAGAATTTGCACTAAAAAATGGTTCTGCTGCTGTCGTAATTTTTTTATTCCAACTTAGGCTCACGATTGACCCCAGTTTAAATGCGATATCGACCATCCTAGGTATATTCTATAACTCATTACATGTTGAAAAATTGACGTACACCTTTATTAGGTCCTAGGGATCATTGTTCTTAGAGCAGATTTTCAGTCAGATTTGGATGCTCAGTATTGTCAGATCAAAAACCTTTTTGACCAACTAGATTACGTAAAAAGATTTTATCTCATTTTGACTCCTTCATCAAAGTTGTAGTCCTAGACGTGTAGATGAATTTGGGCTTTTGAATCACTTGATTTCGATATCAGAGGCCTAAGATGTTCCCGTTTGAATATCTAACATGAAGGCAGAGAATTCTGCCGCGAGAAGGATATTGACCCGAGTCTGCACTAAAGAAACTCTATTTTTGGCCTAGTTTTTTTATTTTCGTTCTTAATTCATACTCTCAGTCATATCAGGATTCTCGGCATTCGTCAGTTTTTGAGTTAGACCCGGAGATTCCTTTTGACCAACTAGATTCTTGCCGGTTTCCGTCACGTAAAAGATTTTATCTCACTTCGACTTCTTCATCAAAGTTTTAGTCCTAGACGCGTAGATGAATTTGAGATTTTGAATCACTTGATTTTGATATCAGAAGCTCAAGATATTCCATTTGAATATCTAACGTGAGGGCGAAAATTTCGCACGGGAAGGATATAGCCCAAGTTTGGGGCTGATTCAAGGGATTTTTTGGACCAAGGACTGAATCGAAAATTGTTAAAATGAGGGATTGAATTGAAGAAGGATATTGAAAGTTGGAGAGGGGGCTGGATCATCATAAATGACAGGATTTTTTCCACACCGAATAAGGAAAATGAGACTTTGCAGCTGCACCCTCCATCTGATTTCTTTCCTTTTTTTTTTGCAAATTTCCTGCTGGTTTCCATGTTTGTCTTGCTGATTGGAGAGCTTGAGACCACGTTTTTATTGACTCATTTCAAAGGGAGCAGCTGGCCCTATGGAAGGAAAGAAGCCACACCATCCTCTAACTGGGAAAGAAATCAGTGCTGATCACAAAATCAGAATCAAACATTCTGGTTTCCTATTTCTGCTCACCCAAGAATACACCCTAGAGTTAATGTAATATTTGTTTCCTAAGTAAAGCCCTGTATAGGCTATATAGAAGCCTCGACTGTTGACCTAAAGGGAGGGGGGAAAAACGCACAAAGAAAGAGCATAAAAGGGGGCAGAAAGAGAGCAGAAAGATAGAAAAAAGAGAGCAGAAAAATAGAAAAGAGAGGGTAGAAAAACAAGAGAAAAACATAGAGAAAAGAGCAGAGAAGGAAACAGCAAAAGAAAGAGAAGGAAAACGCAAGAGAGGCAGGCGACGGGGAAACCAGTCATTTACCAAAGACATAGTGAAATCGCCGTCCGTTCAAAGCATCTCTATTTTCGTCTATCATTTACAGCCGCCCAAGGAGGCACGCGTGAGCTGTGTCTTTCGGCCTTGGGTTTTATTTTCTGCAAACAGGAGCTGCAGTTTGAAGGAACACGCAAGAGAGGCAGGCGACGGTATTCAAGGAAGCACGCGTGAGCTGTGATATTTTTGGTCCCTGGTGTTGCTACCTAATTTTTGACCCATATTTTGATAAATTTTCAGAAAAAATCAAAAAAAGGCAAAAAACAATGAAAACCCCAAAAAATGCATTTTTGATATATTTGCATCGTTTTTAGCATTTTCAACGTCATCTCAAAAGAATTAAAATTTTCAAAGGTATTTGGAACGCGTTCAACTTTTAACGCGTAAATTTTATGATCACTGATTTTCCT
The DNA here is from genome assembly GCA_015852605.2 of Populus deltoides. NCBI lineage: Eukaryota > Viridiplantae > Streptophyta > Magnoliopsida > Malpighiales > Salicaceae > Populus > Populus deltoides. Next base: position 919,313 of record CM027580.2, read on the forward strand.
TGTTGAGTTGACGTTGATATTGCTCGCTTTCAAAAATACAAAAAGATAAGAAAAATCAAAATTTACAAAAAAAAAGTAAAAGAAAAGGAAAGGAAAAGTTGAGGGACTAGTTTGAAAACCTAGCAAAACTTTTCCTATAAATACTAAGCTACAGTGAAAAAAGGGGGGGAAATTTACAGGGGGAGAAATTTTTTGGAGACGGGGAGAAAAATTGATTCACGGGGAAGGAGAAAAATTCTGAGGCATGTGAAGCGGAGAAAAACTGAGAGAAAAAAAAGAAGAAAACCTAAACCTACAAAAAAAACCATCGCAGCCGCCACCCTCTGAAACCAAAAAAAGCCGCCCCCTCCTTTGGCTTTGGGAAAGCAAACCCGGAGAACCCCTCTCCCTTTAAAACAAAAAAAACCAGAGAGCACAAGGGGGCTCCCATTTTTCTCCTTCTCACACACCATCCGGCAGCTCCCATTTCCCTCCCTTTATCAGCTGTTTCTTCCACTCTCCCAGCCAAAAGAGGCCAGCCTCACACTCCCCTTTTTGATTTGTTTTCTCCTCCTATCACAGCCACCAGCTTCCCACAGTCCCTCTCTTCGTCCCGGCATAAAGCCCGTCCCCCATTGATTCCATCTTCATCTTCTTCCTCAGCCCTTGCACACCCACTCCCCTCTCTTTCGGACCAAACAAGCCCCACCACATCGTCGGTTTCCTAGCCGACCAAGCCTTCCCTCAACAAAGGAGAAGCAGACCATACCACATCGCCTCAGCCTTTGCCCAACCGCCGTTCACTATCCTCCCTCTCAGCTGCTCCCCCACGAGTTCGCCTCTCTCCCAGTCGACCCATCGACTCCTTTCTCAGCCCTCAACAGCGACGGCCACCGACCACCGGGAGTCGCCCCTGTCACCATCGCCATTCCTTCCAGCCCGCACGCGAAGAAGCCCGTTCATCGGCGCAGATCGGCCTCCAACAACAGTCCTTCTTCCACGGTCGTTGGGCACCGCACTGCCTTCCCTCTTCTCCAAAGAACCGAACAGCTCCCCTCATCTCCTCTACAGCAGACCCGTCCATGACAGAGAAGAGAAAGGAAACAAAGAACTGATCTGCAGAGAAGCAGATCTGTAACGGAAAGAAAAAAATTAAAATCAACTGCTGTTTGTGTGTGTTTCTCCTTTCTGCGAGATAGCGGTGGTTGTCACCGCCGGCAAGAAGGAAGAGAAGAGGGGAGAAAGCCATTTCTGCCCCCCCTGTTTCTGGTTTGATTTCACGGCGGCGCGTGGACCCATGCGCCGCCAGCGGCGGTGGTGCGTGAGATCCACGCGCCGCCACATCCTTGCTGTTCCAGAGGTCTTCACAGCACTATTCCAGCGACTCAGAGGTTACCAAAGCACTGTCCCGGATTGTTTTGGGTCATTTTTTGTAATTTTAGAATTGTTTAATGTTATATTTGTGTAATTTTGAGTTTTTCTTTTCATAGTTTGTATTTTATATTTTATGTAAATGTGGATGTAGAAGAAAAGAAAAGAAAAGAAAGAAAGAAAAGAAAAGAAAAGAAAAAGAAATGTTTGTGTGTGTTTGCTTTTTTTATTTATATTATTGAATTATAAAAAAAAAAGGACAAAAAGAATTAATTGTTAATTTAAATATGGTTAAATATCTCAAGGACAAATAAAATCAAGTTGTATTTTCCATGAAAATATAAGAACAAGTTTCTATATATATTCGGGGATTTAATAACTGATTTATTCAAGCCTTAGAATTTAATTAATATTTTAAATTTTCAAATCACATCAGAACACAAAGCGACTTACCTCAGGTAGGGTGTGTTAGGGTGCTAATACCTTCCCTAACCACAACCAGTCCCTTACCCGCAAATCTCTGATAAGACCGGTACATCAGGTTTCCTAGTAGCCCTTAATGAATTACTAGGTGGCGACTCCAATGAACCAATCAAAATCAAAGCACAACGAGATGATAAAAATCGCGCCGGACGCCGCTGTGGATTTTTTGACGTCACGACACTGGTTTCATTTTCTGCAAACAGGAACTGCAAGTATAAGCCCCAATCTCTCCTCCTTTGTTATTTTTATACGACCAGGTGCAGCAACTGCAGTGCCATCTCCTTCGCCTGTTTCAGCGCCAGGTAAGTCCATGCATTCTCTTTGCTTTGCATTTTAATTATATGTTACTGTGCAATCTTTTGTGGTTACTATTCAAGTGAATTATAATTCACTTGGACAGTTTGTCTAAATTTTGTGTCTGGGTCCCCCCGAGGCATGTGACCCGTCCGGACCTAATTCTTTTTTTGTTTTGAATAAAATAAAAGAAAGAGAAAGATTTATTTTCTGGAATATTTATTTTAAAGTCTGAATTTTTTTTTATGTTGTAAAAAAAATATATACCAATCTCGTATTTAGAATACCTGGTTTTTGACGCAACTGCGGCAAATATACATATATATCAAAATTTGTTTTCTTATGTGTTGCATACGGCCAATACCCTAACATGTTTTGAACGCTCTTTTTTTATATACAAAAAGTATTGAAAGTTTTGAAAATGTGTTTTCGCATGGATTTCTTAAACATAAAAAAATTGTTTTCTTGCATTTCTGGATTTTACAACATGTTTGTAAAACTCCAAAGGGTATTGGCCAATATTCCAAAAAAATATAAAAATCTTATTTTGGGGGGAATTCATCTATTATTCATCGCTAATGTTTGGATAAAGAAATCCTTAAAGGACGAATATCCAAAATATTATTGGGAATAATTTGTTATTATTCACTGTTAATATTTGGATAAAGAAACCCGGAGTGGTAAATATCCAAAATAATTTTCTAGGAATAATAAATCGACACATCCTTGAAAGAAGCCTTGATTATAATCGAGGCCATTTCAATTTTTTCCCCCACAGTTTGGGAGCCATGAGAGTATAAAACACTAAGGCAAGTCAAAATAGGCTTTTAAAGCGCCCTAGATTTCTAATTTTTTTCCCTCCTCCTTGCGATTTCACAGTCGCGAAACTCTTGAAATACCAAGGGAAAAATGAGCTTTTAAAGCACATGGAATCTCCTTGGATTTCTATCTTAATAAATTTAGTTATAATCAAACCTAGAAAAACTGATGGGATTAGAAAACACCAACACCATAGCAATTATAAGGCAAACCAAACACCAAGCAGCTTACCTTAGGTAGGGCGTACTAGGGGTGCTAATACCTTCCCTTTACGCAACCAGTCCCTTGCCTTAGAATCTGTGAAAGACCAGTTAGGTTTTCTAGTGACCATAATACTAGGTGGCGACTCCCTTTTATACAAAAAAACAAAGACCCCCAAAACCAATCGAGGGTCGCCGCGACGCCCCGCTCCGCCGCGCTCCGCCGTGAGGGTGCGACAGTATGAGTGGATTTGGGTTTTTTCCTGGATACGTCCGCTACGGGGGCGCAACATTGGCTTGCTCGATTAGCTTTATGCAATCCTATCGACTGTACTCATGGACAAATATGGAGAGGATAGACTAATATGGAAGGACAATAATTCAGGAAGATTTTCAGTTAAATCTCTCTGTGGATTGTTAAGCCCAAAGCCTTCCACAAACAATGCCTTCTCGTTTGCTGGAATTTGGAAAGGTATTGTCCCTCCTAAGGTAGAGATCTTTTGCTGGATGGCTATCATTAACAGAATCAACACCCGATGTATGTTGGTTCGAAGAGGTATATTGGGTAGCTCAGAATCAAATTGCCCTATCTGCCTAGTGGAGGCAGAATCGGTGGACCATATCCTGCTACACTGCCATAAGCATTGGCTTATTTGGTCCAAAATCATTAAGTGGTGGGGTTTAGTTTGGTGTTGCCCAAAAGAGCTTCTCGATTTGTGGTCTCAATGGACTTCCATGGTGCATGGTCATTTTAGAGGAAGGCGTGGGCGATGTTGTTCTTCTCAGTGGCATGGTCTCTTTGGCTACTTCGAAATGATCTGATCTTCCAACAGAAGACACCTGACTATGATTCAATATTCTTTCTTATTATCACCCGTTTATGTCTATGGCTAAAAGCTATCCATTCTGATTTCCCATACTCCCCTTCAGATCTGATCAGATCGGCAGATGGCTTACTTCGGTGGTCCAATGCCCACTCTTTTAGGATTTATAATATGTGGTCTCCTCCTATGATTAATAGCCTCAAATGGAACGTGGATGGCTCGTCTCTTGGTAAGTCAGGCCCTTCTGGAATAGGTGGTGTACAGCGAAATCATCATGGACATCTTCTCGGTATGTTCTCTGTTCCAGTTGGTATTTTAGACTCTAATATTGCTGAGTTAAGGGCTATTGTCAAAGCCATTGAACTTTCAACATCTAATTGTCTCTTCCACCATCAACACCACATCATAGAATCTGACTCTGTCAATGCTATTAGCTGGATGAATAAGCCTCACAGCCGTCCCTGGAAGCATCATAATCTGTTCTCCTCTGTTAATAGGCTGAAAGCATATTTTGGTTCAATCACCTTCTCCCATATCTTCCGTGAAAGTAATTGCATGGCAGACTGCATAGCTAAACAAGGAGTGCAGAGATCAAGTGATTTTGTTGCCTGGCTTTGACTCCACCTTTTTCTATGGCCTTGCTCTTGTGTCTTCTCCCACTATGTCTTTGAGTTATTTTCGTTTTTGTTTTGTAGAGGATTGTTTAGCTTTGAGCTCATTCGGATGGCTATTTTAAGGTTTTCTTTGCTTTTGTTTTTCTTATACTGCGCTTTATCCTATTTATGGCTTTTTGCCATAGTAAGATATTGTGTAGTTTCTGTACTACTCCCGCTAGGCTTTGGCGTTTAAATAATATACACATCTTAAAAAAAAAAGGTAAGCTGCATTGCTTGATTGTCTGATAAAAAGCTAAAGTTTTTTTTTTGTTGAAAATAAAAAGCTAAGGTGTTATCGTATTTCTAGTTGTTGGTCTGTCTATGGTTTAAGAAAAGTCCTCATCAGTAAGGAGGTCCTTATTTTATCGGGTAAAAACCTAACCGTTCTAACGTTTATATAAAAAATATATTTTAATATCAGGAATATGTTTTACGTAGAAATTCGTAATCCCGATACTAAAAGAAGACAAAAAGATTTTTTTAGAATTTTTGAAATATTGACCTAGTTCTCATGACTCTAACAAACTTGTTATTCTGACCAAAGTGCATACTAATACATATATTTTTTGAAAATTTTTTGTTGTATGAAAATATGATGTGATGATTTTTTTCTTTATTTTGAAGAGACTAGGCCGTATAATTGAAAACAAAACATTTTTATTTTATTTTATATTTTTGATGTCTCGACGAAAACTGGGTATTTTAATACTGGATTTGTATCTTTACGGTATAAAAATACAAACCAAAGATTAAACAATTTTGATAAAAATATGCAAAAAAATCAACAAATTTTTTAAGGATTTTTATTTTTTTATATCTATAAATATATATAAATAATATAAATACATTATAATATATAATATAATATTAGGTGGTTTGGTGGACGACCCAACTAACTGGGCCGGACTCAGCCCCAAAAGGGTTGGGCCGTTCTTGGCCCAACAGTTCTCCTTTTTTAGTTCGGGCTAGACGCCAGACCAGGGTGGGTGAATCAGCCCCACAAAACATCAGGGCTGGGCCAGAACCAGCCTAGCCTAGAGAAGAAAACCCACAGTGTTGGGCCAAAACCAACCTGGCCCAGCAACAACAAAAAACCAACGGGGGGAATTATTTTCCCCCCATCCTCCTGCATGCAGAACGAATGTTCTGCATGCAGGAGGAAATGCAGGCAACAAAATAAATGAGGGGGAAGGAGAGTTTACCTGGCGTAGAGGAGGCAGTGCCTTGTTGGTCGGACTGCGTCGCTGGCGGTGCTGTGGTGGAGGCCGGTGGCGGTGTCGTGGCTCACGGACGGCGGCTCCAAGCAGCGGCGCTGCTGTTTCAAGCGGCGGAGAGAGAGAGTCTTCCTCTTCCCCTCTCCTCTAGTTTTTTCATTTTTTTTTCTCTGTTTCGTTTACCAGCAGTCCCCCTTGTCTTCTCGGTTTTGTTTTGTTTTTGTTTCTAAATTTCCCTCCCAATTTCAAGCCTTTCCTTCCTTCCCTCTATTTCGGTTCCTCTCTCTTTCGGTTCGTTCTCTCCTCTCTTCGGTTTGTTCTGTTTTCTCCTGTGTTTCATTTTTTTCCTCTGCGTTTTTTTTGTTCTCCCCCTCTTTTTCATTCTTTTTGCGTGTTGGCGTTGCCTCTATTTATAGAGCCAAAGGAGCGGGGCTCATTATTCTTGCGCATGGGGAGCAGGGCAGCGCCGGTCGGTTGGCTAGTGGGCGCGGCTGGCTAGGCGCGACTCCCCTGGTTTCTCATCATCAAAGGCGTGGGGCTTGAGTCTTGGCGAGCACACGGGAAGAGAGAGATGCAACAAAATTAAAGAAGAAAAAAACAAAACCTTTTCTTTCTTCCTTACGTCCAGGGGAAGAAGAAAGAGGAACAATGTCATTCAAAACGACACCGTTCTGATCTTTTTTTTTTTAACATGAAACGGCGTCGTTTCATTTAAATCAAACAAGGCGCCAAAAGCGCGTCAATTTTCAAAGCGACCCTCAATTTATCCTTTGTTCTATTAAGTCCTCAAATGTAATTTTGATTTTAAGAATTAATGCAATTGCATCCCTGCCAACTTCAATCTCCGCCCCTATAGTTGGCCGCCTTTTTCACTTTGATCCTTGGTCTCTAATTTATGCAATTTGACCCTCAATTGACCAATAAACTTCTAATTTCTTCAATTTGGCCCCTGGTTGGGTTAATTACAGCCCCTCTATTTCGCGCCTTTTCCAATTTGGTCCTTGGTTTCGAATTTCCTCAATTAAGTCCCTAATTGGCCATTAAACTTCAATATTTATGCAATTAAGCCCCTGATTTGACCAAATCAACTCTTAAAAATTATAATTTGACCCCAGAACTTTAATTTCTTCCAATTAAAGCTCAAATTGACTTAAAAATCAATTTTTCTTGCAATCAAACCCTCTATAAATTCAATTAAACCTTCAATAAAATCCAATTAAGTCCATAAACATCCAATTTTAGACTTTTCTCTTCAAATTAAATTTTCTTTTCCCACTGGGCTCTCATCATTCAAGTATATACTGTAAAAAATTTCAATCCTTGTATTTTTGAACCTCTTTAATCAATTTTTCTAATCCTTTTCTGAGCGCCAACCTTCTATTATTTTTCTAATTTCTTCCGGCTATATATTTATTTTTATTTTTGTGTGGGGACCCAAAAATGGGTTAAAACATTATATGTAGATTTGTTAGGTATAAACATGTATCCTACTTGCTATCTGATTTTCCCTCAAACATGCTTGTGATCAATGCCTACCTAGTCCCACTCCTTCAAGAAGAATGTATCCTTTCATATTTGGTGGGAAAATCCTTTCCTATTTGGTGGGAGAATGAGAGAATTATGGGGTATTTGAGAGTGTGGTAGCAATTATTTGTCAAAGTGTTTTTTTCTCGGAAATACATCAAAATAATTTGTTTTATTTTTTAAAAATTAATTTTGACATTAGCACATCAAAACAATTTTGAAAAAAAAAATTAAAGCAAAGAAAAAATAAAAATAAATATTTTTTCAAAAAAGATTTTTAAAATACAAAAACAAACATGACTCTTACAACATATTGGACGACGCAAACAACTGTGTTAAGAGGACTAAGACCCAAAATGTTTTTGGAAGTTCATCTTGGATCTCATACATTTAATGGTTCTTTCAATTAGATCCCTCCAAAAATTTTGCTAATTTTATTTATGACCCATTTCTGTCAAATTAACTTCATATTCATATTGGATCCCCTATTTATTTTACTCCAAAAAGTTCATGTGTGTGTGTATGTGTGTATATAGTTGGACACTGAGTTACAGTTTATTATACAATTAATATTTTAAAAAAGCTTTCAATATTACCAAATCTCAAAAAATTTCAATTCAACCCATCATTATTTCACATTTAATTTTTTTATTTTTAAAAAAACACAACAAATTCATTATCAAAATCACAACAGTCACTACAATAATAACTTATAAATTAGGAGAAGCTATTTCTGCTTTTGCTACAGGTACATCATCACTACTGTTGTAGGCTGTGTTAACTTCACTGTTTGATGAGCTGCTATTATCATCAGTTCCTTCCTCTTCATGCAACATTCGCACACCAACCCTCTTTATTTGTACAACTGGACCATCTGGAAACACTGAATCCATCACCATTATCGAATGCCCCCAAATTTCCAATAGCTTAACCATAACAATTCAGACTTTTTGGCCGAAAACTCTATCGAAAAATTGAGGGGTAAGAAACATGACAATAAGGATTGCATACTGACGTAGCAGAAAACCATGTGAATAGATCAATGCCACATATCCGGTGCGCAGCGGGTGAGGATATTTTGAATGACACGTACTCTACAAATTCTTTCTAAAGTAGCCACTCCTGTTCTTCCTCCTCGTTAAACCACATTAACATCTCATTTTCATCATATTCAAGGACAATGTTGAATCTGTTGCCCTAAAGTTCTATCTGTTCCATCAAAGCAGCATTTATAAAATGAGCAAAGGAAAATTTTTCTAGATATACGTACAAGAACAAAAATGTAGAGTTGAAATAAAACAGAACTTATAAAATGAGCAACGGAGATCAAGAATTTTAAAATTTGCCAATGTTTTACGCCTAGTTGTCGGATGTGGTTTGGAGACAGACCTGAAAAGAACCTGGCTTAAGTTGTTGGATTAATTCAGGTGAATTAATTTTTTCTTTTAAAATGATATTGTCGACTAGAACCAATCTTCTGGTTTGATTAGAAATAGTCCAACTTAGGTTTTTCTCTGAGCTAGTTTTGGGTTTGATGTGATGACCCGGGTTATCCGATTCATGGATTTACCTATCAAACCTAATATGTTTTTTCTTTTTTCTTTTTGATTCTTTAATTTTTTTTTCTTTATTTCACTCTTCTTCAATATATGTTGGATTGGTTGAGAAATGAAATTCATGGTTTATTTTTTTCTATTTTATATAGGATTATTACTATATAAAAAAAACATATTTTTAGAGTTGATGCTTGATTTTGTAAACATCTAATTTTATTATAAAATTAAATAAAAATAATTTATAAAAATAACAAAGTCATTAAACCTATTAAATTTCATGACCCAGATGGTAAGGTAACAGAGATCAATCAAATCTGAATATTTTTTTTACTAATTAAATTTTATCATGTGTTATTTTTATTTTATTTCCACATAAAAAAAATGAGATAAAATTAAGAGAATAAGATGAAAAATAAATAAACCTTTATATATATATATATATATATATTTTAGCCAACATGTAAGATGAGATATTTAATATATCTTATTATAATAATACAAGATCCTATAAATAAAAATTAATTAATTAAATAATATCATGTAACATTTAAAAATATCCAAAAACCCTTGCAAACTTTATCAATTCACGCTTGTAGTCTAAAGAAACAAAACAATGAAGCCTAATAATAATATAATACAAATTCTAGACCCGTCTTCGCAAAAAGCCAAGCGAAATCGCCAAAAGTTTCATTACGGTGGGCAGCACAATAATAATTTCTAAAAATACGAGAAGCTATTTCTACTTTGGGTACGTGTGCTGCATCATCATCATCATCGCTACTGTTGTGGGCATTGATAACTTCATCCTTTGATTGGATGTCATCATCCTTTCCTTCCTCTTCATGCAACCATCGTACACCAATCGTCCTTATTTGGATAGCTGGTTTTTTTCGACGCACTGAAATACTCACTTCATCACCATTATCAAATATAGGATCATCTCCCCCTAATTTCCTGTGCATAAACGATTGGAATTCACGAACACCACGCTTGTAACTCACAGGGGGGAGATAGGCTTGACAACGCAAGTATCGACCACTGGTATTGTTTCTGATTATAATATAAAAAGGATCTAAGAGAGTGTACTCTGACGTCATACAAAACCTTGTGAACAGAGTAAAGCCACATATCCGGTGCGCAGGAGGAGGTGAGGATATTTTGAATGAAAAGTTATCTACAAACTCATTCTGAATTAGCCATTTATCCTCATAAAACCACCTCGACTTCTCATCTTCATCAAATACATATATGACAACGCTGAATGTGCCATCTATAAATGCTATCTGTACCACCAAAACAATTTCTATAAAATGAGCAGAAGACAAATATTCAAATGTAGATCAAAAACAATAAAATGGGTGAGGGAGGACCTGAAATCTGGATGGCTGTATTTGAGCACTAACCGTTTCCATAATTCTAAACATGTGTGAGTCAAACTTTTGGATTAATTCTTGCTTCATCCGATCTTGGAACTCGACTAATTGATCACAACCATCTGCTTTAGTGTTAGCAACTAGATTTCCAAGTCTTTGCAGTGAATTGCAAAAGGACACATCTAACAAAATCAAATGGGATGGAAGCTCTGGGAGTGCCTCAAGCATTTTGCAATTTCTTAAATATAGGCCTCTGAGTAGACCAAGATCCTTGATGCTTTCTGGAAGAAAACGAATTGGAGTTCCACTTAAATCTAGTCTCTCCAAGGACCGTGGCAGTGAAAACGAGGTAAATCTCAACATTTTCCTCGCTGAAAACCTAGAGGGAAACAATAGCTTCAATGGAAGAGATGTAATGTATGATGTACTTGCAACAATTCCATCACTTTGAAGCAAGCTACGCTCCTGATGATGCTCTAACACCATATTCATCAGCCTGTCAAGATTTGAGCAACAATCTAAAACCAGCTCTTGAAGTGAATTCAATCTACACATTTCTTCTGGAAGCTCCATAAGACTTATACAATTTCTTAGATTTAAGATCAACAGTCTTTGTAAATCACCAATAGATTCGTGAATTTGAACCAAACAGATGCAGTCTTCGAGTATTAACTTTTCAAGGCCTAGGAGACCAGAGAAGTCTGGGGTTCTAATGAGATCATGAGAGTGACGGAGATCAAGAATTTTTAATTTTGGAAGAAACTGCGAAAATACATGAATTTAGTTGTTATCAATTCAAAACGACAGAGATAGCTATAGAGAGAGACTCGATACATACCGGTTTGCCTTTCCAAGCATCAACTAGACAGCTTCTGGATAGATCAAGAACCACCAGCTTCTCCAAGCATACGTGATTTGGTATGGAGCTCAAAGATAATCCATGCCAACATAACCATATCAAATTCTTGGGAAAGTGCTCAAAACTTCCATGAAAATTAGTGTAGTTTAGTTGGAGAAATTTTACAACTGGCATCTTTCTAAGAGCATCCGTGCTGAGGATGGGAAACAAACTTGTTTGGCCAGTTTGTAATTTTCCCCCATTGGAAAAGTCAGAAAGCCATTGTTGAAAGAAGTTAAGCCTGCGGCGCTTGCTGCGAACCATTGAACTGGTACAAATAACTTCTGCATGGTCATCTTCCATTAATGCATGCATATCCAGGGTAAGGCCACGCAATTTTTTTAGCATCCTGCATAAAAAATATTAAAAGTACATGAGAAAGGAAAGTAAAAGATTGAATATGTCAAGGCACCACAAACCATTTAAGTAGACAAATAAAAAAAATTGAGCTACTTAACAGTAGTTCCATTCAATGCTCTAAAAGCATCCTCGTGACGCCATATTCTTTGACATTTGGGTGATTCTTGACGAGCAATTTCCCTTCCCATTTCACTTACTAGTTGATGCATCCACAATCTTTTATCATTGTTGATTTCTACAAGGCATCTATCGATAAGTTTGTCAATCCTAAATCTTGCACCTATACCGAGCCCATCTAGTATCGTTACTGCATAATCCACATCCATTCCATTGAAGAAACAAGCAATATCAAGGAATATGTTTTTTTGATAATCATCATCTAGAGAGTGGTAACTTATTCCAAGAACATTTTGAACTTCACAATTAGGAATCACTGCCAATTCCTGCAAAGCGCTTCCCCATAATTTTCTTCCTTTCCCTGATAACGAAGAACCAATAACACGAAGGGCTAATGGAAGTCCATTACAATGATGCACTATTCTCCAAGAGTCCTCCACAAAACCTTCAACAGGGTAAGCTTGTCCAAAGGCATGCCAACTGAAAAGCTGGAGTGATTTTTTGTTGTCTAGAGGTTCAACTTTGCACTTGACAAACTCATCATCAGCTGCAATTAGACCCTTATTTCTAGTTGTTACAATGATTTTACATCCTTGACAAAGCCATTCTTGCATGCCTATGATTGCATTGAATTGGTCCCTATTGTCCACATCATCAAGAACAATAAGAGTTCTTCTGCAACACAAGGCATCCTTAATCTTTATAATTCCTTCATCAACATCATGTATCTCATCAACAGTCTTGTTTAGGATATCAGAAAGAAGTTGCCTCTGTAGGCAAACTACACCTTTGGATTCTTTTGAGATTTCTCTAACATTTGATAGATAGCTCCTGCATTCAAATTTACGAAAGTTCTGATTAAAAACACTCTTTGCTATAGCTGTCTTCCCAACTCCACCAATTCCGTAGAGCATAGCAGTGGCAGCATCATGGGATTCATCTTGCAACCATGAGTTGAGATAATTTACTAGAGGATCTCTTCCAATGAAATGAAGGGGTACATGAAATAGTTTTCGATCCAAGTTCTTTGAGACCTTCTCCACAATACATTGGACAAGCAGTGCCTCGTATCTACATCAAAAATAAAAATATAGTATATGATACTTATTAATCTCTCTAGAAAGTATTTTTCAAGAAAGTTAATAATGTAGAATCATTAATTTTTAAAGTAGATAAGAAGGAAAAGAATAGAAGACAAGGAAAAAGTATCGTTTATTTTTATTTTTCTTCAATGTTATCCGAGTTGGGAGTGGTATAGTTTTTCTAAATTAGGAGTGGTATTATTAATCATCCTCTAAATACTTGCAAAAAAAGAAAAAAAACAAATTAAGAGTTCACAATCTGCATTTTAGTCTTATGCTAGGTGTAGTTTCATAAGGAGATACAACTCACCCATCTCCTAAAACCATTCCAGCTAAATCGGCTACTTCCTTCAAAGCAATCCTCCACCCGTTCACCCTCTCCATCTCCTCCTTGAAGCGCTTTTCATGCTCCACAAATGCTGCGGCGAAGCTCCCTGTTTGCTTTCTGACTTGGGATGGATCCACATGATAGAATACCGGAAAAACTATGCAGTCAGCGGTCCTCCTGCGTTCCATGATCATTACAAGTTCATCAAGGCACCACCTCGAAGAAGCATAGTCTTTGGAGAATACGATTATCGCAATTTTTGATTGTTGTATTGCCTTCTGGAGCTCCGATTCGATGTTCTCTCCTCTGCCAATTTCATCATCATCTCTAAATGTGTGAATCCCTGCTTGAACAAGGGCTGTGTAGAGGTGATCAGTAAAATTCTTGCGAGTGTCTTCGCCTCTGAAACTCAAGAACACTCGATATTTACAATGAGAAAACCGTGAAGATGAGGATGCTTGATATTTCGCAGCAGCCATTCCAAATACAGAGAAAGAAAATCTTCGAAGATCTGAACCAACAAAAGAAAACAGGGCAAGAGTTATATTCCATAAAATAACACACAGGAGATAAGAAAGAGAGTGGGAGAGAGTACCTGAAAGTTTCTCTTTCCCTTATCTCTAAGTTGTGGCTTCAGTTCTGTATCAGTTGATCAATAGTGTTCTGCTCTAAGCTATGTCCATGGTACGCTACTGCGTGAGGATGCCGGCACAAAGTGCAAAAACATAAAAATAATTTTCGTGGATGACTTCTTACGCGGACAACACAACCAAGTCCAAGTATTCAATTTATAGATTGTTCGCAATGTCTTTAACTTCTTGAACACTTTAAAGTGTTTTAATGGTGAAGGCACAAAGTGGGGGAAAAGAAACAAAAACATAAAAAAAAAAAAAGTTTCGTAGATGACTTCTTACGCGGAAAAGACAACCAAGTCTTCGATTTTGAATTTGGTAGGATAGTGTGCTGGCAATTTCTTCAACACTTTTTAAGTTTTTTTTTTAAATGGTGGAATTGAAAAAAAAGAGAGAAAGAGAAAAGAAGGATCGGAGGACAGGGCCTAGAACCAAGCCTTATCAGTTGAATCAAAAGCTTATATGCCTGCTCTCTTAATGAAAGGTCTACAAATTATGGTTCCTTATATCCATGAATGTTGTTCTCACATCTGACACTTTTAGCTGATGCACTGTGAATTGGAATGATTTTTCAATAACCAAAGTCAACACAATTGCTTTAAATGAAATGGTATAATGCAGCTGGCAGTTCTTACATCGCCACCAAGAAGAGCCATAGAACAAATTGCAGCAAACAAAATCGGACATGGTTATTGGGTAAATTTAACTATAATCAAAACTCATCTTTTGTTTCCTCAGAATTACCTAATCTATTCGAAGTTTTGATTAACCTGAGACCTATTAATGCCTTCTCTCCATTCTCTCTCATGAGCCCTAAGCTCCCATATTGCAGGAAGTTTCCTCTGTTCTCCCACTACTTTTTCAGCCTTTTCCCTTGCCGCCTCGCAGCTATCCATTCCAGAATCGCATTTCTCTGCCTCTTTCTGATACTGGGAGTTCATTTTTCAAGATGGAGTAGGTGGGCTACCATTACTTGAACTTTTACTTGAAGAAAAAGATAAATGTGAAGTTTAGTTCATTGACCATTGTTGAGGTGTAACAAGTTTTTGATGTATATCTCTTCTCTTTTTCATCAAAAACCGATAGAAAGTCATACTTCTCACAATCATATACCTTCCAATTCCATGCTTCTTTTTAATCAAATTCATCATCCTTATTAATCATCATCTTTTCTTCATTGGTGTTGTAAAGCTTGTATTTTTTGGATTTTTTTATCATTATCCACAAAGATCATCTTTTTGCTTTTGTCATCTAGCTTAGTCTTTATTTAATCATCTACAAGCACATAGTCAATATTTCCAAACACCTTTAAGTAACACTGGGCTTTCTTTCATTTCATGTCTTTTATAGATTCATGTCATTCAATATTTTTATAGGACACCTATTTGATAAGTAAACAACACAATCTATAACGTCAGCCCAAAACTCATTTGCAACTTCCTTGGTTTTGAGCATGCTTCCTACTATGTTGAGAGTTGTAACCCAATTTTGACCCTCATTCTTATATATATTTTGAAAAAAAATTGTAAAAATTCAAAAAATAAAATAAAATAAATGGGGTTTGAAATTGGATAAATAATCAAGCATCATAGGCAAAAATGAGGCTTGAGATTTTTTGGGTCATAATTGAGGTTTGAATTGAAAAGGAAATGGAAGAAAATGGCTTGAATTGATTTAATTTGGCTAAGATTGAAAGAAATTTGAAGTTCAAGGTTGATTTAGCCAAATTAAGAATTAATGAAGGGCTTAATTGAAGAAAAAAAAAAGAATTGAAAGGTAAATTGATTGTATAATTTTTGAAACCATTGTTAAATCTTAATGTATAAATTAATTGAATCAGGGATACAATTCAAAAAGAAAAGATGATTTAGGGCAAAGTAAACGGGATTGGAAAAATTCAAAATCCAAGGACTGTAATGAAAATAAGGAATGTTTATCTTAATTTATATTTCAGTCCATTTCAATCCATTTTGATTCAATTTAGTCCAATTTCATTAATTGATTGCAATCATATTAGTCTAATTGAATTAATTCGATTCAATTCAATCCCTGATTAATTCATGATTTCTTTCCTAATTGTCCAAAATCCTAGTTTCCAATCAATTCACCAGCAAATTATAGCCAAGATTTGTGTCTATAATCAATTATTTAGCAATCAAACCCATTCTGATCTCTCAAATCCAATAGCCCAAAATTGATTTCTTCAATCAATCCCCAAAATCCTAGCCGTTCCTCTCCATTTTAAACACCGGCACAAGCAAGACAAAAAAAAACCATAGCCTCCACTGTCTCTCGACACCATTCATGGTCTCAGACTCTCAGGTTTCTTGAGAACACAACAGCTCCACCCTTTTCCATTAACCCAAGACCAACGCCCACCTTTCCTCCATAAAATCCACCAAAGTCAGCCCATTCTTCTTCTCTGAACAAAACCCCGACCACCAACGTCCAACCCAGTCACTCTCCATTCACCCAAAACAAACACCATCAGAGAAAGAACACTGAAAAAACCCAGTTCCACAACCAGCACAATCATTTTCCCACAACCACCATCAACACAGCGGTGATCTTCCAGCCCACCTTCTCAAAACCGATCCCAATCTTTCCGCTCTTTCAACCACACCAGTCAATCAAACCCATCCTCTCTTCTACTCCCAATCAGCCACCATCACAATCCTTCTTCGCACAGTCCAAACAAAAATCAAAATCATTTCCAGCCTCTCAACAGTGAGCCCCCAGAAGCCTCCCCCACGGTAGTGTTCAACCCATACCAGCCCTCCCTCTCATTTTGGCCATCCCACACCGAGAACCACCCAGTATATAGTTAAGAACCAATTCTCCAACAACAATTGAATTGAATTGAATCATATAAAAATATAATAGTTTAAAAGAAAATTCCATTTCTTTATTTGAAGACAAGGACAAAATAACCCACACCGAGAACCACCTTGTATAACTGTTTTTCTCCTTTTTCCTTTAAAAATATATATTTAGAGTGGGCATTAAAAAATCCATCATGTCTCGTCCTTGTACTTTTTTCTTTAAGCCGTTTTTAAAATATAAAATTGAAAAAAAAAATTTAATAAAAAATTAAAAAAATGTGCATTAAAATATAAAAAATAAAAACAATATTTTGGTTAAAAAAAATAACAATATTTTTAACATAGCTAAGAAAAAGAATTAGAAATCAAAATAATAAAAATCAAATTGAAAAATATTATACCATCAATTTGAATTGTAGAATAAATTAAAAACTAATAAAACTTTTACAAAAAAAATCAAGGATAAAAATTAAAAATCAAAAGAATGTGGACAAATTTATAAAATATAATATTTTATCAATTGAGATTGAAATATGAAGTTAAAAACAAATAAAACTTTTAGAAAATATCAAAACTAAAAATTAGAAATAAAAAGAATAAGAATTAAAATTAAAATACCAAGAACATAGAGGGCCAAGTTGCAATTTTTTTAGGGAAGAGAGAAAAAAATAAAAAAAAGTTCATCGATGACATGTGTCATGCCAATAGGAATAGGACACGACAATGCTTTCAACAACACGACATAAAAATATTTTTGGACACAGGGAGACGTTGCACACGTTTCCCAAAGTACACAGGCCCCTCTCTCGCACCTCTTGGTGCCATACGAATGCACCCACCTTTTTTTATCAAGCTACATACAGAATTACCTGAAGCGAACTTTGTAATTATATAAAAAAACCACCGTGAAAAGCTAAAAATGCCCCTTGACTCTAGGTTTAATTTTTTTTTCATTTTAAGGGTATTTTCAACATTTTACTATTAATTTTATTTTTATATTTTGTCAAATACTAAATTTCCTCTTAGTTTAAATTATAAACTACTAGATTTTTCATTTATGATTGAACATTCATCTACATAACTTTAATTTATTCTCATCGCATCCATATCCATATTTCTATAAAGATTACGATTATCATCTAAAATTTTATGCATAATGCTAGAACTAGAAGTTGATCATGATTCTCCATATATAAACCAACATAAGTAACCTTTCTATTATGGTCTTGTGAGGAACACATGATTCTCCATATATAAACCAACACAAGTATTTTTTCATGAACCATTTATATAAAAAATGCATTGTTATAACATTTAGCTTGAGAAACTTTTTATTTTGTACACCTTTTATATAAACATCTAATACCGTCTTCACTAATATTTCTTGGATTAAATATTGTGTAATTAATAAAACTCTGAATCTCATTACAATAATCTATCTTATGCAACTTTTTGGGTGAGTCTTGATATATTCATGAACGATCATTCATTACTTATATCAAACTTATATAGAATATTGATAACAATATGTATTAATTAATTATATCAACTAAATAAAATTGTAAATATTGATTTAACTCAAATTTATTCAAACTATTTTAGTATTACTCTTAATTCATTATCAATTTTATGCATAAATTTAAATTTCTAAACATTTACCAAAAATATGAACTGAACAATAATATTTATAAAATATATAATAAACCCATTAAATAAGTTATTATTTATTTTATTATAAAACACCTAAACAAAATACATATCTTTTCCTCGATTGGGGTCATACCGCTTTCATGGTTGGTAATTTTGTTTTTGTTATTGGAGGTAGAGCTGATCCTTTGAACATTCTAAATGATGTATGTTGGGTATACGACCAAAGTCCCACATTGGCTAGAAATGGGGAGGATCATGGGTATATAAGGATGGACAAATATCTCCATTGGTATGAGGCCTTTTGGGTACAGCCCAAGAGCAAATCCATGAGGGCTTAGGCCCAAAGTGGACAATATCATACCAATGTGGAGATAAGTGGTGTCCATAGTCCTTGCAAGTGGTATCAGAGCCAGGCCCCAGAGTTAGCCATGATGGATGAATCCTCGGAATTCCAAACAAAAGGTGGTGGGCCCCCAATCACAATGTAATTCATGGATCAGCTCTATTGGATAGGCGGTGTGCTCCAGATGCTTCATGGACGTGTCCTGATCCCAACACGGTGAAGAGGAGTTGACCTAAAAAGAGCAAGAACTCTCAAGTCAGGTAGTGCTCTCCGGATGCTTCATGGACGTGTCCTGATCCCAACACGGTGAAGTAGAGAATGAAGAATCCTGGTTGGTAGAGAGTGGACGGATGAATGATCGGTTTGAGGGGAGGCTCGGTGGTCCTTTGTTCGAGGGGAGGATTGTTGGGTATACGACCAAAGTCCCACATTGGCTAGAAATGGGGAGGATCATGGGTATATAAGGATGGACAAATATCTCCATTGGTATGAGGCCTTATGGGTACGACCCAAGAGCAAATCCATGAGGGCTTAGGCCCAAAGTGGACAATATCATACCAATGTGGAGATAAGTGGTATCCATAGTCCTTGCAAGTGGTAATTGTTAGGATATTGTCATTTAGTGGCAATACCCCACCACTAAGCAAGTGGTTGCTCCATTAATGCCACAAATGGTGGCATACTTTAAGGCTTGCTTGTCCCACCTTATTTGACAAGAGTGCTGGAGAAGGTTGTCATATTTGCCTATAAAAGAGGCATGTTTTTGAGAGCAAAGTGTGAGAACGAGAGTGGTGAGAAATGTAGAGAACAAGAGAGAAAGTGGAGAGCTGCAATGGCAGCAGCCTTGCTGCCATTGCAGCAGCTGCAAGTGCAGCAAGAGATCTGGGAGTTGAGTTTGAGTGAAGTGATCCTCCTCCTCCATGTATGTTGTAATCCTTTCTCTAATCTCTAATAAAATGGACTCTCTCCCGTGGATGTAGGCGGTTTTGCCGAACCACGTAAAATATTGTGTCAGTGTGCTTAAGCCTCCTATGAGCAACTATCAGTACACCCCGGTCCGCGCATGGGGTGCCGGAATTCCCCAACAATTGGTATCAGAGCACATGGTTTAAAGGGGTGTTTGATTTTTGCTCAAAAATGAAAGTTCTCAAAATGGTGTTTTGACCATACCATTGTGTAGAGGAGGCCGAGACGAAGCCACTGGTGAAAACGGCGTCAAAATCGGACGTCGGACATGGCCGCACTCTCCATCACTCTCCGACAAGGCGCGTCATCACGCCCAGACGGCGCCCACGCTGCGTCTTCTTCGCCGGATGGGCTGACCCGACCCGAATACCAGTTGACCTGACCCACATGGCTGACCCGGATAATGATGACATCAGCATGACGTAATAGTGACATCAGCATGCACAGTAGGCATGCCAGGGATGACATCAGCCTGATGTAAGCGTGATGTCAGCATGCACGCGAGGCATGCCATGTCAGCAGCCACATCATCGACTAGTCAGCGGACACGTCAGCACAGTGGGACCCACCTGCCACATCATCAGCCTCGAGCCGAGCCAAGCCGAGTTGAGCCGTTTAAGCCGAGCCGAGCCGCGAGCCGAGGGATAAGATTCTGTGCAGCAGAGTCTACGTGCAACCGGATCTGAGATTGAATCTGAGCCGTTGATCAGGCCAGAATTGTTTTGATCAAATCTTAGCCGTCTAAAGTGCGATTTGGACGATTTCAGACTTGTTTCCAGCTAATTTGATCGTTCCGGATGCAATGGTACGGTCCGATCGTTGAAATTTGAGACCGAAAGTGGTGGTGGTTAATTAACAAAAGAGATTGCCCGATTAGGAGGCATCTGAAGGTCGTTATGGTGGTCGATGGAGATGAAGAAGAAGAAGACACACACATTTACCCAATTATGTGTGTTGAACTGCTAAGTGGTGGAATTTTGAAATTTGATTTGCCTTGAAGGAAGGCAAAATTGGGACACTCTGGACACCCGATCAAGTGGACGATTTGAGGTGGAGAGTGGAAATTAATGAAGACCAATCTTAACGAATCCAAGAACTGGTAGTCTCGCCAGATGTTGAGAAATCATGTATTAAACTAGTATATTCCAGATCACTTGTAAAGGAAAGCCGCAACAAAGCTAGCAAATGGTTGTATATACGGAAAGACAGTACGATGGATAGATATGGCCTAAGAAGTTCTGTCTAGGAGATTGGGTTTTAAGCGGGACCAGTGTGACCCCTCCAATCTTTCCTGGGAACTTGCTTAGTGGAAGGATTATCCATACGGTACTATTTTCGTATATATAGCAGTTTGTAATGAAACGGTTGAAGACTAGCAAGACGACGGCAAAAGGAACAGTTGGGTTCCGTATGTTCAAGGATCTGATGGAGTGGTGATTTCTCCAAAGAAGTTAGATTCGGTGACTGTGATTTCTTGAGGGGAGAATTGATGAAGACCCTGATAATGGAAGAGGAATACATTAAGGGGATAAAGATTGGCACCCTATTTTGACTTGGACAGGTGTTGTGACAGGATGAGCTGCTGTCAAACACAAGCAAGAAATAGGGAGAAATCTGGAGAACAGAAATTGTACGAGGGCACACAGAGATTGTGCAGGAGTACCCGTAGGATCCAACGAGGTACTATAATGAGACACCAGGTGCAAGGAGAAGAAGTGTTCCCAGATGAAGCTCGGGAGCGCAGACCATTAAAGTTTGTACAACAGGAAGTCTCTTATGCTCTTGATGAAGACAACAGGCGAAGACCTTTCCAATGCATGCAAGGATGGAAAGAGAGCTGTTGTAGAAGCACCTAATTGAGGGGGTGCAAACGCCTGTGATAAAAGGCGACCGCCTATGATGAAAGGCGAAGACACCAAAGAGAGTTGGTGTAGGTGGAGCTGTCAAGCAGAAAGGCACAGAAGCTCCAAACATAGAAATCGAGGTGGAGGATTGCGAGGAGTATACCGCAACTTTCTCTTTCTATGTAGTCGATGAGCGATAATCTCTCCCATAAGTGCACATGGTGGTAGAGAATTTTGGAGCCACTTTAAAGCATCTCAGCTGAAGGAGGATGCGACCGCCCCATGACAACGAGCGAAGACACCTTAGAGAAGGTGTGAGGGCCTTGATATGAGCCTAAGATCAGATCGCCCCATGACAACGGGCGAAGACGCCTTAGAGAAGGTGTGAGGGCTGCAATAGGAGCCCCATTTCAGACCGCCGCATGATGATGAGCGAAGACACCTAAGGAGAAGGTGTGTGGGCCACGATATGAGCCCAGTTCAGAACAACCCCAGAGCCAATGTGATGGCTAGATATGAGTGGACAGGTGTATAGCCAATGAAGTGGCTATGATGAGTATGGAGACAGATGCGGGGATTGACTTTCATGGATATTGCCCCCATGCTAAAGATCAATGAGCTAGAAGACGCTCTCAGAATGGTAAGCTTGGAAGACCTGCAGAATGCAAGCTTGTGCTGAAGAAGCAAGAGGACAATTGCCCACACAAATGGCAAAGGGGGTGATTGTTAGGATATTGCCATTTAGTGGCAATACCCCACCACTAAGCAAGTGGTTGCTCCATTAATGCCACAAATGGTGGCATACTTTAAGGCTTGCTTGTCCCACCTTATTTGACAAGAGTGCTGGAGAAGGTTGTCATATTTGCCTATAAAAGAGGCATGTTTTTGAGAGCAAAGTGTGAGAACGAGAGTGGTGAGAAATGTAGAGAACAAGAGAGAAAGTGGAGAGCTGCTGATGGCAAGAACTGCAATCTGCAAAGAGATCTGGGAGTTGAGTTTGAGTGAAGTGATCCTCCTCCTCCATGTATGTTGTAATCCTTTCTCTAATCTCTAATAAAATGGACTCTCTCCCGTGGATGTAGGCGGTTTTGCCGAACCACGTAAAATATTGTGTCAGTGTGCTTAAGCCTCCTATGAGCAACTATCAGTACACCCCGGTCCGCGCATGGGGTGCCGGAATTCCCCAACAATGTATGGGTTCTCAAACACAGCTAAAAATGGAATGGAAGCTGGTACAACTGGCAATGTTTGCCCTCCTAGGTGAAGTTTAAGCATATTTACATTACATTCTTTCTTTGACATTAATTAATCTCCTTTTGTTTTTCCCTTTTGCTATATGTAATGACTCCAAGTTTTATGAGAATATTCTTCAAAGAAGCAGAACATTGTGTCATCTAGCAGAACAATAGTTGATTTTGTACTTTTTGATGCTTTATGTATGTTTCACAGGCATTGGCATGCAGTGGCAGCCGCAGCTGGCTTAAACATGCACGTATTTGGTGGACTTAACAATGATACAATCTTATCATCACTGCATGTTCTTAACACAAAAGAAGCTTTTCAGAGAAAAAATGTATTTTAAAATTAATTTATTTCATCACAAAACACCTAAATAAAATATCTATATGTTATAAAAATATACAATAAAAATTAATATTTTAAAATTAAATTCAATTTAAAAATGAATAGTTCTACTTAATTAAGGACTCCTTAAATAAAACTTGAATAAAAATGCAGATGCTAACAGAACAAAGAAAGCTCTTGTGTGTGTAGTTACACTAAGGATATAAAAATGATAATTCACGATACAGAACCGTTATATATATATATATTGCATAAAGTGATATAAAAATGTTAATTTACATAGATGAAAGGACTGAAACTCTATAATTTGCATAATTAATGAGGTTTCTCGTAAAACAAAGAGGGAAGAAATATCCACACACGAATCATCATATGTGCCAGAGAGATGATTTTATTTGTTTGATTGTTTCCTCGCACGGTGGCCATCCTCTAGTTGATCCTTTCATTATTAAATGACCATCCATGTCATCCACTCCATACACGATTGTCCCTTTCCTGGAATGCATTTATATTGTGATTGGACGGTAAGAGTCTTGTAGTTGAACGTGAGGCTAGCTAGGCATCTGTGAGAGGGAGAGAGAGAGAGGGAGAGGGAGAGGGAGAGGGAGAGGGAGAAATTGGTGGTGTTGAAAAGAAAGCTCTTGCAGATATAATATTGAGTACGATAAAAGACGGCAGCGAACAAAGTAATGTAGTCTGAGAGAAAAAGCAACTTCTAATGTAAAGAGTGCATTACTAGATCAGAGAAATTTCAATAACAATGGCTGCAACACAACAGAAAATAATGAGCAATCGACTGTTTTACCTTTTGAGAATTGTTTTTAACGTAGTGTTGACTTAGCCTCCGTTATGGTGACAAATGAGAAGCCAAGCTGAAGCAAAGAGCAGAATCTTGTGTCATGATGCCCAGCAAAAAAACAAGGAGAGATTTTTCTAACTTTCAAAACCATGGCTGCAGGCTCTACTTTGAAATGCACGGCGGCAAGCATCTACTCCTCCAGGTTGTGGCAAAACAATGTTGGTGAAACTGCATTTTCATGATAAAGAAGTTCAAGAAAATTCAAGGATAATGAAAGGTTACAAGGGGTTCTCACTGGCCCTTGAAGCGGTTGGCAGTGGAGAGCCTGAAGAAATTTGGAAAACAAGAACAAATGGAGTTGTCTAAAGCTAGTTATTTTAAAATATAGTGACGTGCTCAATTATCT
This sequence comes from Populus deltoides, assembly GCA_015852605.2. Classification (NCBI taxonomy): domain Eukaryota; kingdom Viridiplantae; phylum Streptophyta; class Magnoliopsida; order Malpighiales; family Salicaceae; genus Populus; species Populus deltoides. The sequence continues at coordinate 943,437 of CM027580.2, forward strand.
CTAGGGAAGCATGAATACCATAGACAAGAAGATTATAGTTGTTTGGGGAAAAAAAATCTGGTATATATCATGTTTTTCGGACAAAAAAGGTATATGTCTGAAAAGTTGTTACTTAGTATTATGGTTATTAGTAACTCTAATTAATTAACAGAAATTCTATGATACAAGACTGATTACATAAAAAGAAAGATAGTATTACCCCTTAAATGTTCTACTTGAAACAAACTGCATTGCCAATCATGTTTAAAATTGCTAAGAGTTTATTTTTATTCCATTCTCATGATCTTTTTATAATATTAATAACTTTGGTGTCAGTGAATATTCGTTTTATGAATATTTTCAATTCTAGTATTAGTAAATCTTGTGTAATAAAAAAATACAGTATTCATGATTTTAGCATCAATGAATAAATCCGTAAAATTTGTATTAGAAAAAAAGGAAATTATTTTTATTTTTATTTTTTTAATGATTTAAAAAAAAGACATGTGTTGCATATCAGTTTATATTTCACAGTAAAAATTCACGATCTGAATATATAATAAAAAACAAAACAACACACAAAACAAAAAAAAATACAAGGAACCATAAATAAATCAATAAAGATCTCTAAATTTTTTTGAAATTTTATGATGTAAAAAAAAAATCTTGTTTGGTCTGATATAAAAAAAAATTAATCAAATAAATAAGAAAGGCATAAATATATGTGTTGCCTAGCATACTCTTGGCCTAAAAACAAACTGGGCCGGATGGGCATGAAAACCAGGTCCAGCCTGGCCTAAGCTATTCTTTTATTTTGGGCTGGATCCAGCTGACCCGGTTATGTCTGCAGGCACTCTAATTAAAATTGCGGGGGGGGGGGCTTACCTGTGCTGGCGGTGAAGACGCGAAGTCGCTGGTCGCTCGGGCTCCTTCTCCTCTGTTCTGCTTCTGCTCGTTTCCTCTTTTTTGTTTTGGTTTCTGTTTCTCTCTTCTTTTGGTCTCTCTGTTTTTTTGGTCTTCTCCCCTTTCTCTTCTCCTTTTTTTACACTAGGCTTGCCTTTTATAGGCATCCCCTCTTGCTGCTTATCTTCCCCTGATAAGAATAGGATCTAGGACTTCGTATTTTGGCCGGATTGGGACACCAGCAGTCCCGCCATTGCTGGACTGGTGGTGGTGGTTTCTTCCACGCCTCAATGACTTGTTAACGGTGGTGAAGGAAACGGGAAAAATCTGAGAAACCGGTGATGGAAGTCGTGGGAATTTCCTTGTGCCTGTGGGTTGCCTGGTGGCGGTCGGTGTCTCCTTTGTAGGGGGTCTCCTCTGTTTCCAGAGGAAGAAGACGATGAACGGAAATGACAATTGGAGCGGCCGTTTTTCAATTTGGTTCTCAATGTTTTAATATTTGTTAAACGGACTCCTGGGCAAAACTGTAATTAAACCCTTGTAATTCAGCGTTTTTTACAAAAGAAACAATTTTTGGTAATCATGTTTAGATGTTACTTCAAAACCTCTAATTTTATTAATTAAACTAATTTAAATCTTAACTTCTCAAACTTATTAATTTTTCCATTTTTATAAAGTGAAATAACATGTTATTTAATAAATCTTATTATAATAATACAAGATTCTATAAATAAAAATTAAATAAATAAATAATATTATATAATATTGAAAAAGAATGTGAAAGCTATAACAAATATTTATAAATAAAAGATCTCATGCTAGACAAAGAAAGGAGAAAGATTACTAGAGACAACTTTTTTGAATGAAAAGTTATTTTGAATATTTTGTGAACAAATTAAAGCCACATGTCCGGTGCGCAGGAGGAGGTGAGGATATTTTGAATGAAAAGTTATCTACAAGCTCATTCTGAATTAGCCATTTATCCTCTTCTCCCTCCGCACAAAACCCCCTTAACATCTCATCCTCATCAAGTCCATATACGACAACGTTGAATTTGCCATGATCAAATATTATCTGTACCACCAAAACAAAGTCTATAAAATGAGCAAAAGAAAAGTATTCAAATGTAGATTTCCAAATCAATAAATATTTATTTATTATTTTGAATAATAAATAAATTTTTTTTATTATTCCATTAAACTATTTACAATTCCATCATGTACGAAATTCAACCGACAATGATTACAGTTTCTATGGTTTCTTAAGTGTGCAATAACATCAGGTAAAATATCATTAAGAACAAAATTGGGATTGCGATCAAATTCTGCAAATGTTACGTTATCATGGGATCTTCTTCTAATTTATGTAGTGTCATTGAATAATATTAAATGCTATTTTTTCAAGTAAAACACAATTAAAAAAATTGGATTTTTTTTTACTAGGTCGGACAGGACCCAATGCATTTAAGTTTGGGTCGAACCTGATCCGGCCATGAATAGTGGAGACGTTCACCATTGTTCATGGTTCACTTCTTGAAGTGAACAGTGCATAGTGAATTAATTCACTATGCACAAACACGACATTAAAAGAGAGAAGCAGATTGATGCTGCTTACGGGTAACCTGCGTTTGAAACGTAAATTATAGTGGGTCCCACACACAACAAACAACGTTTTATATTTTATCAAACGTTTTTGTTTATGTGGTTTACTTCAAAAGCAAAAGCAATCACAGAAACAAACACTTACCAACGCGAACATTAGACACTCATTGGATGTCATGCCCGCACGATGCCGCGAGCTTGTGGCATGCTTATGCGTTGTCGTGGGTTTATAAAAAAATAAAAGGAAATCATATAGAGAAAAACTGTTACAATCCACAATGTTTTCAAGAAAAAAACTACAAAGCTAAATTTTCAATCAGCTTAATATTAAAAAAATAAAATCGATAAAGATAATTTTAGAAAAAAATTATAACAAAAAAAACAGAAGAAAAAAAAACCCTGCAGGGAAACACTGTAGCAATCTATAGTGTTTCATGAGGAAATCTACAGTTGTAGTTCTCAACCAGCTCAATATTAGAAATAATAAAATCAATAAAGATAATTTTGAAAAAAAACCATAACAAAAAATCATGTGGAGAAACATTGTAACAATCCACAATGTTTTAAAGAAAAAAACTACGAAGCTAAATTCTCAACTAGCTCAATATGAAAAAAAAATCAACAAAAACAATTCTGGAAAAAAAATCATAAAAAACAAAACCATGTAGGGAAACACTGTAGCAATCCATATTGTTTAAAAAAAAAACTGCAAAACTAAATTCTCAATTAACTCAATATTAAAAAAAAATTAACAAAAATAATTCTGAAAAAAAAGAGTTAATTTTGAAAAAATAAAAGCAGAAAAAAAAACAAAAAAAAAGAAGAAGTTAATTTGCTCAAATAATTTATCACGCGTTTACCAGGGCCTGTAATTCTTGTTATAATTACCAAAAGGGACATTAGAGACACACACAACACAAAATCCCTCTCATCAACTCACACGGGTCTTCTGACTTCACCCATCAGTAAGAAGAAGGCACGTGGAGGATCACGGCTCTTCAAATCTGACTTGGAAAGTTTACTGGGGCCTGTAATTCTTGTTGCCTCATTTGAATTGATTCTAGCCTTTTCTTTCTGTTGAAAGTAAAGTAGATTTATGAAGAATTAGTTTAACTGTTGAGAAGGGATTGACCAGCTGAAATAATGTAATAAGTTAAATTAAATGAATTAATCAACTGTTTAAGTTGATAAAACAACATTTCTTGTTAATATTAATACTTCTTTTAGCGTATTTAATTCTTTATTTATTTAGAACACTTATGTCTTCATCCCAATTCTTCTTTTTTGTTTATTGGATTAATGTCTATCTTTGATTTCTTTCCCATGACTTTCCTGACCTTGGTGTTCTTGAGGATTTTTTTCCCCCGGCTATATATATATATATATATATATATATATATATATATATATTAAGAGCACCATGAGGCAGGCCAGTCTTACATTAATTAACTACATATAATAATTGATGTGTATAATTTCTTTTACAGTGCTTTTTATTGCTTCCAGAGTGCAATATTCCTAATTAATGGAGTATGTACTAGTATAAACTTCAAGCTTCTATCTAGTATTTCTTCCCTGGATCAAAATCAAGATAAAAGATGAAGTAGTAATTAAATTTGATATTGACATCGCATGCAAGTAGATAACTACAACTAATTATGGAATATTTGTTAAGGAATAATAGGGGCTTGATTCTTAATGTATATAGTTTTAAATTTAATTTGCAATTTTTTTTTAATAATAATCAAGATATTATTGATGAACTGATGAAATTTAATTTGCAATTATATATATAAAAATTTTATTTTTAAAAAAATTTTTAAATTTTTACAATGCTATATAAAAACAGGTCACTTATTTCACCAGCGATATATTAAGAATCATGAAATATATAATCTAAAAAGGGCAGCTTTGACTTGAAATTTTATATTCTTGTACATAAACGTGCTAAACGATACACCTTGCAAAGCAAAGTAAGCACAACATAAACTTTAAATAAATCAAGAATGATGGATATATATGGGATTTCCATTCATTATATTATAATATGATATAAATTATATTTTAAAATCTTATTTAACAGTTTAAGTTATTGAGTTGAGATGATTCTTTAATACTATTTAGTCTCTCTCTCTAGCTCTCAAATCTATAATTTAGAGTTTATTTGTTACTGTGATAGTAGTTATTTTTAAAAATATTTTTATTTAAGAGTATTTTCAAATAATATTTTTTTTGTTTTTTTAAAATTTATATTTTATATCAACATGTCAAAATAATTTAAAAAAATTAAAAAATAATTTTTTTAAAATGCTTTTAAAATATAAAAATAAACATAATCTTACAAATTCAACTCTTTCTTCATTCATCTAACATGTTTGGCACAAGTTTCATTGTTGCCTGTTCTCAAGCAAGTACTTCGTCTTTGACAAACCTCAAAAACCGTTACAAAAGCACTGTCTCACTTGCCTTGACAATATTGTTTTTATTAAATTAATTAGCTTTATATTTTTTTTTTATTATTTGGATGTTTATGTCAGTTTGTATGTATCTTAATTAATTTTATAGATTCTGAAGTTAGTGATCATTTAAACCTTCTATAACTCTAAAATTTATAAAACTTGAATTAATAATTTCTAAAAACAAATTTAAAATTTAAATAATTGAGCTCCACTGCTCAAGAATATTAGCTTCACATTAGTCTGCTCAAGAATATATGTTCACCATTTTGGTTGCCAAACTATAAGCTTACGTATTTACCTTTGTACGTACTTACGTATACTGTAGGCTTATTTCTAAACTTCTGTTTTGAAAATTCTTTTTTCTAAAATTAAGAAAGGTAACTTCAAGATTAATAGCATAAATGAATCATGAAATTTCGATTTGAGAGTTGGTTAGAAATTACTTTTAAAATATATATTTTAAGTTTAATTGGTCAGATTTACAAAAACAACTATAAATATTTTTAATTAAAAAAGTAAAAATTAAATTAAAAATATAAAAGCATACATTAATTGGGGTAAGATAATCTTTTCATATGGATTACACACTATTTCTTACAGGGTGATCATTTGGGATAAGATATCTATTTCATGAGACATGCTTGTCCATTACAATGAAGTCCTCTCATCACTTTCCCTTCGCTGATGTTCTCTTATCAGTTCATCAATTTTCTGCTTTTAAGTCAACCTTACAAATCTCTGTGGTATTGGACATTATCCCTCTCATCAACTCACACGGTTCTTCTTTACCGGTGGTATCCACTAAATCAAGTCATATCTCATCGACCATTAATCGAAATCATAAACAAATTGCGTCTTTTGATTTAGAATAACGAGACTTTCGAACTAAGATCTCAAAGTAACTATTTTTTAATGAAAAGAAAGAGTCTTATAGACAGTCAAAGTTGTTGGCTACTATAGAAAATTTTAGGATTTCCACTTTGGTTATTGAATTTTAATTTTATCTATTTTTTTTAATTTGATATTTTTCAATCAAAAAATGATCTTTAAATTTTTAATTTTGATAATAAAATAATATCATGTAATTTTGAAAAAAAGAAGAAGTAAAAGCCCTTACAAAAATATATAAATAAAAGGTCAGAAAAAGAAGAAGGAACATTACTAGAGATACAAAACTTTATGCATGAAATCTAAAAACACAAAATCCTAAATTAATCCAACTTCAAGACCTTTCTTTGCAAAAAACCACCAAGCGAAATCGCCCTCATAAAATTCTGCACGGAAAGTAGAATAATAATTTCTAACTATATGAGAAGCTATTTGTACTTTGGCTACGTGTGCTGCATCATCATCATCATCGCTTCTGTTGTGGGCATTGATAACTTCATCCTTCGATTGGATAAAATCATCATCCTTTCCTTCTTCCTCGTGCAACCATTGTACACCAATCGTCCTTACTTGAATATCTGGATCATGTGGAAGCACTGAAATACTCACGTCATCACCATTATCAAATGTAGGGCCACCGAACTGTAATTTCATGTGCATTAGCAATTGGATTTCACGAAGACCACGCGCGTAACTCGCAGGGAAGGTATAGGTTTGACAAAGCATGGATCGACCACTGGTATTGTTTCTGATTTCAATATCAAAAGGATCATAGCGACTGTACCCTGACACCATACAAAACCTTGTGAACAAATTAAAGCCACATATCCGGTGCGTCCCAGGTGAGGATATTTTGAATGAAAAGTCATCTACAAACTCATTCTGAATTAGCCATTTATCCTCTTCCTCCTCCTCATGAAACCACCTCGACATCTCATCTTCATCAAATACATATGCGACAACTTTCAATTTGCCTTCTTTATATACCATCTGTACCACCAAAACAATGTCTATAAAATGAGCCAAAGAAAAATATTCAAATGTAGATTTCAAAGAAAATAACATGGGCGAGGGAGGACCTGAAATTTCGATGGCTGTATTTGAGCACTAACTATTTCCATTATTCTGAACATGTGTGAGTCGAACTTTTGGATTGATTCTTGCTTCATCCGATCTTGGAACTCGACTAATTGATCACAACCATCTGCTTTAGTCCCAGGGTTTAGATTTGGAACTCTTTGCAGTGAATAGCAAAAGGACACATCTAACGACCACAAATGGGATGGAAGCTCTGGGAGTATCTGAAGCATTTGGCAATTTCTTAAATTTAGGTCAATGAGTAGACCAAGATCCTTGATGCTTTCTGGAAGAGAACGAATTGTTGTTCCACTTAAATCTAGTCTCCTTAAGGAGCGTGGCAGTGAAAACGAGGTAAATCTCAACATTTTCCTTGCTGAAAACCTAGAGGGAAAGAATAGCTTCGATGGAAGAGATGTAATATATGATGTACTTGCAACAACTCCATCGCTTTGAAGCAAGTTGCGCCCCTGATGATGCTCTAACTCCATATTCAGGCTGTCAAGATTTGAGCAACCATCTAAAACTAGCTCTTGAAGTGAATTCAATCTACTCATTTCTTCTGGAAGCTCCATAAGACTTGTACAATTTCTTAGATTTAAGATCAACAATCTTTGTAAATCACCAATAGATTCGTGAATTTGAACCAAACGGATGCAGTCTTCAAGTATTAGCTTTTCAAGGGCTGGGAGACCCCAGAAATCTGGGGTTCTAATGAGATCAAGAGAGTGACGGAGATCAAGAATTTTCAATTTTGGAAGAAACTGCGAAAATAGATGAATTTAGTTGTTATCAATTGAAAACAAGAGAGATAGCTATAGAGAGAGACTTGATACATACCGGTTTGCCTTTCCAAGCATCAACTAGACAACTTCTTGATAGATCAAGAACCACCAGCTTCTCGAAGCATACATGATTTGGTATGGATTTCAAAGACAATCCATGCCAACATAACCATATCAAATTCTTAGGGAAGTGCTCAAAACTTCCATGAAAATTAGTGTAGTTTAGCTGGAGAAATTTTACATCTGGCATGTTTCTAAAAGCATCCGTGCTGAGGATGGAAAACAAACTTGTTTGGCCAGTTTGTAATTTTCCTCCATCGGAAAAGTCAGAAAGCCATTGTTGAAAGAAGTTAAGCCTGCGGTGCTTGCGGCGAACCACTGAATCAGTACAGACAACTTCTGCATAATTATCTTCCATTAATGCATGCATATCAATAGTAAGGCCACGCAATTTTTCAGCATCCTGCATAATAATATTAAAAGTACATGAGAAAGGAAAGTAAATGAATGAATATGTTAAGGCACCACAAACCATTTAAGTAGACATAAAAAAGTTGAGCTACTTACAGTAGGTCCTTTCAAAACTGTAAAAAGCATCCTCGGGGAGCCATATTCTTTGACATTTGGGTGATTCTTGACGAGCAATTTCCCTTCCCATATGTCTTACTAGTTGATGCATCCACAACCTTTTATCAATGTTGATTTCAACAAGACATCTATCGATGAGATTGTCAATCCCAAATCTTGCACCTTTATGGATCCCATCAAGTATCCTAATTGCATCATCCACATCCATTCCATTGAAGAAACATGCGATATCAAGGAATAAGTTCTTCGGATAATCACCATCAAGAAAGTCGTAACTTATTTGAAGAACCTTTTGAACTTCAAAATTAGGAATCACTTCCATTTGTTGTAATGCGCTTTCCCATATTTCTCTTCCTTTTCCAGACAATGAAGAGCCAATAACTCCAAGAGCTAATGGAAGTCCATTACAATGATGTACTATTCTCCAAGAGTCTTCTACAAAACCATCAACAGGGTTAGCTTGTCTAAAAGCATTCCAACTGAAAATCTCAAGTGATTTTTCATCATCAAGCGGTTCAACTTTGCACCGGACCCACTGGATATCATTAGCTGAAAACAGACCCTTATTTCTGGTTGTTACAATGATTTTACTTCCCTTACACAGCCAGTTTTGCATGCCAATGATTTTATTGAATTGGTCCCTTTTGTCCACATCATCTAGAACAATAAGAGTTCTTCTGCAACATAATGCATCCTTAATCTTAAGAATTCCTTCATCTTCATCATTTATCTCATCAACTGTCTTTTTTAGGATGTCGGAAAGAAGTTGCCTCTGTAGGCAAACTATATCCTTTGATCTAAAATTTGATAGGAAGCTCTTTCCTTCAAATTTATGAATATTATGATTAAAAACACTCTTTGCTATGGTTGTCTTCCCAACTCCACCAATTCCATAGAGTATAGCAATGGCAGCATCATGGGACCCATCTTCCAACCATGAGTTGATATAATTTACTAGAGGATCTCTTCCAATGAAATGAAGGGGTAAATGAAACATTTTTTGATCCAATTTCTTTGAGACCTTCTCCACAATACATTGGACAAGCTGTGCCTCGTACCTACATCAGAAAGTAAAATACAATGTGCGATAATTAGTAGTCTCTCTATAAGCAATAGAAATAAACAACATTTAGCTAAGAAATTAAAGCAGGTTTGTGTGTCAATGATTTGATAGTTAATGATTGGAAAAAAAACAACGAAGAAATCTGAAGTATTTTATTTTATTTTTCTTATATGTTTTCTTATCAGTACACTTAACTGAAAGAAATTAAGAGTTCACGACCAGCATTCTGGTCTTATGCCATGTGTAGTTTCATCAAGAGATGCAACTTACCCATCTCCGAAAACCATTCCAGCTAAATCTGCAACTTCTTTCAAAGCAATCCTCCACCCACTCACCCGCTCCTTCTCCTCGTTGAAGCTCTTTTCATGTTCCACAAATGCTGCAGCGAAGCTCCCTATTTGACGTCGGACTTGGGATGGATCCACATCATAGAATACTGGCAAAACTATGCAGTCATCATTCCTCTTACGTTCCATGATCATTACAAGTTCATCAAGGCACCATCTCGAACAAGCATAGTCTTTGGAGAACACGATTATCGATATTTTTGATTGTTGTATTGCTTTCTGGATCTCCAACTCTATATTCTCTCCTCTCTGAATTTCATCATCATCTTTAAATGTGTTAATCCCTGCTTGAAGTAGGGCCTTGTAGAGGTGATCGGTAAAGTTCTTGCGGGTGTCTGCACCTCTAAAACTTAAGAACACTTGATATTTACAATTAGAAAACCGAGAAGAGTAGGATTCTTGATACTTCCCAGCAGCCATTCCGAGTCTAGCAAAGATAAGACTTCTCAAAGATCTGAAAAAAAAAAAAATAGTTGCAAGATTGATGTCATAGTTCAAGATCGACACAGCACACCAATAAGCTGAAGTATTCATATATTATTATCTTACTTTTTCTTTAAAACAATTTTCAAGTTATTTCCCAGCAATCAACTCCTCCATGCCCTTTCAGAAAAATATTTGTATACATGATAAATCTCTATGCTGAACCAACAAAATCGGTTGATGAGATAATGAATAATTAGTTTCTAACAGTGAATTAATGTAAGTGATTCTCAGTTACAGCAGAGTTGCATTCCACAATATAACATAATACTAAAAGAGATAAGAGAGAGAGAGAGAGTACCTGCAATCTTCACTTTCCTTTCGCTGATGTTTTCTTATCAGTTCATCAATTTTCTGCTTTTAGGTGAACCTTACAAGTCTCTGTGGTCCGGGTCACTTTCGCGCTAGGACCATTTTCATTTTTTTCCTTTTTTTTTTTTTCAATTTGCTTAAATCATTTAACACTCGTGGAGTATAATCCCTCTCATCAATTCACACGGTTCTTCTTACTTCACCCACCAGTATGAAAAAGGCACGTGGAGGATCAAGGCTCTTCATATCTGACATGGAAAGCTTAGTAGGCTCAAGCATGTAATTATTGATTCTAGCCTTTTCTTTCAATTATTATAGTTTATTTGATATTTCAGTGCTATTATTTTTTTTAAATATATTATTAAAAATAAAAAATAAACAGGCTCTATATATATATATATATATATATATATATATATATATATTTGTAGAAAGTAAATTTGATATTTACATCACATGGAAGTAAATAACTAAAACTAATGGAATATTTGTTAAAGAATAATAGGGACTTGATACTTAATAATGTATATAGTTTAAACTTTAATTTGCATATATATATATATATATATCATGAAATAAAAATATTCTTGAAATTTAAAGCTTATTTTTTTATTTATTGTAATTTTTTATTAAAAATTATTAATTTTATTATCTGAGGGTCTTTAAACCACACCAAAAAAGATTTTTTTTGAAGGTATTAGGTTTTTTACCCAATCAAAGAACCATCTCAACCCAATAGCTTAAGCTGTTAGGTGAGGTCCCAGGATATGATTTATATTATTCTTTAACACACCCCCTCAAGTGAAAGTCTTTTGGGTTTGAAGTTTGCATAGACCCACTTTACCTTGTGCTTAATTTTTATTAAATAAATGAAGATGGTGAGATTCGAACTCCTGACCGCTTGGTCATCAAAGCTCTGATACCAAGTCAAAAAACCATCTCAACCCAATAGCTTAAGCTGTTAGGTGAGGTCCTAAGATATGATTTATATTATTCTTTAACAATTATCTACTTTCAAAGCTTTAAAGAATAAATATTGATTTAAATATGAGATTAAACACTACTGAAATATCAAATAATATTATTTTTTAACATGCTAAATTTTAAAACATCACCCGGGGGGGGATAGTTTTAGCATAGAAATGAGAAATGCCATTCGATGATGCTAATCAATTGTCCAAAAATGACTTGTGACAAGTAACCTCCTAGTTTCTAGTCACTGAGAAGCACGTGGGTATGGATATGATGGAATTTGAAGTGTTTAATTGTTTGTTTTTATTGTTAAAAAACTAATTTAATTTAATAATTTAAATTATTAAATAAAATTTTAAAATATAATTTATATTATTTTATCACACACCTTTTAGCATAGAAATAAGAAATGCCATTCGATGATGCTAATCAATTGTCCAAAAATGACTTGTGACAAGTAACCTCCTGCTTTCTAGTCACTGAGAAGCACGTGGGTATGGATATGATGGAATTTGAAGTGTTTAATTGTTTGTTTTTATCGTTAAGAAACTAATTTAATTTAATAATTTAAATTATTAAATGAGATTGTAAAATATAATTTATATTATTTTATCACATATTTTTTAAGTGAAAGTCCTTTAAACTTCAAACTTGCATATGTTTACATTACCTTATGCTTAATTTTTATCAAATACACCGAGATAGTGAGATTTAAACTCGTGACCGCTTAATTATCAAGGCTCTAATACTATGTCAAAGAACCAATTCAACCCGATAGCTTAAACTGTTATGTGAGGTCCTAAGATATGATTTATATTATTCTCTAACAGATATAAAAAACTATAACTTAGATTTTTTATAAATAAAATTTTAATTTAAATAAAAAAATATTAATTTAACTATATCTTGTTAACTCTTACAATATCAAATAATTATTCTTAAAATAAAAAAATAAAATAATTTTATTTTTATAAAATAATTGATTTGAAATGATTGTACAACGCAGTTACCCGAAATTTATTTTAGATTTGTCCTCAGAGCAAGTCTACAACTGGGCCCAAGACGTGGGCGAATGGTTTTAAAATTGAGAGAGAAAGGGTGGATTGTAATTGTAAGACAAGTCATCCCTACAAGTCCACTCTCTCTATGGTAAGGGACGTTTCCGCGTGAGGACTTTTTTGGTTTTATTTTCAAGACTTGGATGCACACTGAATTTTCCGCGGGTGTCTGCACCTCTAAAACTCAAGAACACTTGATATTTACAATTAGAAAACCGAGAAGAGTAGGATTCTTGATATTTCCCAGCAGCCATTCCGATTCTAGCAAAGATAAGACTTTTCAAAGATCTGAACAAAAAAAAAAGGAGTTGCAGGATTAATGTCGTTAGTTCAAGATCGACAGCACACCAATAAGCTGAAGTATTCATATATTATTATCTTACTTTATCTTTAAAACAATTTTCAAGTTATTTCCCAGCAATCAACTCCTCCATGCCCTTTCAGAAAAACATTTGTACATATGATAAATTAAATCTCTATGCTGAACCAACAAAATCGGTTGATGAGTTACATCCCACAATATAGCATAATACTAAAAGAGATAAGACAGAGAGAGAGTACCTGCAATCTTCACTTTCCCTTCGCTGATGTTCTCTTATCAGTTCATCAATTTTCTGCTTTTAAATCAACCTTAAAAGTCTCTGTGGTAGGGGCCATTTCCGCGTTAGGACCTTTTTTTTTTTTAATTTGCTCAAAATTGAGAGAGAAAGGGTGGATTGTAAATTTAAGACCGGTCATCCTCACAAGTCCACTCTCTCTATGGTATGGAATGTTTCCGCGTGAGGACTTTTTTGGTTTTATTTTGATCAAGATTTGTGTCATAACCCATTTTTGGGTGTCACTCCTAATTTTTTTTCCTTTTCTTCAAAAAAAAAAAAAAAAAAAAAAAACTACACGGTGCCGTTTTAAACGGCACAGTGCAGCTTCTTCTCCCCTGCAAATGCAGAGACAGGGGAGAAGAAGATTTTAAATCTTTTCCCGCTAACTTCTCCTTCTCTACCTCCCCACTTGCCTAACTACTTACACAACCCATACCCTCATTAATGGAGAAACAGGAGACCCATGCCCCCCACCATGACGAAAATCAGAAGACCCATACCCCGGCCACCATGCCCTGTGCTTGGACAGGGGATGGTGAACCTCCCTACCGCCTATAAATACAGGGGAGAGAACAGAACCAAAAGGGGGGGATGATTTTTGGGCAGAGAGAAAGATAAGAACAGGGGGGAATTTTTGGTGGGAAATAGAGGAACGAACCGGGGAAATTTTGGAGAAGGAGAGGGAGGCCGAAATAGAAGGAAAGAAGCAGAAACAGGAGGGGCTGGAAAGATTTTTTGAAAGAGAAAGGGAGGAGAAACCAAGAGAGAGACCGACAGTTTTTAAGGGGGAAAAGAGAGACCGAAAGAGAGGAAAAACAGATTTTTTAGAGAGAAAGGAGTGAAGAGAAGCAGACCGAAACACTAGAAATTAAAGGGGAGAAAAGAAAAAGGAGGGAGTCCAAGAGAGAAGACAGAGGAGAGAAAGAGAAGCCATCAAAGAAGAAAGGAAGAACAGGAAGTGACAGAGGAAGGAAAAAAATCCTGGAGAAGAACAACCACAGTTGCCACCGTGCTTCCTCACCGCCACAACAAGACCACGACCGCGGTGGCGACACCCAAAAGACAGAGGAGAAGAAAAATAAAACACGAGAGGGAGGGGATCGAGAAGAGAAACAGAGGAGAGAGGAGAGAAGGAAGGAAAATGCGCGCCGCCACCGCCGCCTTCCACCACCGCCGACGACCACAATCGTGCTTTCCCGCTCCGGTAACTTTCTCCCCTCCCCCGCCGTTGTTAGCTGTTCATCTTCATTTTGCATGCGTAACGTGAGCAATTCACGTTCGGAGCAAAATGAAGATAATTAGCTAGTTATCGGCCGGGCAAGAACTAGCTAATTATATTTTTTGGTTCGTTGTGCGGCAGACAAGAACAGCCCTTTTATTGCTAATGGGATGAGTCCGACATACGATATATGTGGGTCGGCCCGACCAGATTGTTGGGCGGATCCCACGTTTTTTTTATTTTATTTTTTTTGTTAAAAGAAAAATTGAAAAATATTTGTTTGTAATTTCACAAGCTTCCCGCATATTTTTATGTCATTTTGATTAATATCAAGCAATATTTTTTATGTTGCTAAAAATACAAAAATCTGATATTAAAATATCCGGTTTTTGTCAAAACTTTCAAAATACAAAAAAAAAAACTTGTTTTGAAAAAAAAGAGAAAAAAATGTTTTTATGCATACGGCCATGTGTCTCAAAGCTAAAAAATCATATTGCGTTTTTCACACATCAAAAACAATGTTTTAGCATGTCATTTTGACTTTAATAACCAATTTAGTAAAGTCAAGAGAACATTGACCAAAATTTCAAAAACAACAAAAATTTTATTTTGTTTGTCTTTTAGTATCCGGGGTACGAAATTACATGTAATACGTATTTCAGATATTAATTTTATTTTTTCAATGTTAGAACGGTTAGGTTTTATCTCATTAAGATAAGAACCTCCTTATTGAGGAGGGCTTTTCTTGAATCTTAGACAAATAGAACCAACAATTAGAAAACGCGACCAAACCTTAAATTTTGATCAGACAAATAAAACAATGCAGCTTACCTTAGGTAGGGCGTATTTGGGGTGCTAATACCTTCCCTTTACGTAACCAGTCTCCGTACCCGATCTCTGAGACCAGTTAGGGTTCCTAGTGACCAGAATACTAGGTGGCGACTCCCATTCCATTTTACACTGATAAGAGACAAGAATTCCTTGTCTCTCTATATTTTCCAGATACCACACATATGAGTGTGGAGGACGATTGCCGCGATGCCGCATTTGACGTGCGACAGAATGGCGACTCCGCTGGGGACCTTGTGGACTAAGCTTTGTTTTTGTCTGATCATCGTTTTTTTTATTTGGTTTTGTGTTATTATTTTCATTCTCATTTGCTCATATGCTTTAAATTTTGTACATATTTGTTCATGCATTGTATAAAATTATTTCATGCATCATTTGAGGGGAATTATAACTTTAGGTTAAGTAGGGGACTAGCAGCTTACCTTACGACTTTTAGTCAAGGTTTAAGTTTGTGTAAACCCCAACTCTTCGCTGAGAGCTTAGACTGGTAATAATTGGTGCATATGCCATCCCATTACCTACTGAGCCCCTATATTGCCTTCACGAGGGTGATCACTGGGACAGCAAGAGACCCTTTTGACCAGGTAGAAAGCCACCATCATGTAATGGCCCCAACCTATCCTTAGAGTATGAACTCCCTAATACGCATGTACATACATTTGCATCGTACACATACATCCATTCATTGTAAATAACATACATACATCCAGCAGGTTGAAATATAGGTCCCCAAAGAGTTTACAACACCCGACTTCGAGCGAGAAACATGGAAGATGAAGAGCGCGCTCATCGTGACGCCCATTTTCAAGAAGAGTTGGAGTCTCTGAAGACAAGTGTGGCTCGCCTCACTAGCTTACTCGAGCAAACACTGAGAAATACCTCTGGTGAAGGTCCTTCTAACCGACCGGTCACCTTTAATCAGATTCCAATAATAGCTCAGCCCGAAGAAAGAATGAGTGAACATGGTCAAGAGCCTCCACACAATCCAACATTTGTGCAGTCAGCAACACCTGCACCAAACCCTGTAGTCATGGATGCATTTGCTAACGAGTCCCGCAAGGCCAAGTCATCTAATAGCATTGATCAAGATAAGATGGAGGCGCTGGAAGCTAGACTCAGAGTAATTGAAGGGGTAGACTTATATGATCCGGTAAGGGCAGTAGAGATGTGTCTAGTCCCAAATGTGGTTGTCCCGAAGAAGTTTCGTGTTCCTGAGTTCATCAAATATAGTGGAACACAATGCCCCATGACTCACCTAAAGTCCTATTGCAATAAAATGGCAGAAGTAGTACATGATGAAAAACTACTGATGCATTTTTTTCAGGATAGCTTAAGTGGGGCAACATTAAGCTGGTACATGAGATTGGACAACACAAAGATCCGGAGATGGAAAGATCTTGTTGAGGCTTTTGTCAAGCAATACAAGTACAACATGGACATTGCTCCTGATAGAACTAGCTTGTCCAATCTAGAGAAAAAGGACAAAGAAAGCATAAGGAATATGCTCAAAGATGGCGAGAATCAGCTGCTCAAGTCCATCCTCCACTTCTGGACAAAGAGATGGTCACTTTATTTGCCGACACACTTAAAGCGCCATATTACGAGCATGCGATGGGTAGTTCGGCTCAACAATTCACTGATGCTGTGGTAGTGTGCGAACGCATAGAGCAAGGTGTCAAGAGTGGTAGAATTTCTGCACCCATCGAGAAAAGAGGCTTTGAAAGGAAGGAGGTCAACGATGTTGAAGACGACTATAAGGGTAGGAAAAACTCATCCCAAAACTACCACACTCTATCTCAAATTGCCAACATCAAAAAACCTGAGCCCTTTCAAGCCAAAAGCCAAATTGAACAACTACCTCCATTACCGCTCCCCCTGAATGAAATGTACCAGAAGTTATTAAGCATCGGGCAAGTAGCTCCCGAACCTCTGACGCCGGTGCAACCACCTTATCCCAGCTGGTACAAGCCAGAGCTCACTTGCGAATACCATGCTGGTATTGCTGGACATAGTATCCATACTTGCAACGCCTTCAAGAGAAAACTTTTGCAATTAATCAAGGCAGGGTGGATAGAATTGGAAGACACTTCTAATGTGAACACGAACCCTCTACTTAATCATGCTTGAAGTGGTAGATCATAAATGCACTAGTGGTGGAATGTTCAGGAAATCTGGAAGCACCGACGATTTAGGTAGGGTGTGAAGAGGTAGCATAAATTTTGAAGGTCTCGGATCTCGACCATAGTTTTTGTCCATATCGTCAAGGAGTCCTCTACAAGAGTTGTTGTGGGGAAGCTAACCTAAGAGGAGATTTGCCAAAATGAAAGGATGAAGCCTGCCCTATTATTGTCTTTTGTTTGATCATGTCTGTTTTAACTTGTTTCAGTCTTGTTGGTAACTTGGCTCATAATGCAACAAGACTTTCTTTGTCAAAAGAGCCTTCGTGTTAATAAGATCAAGTGTTTTCCTGTGTTCATGACATGTTTTCATTTTTGTTGTTGTTTCATGTAAATAACACTCTGAGCACAATATTTACTCACAAAACCACTGCACCAAGAATCCTTCAGTGTGTTTCCCTTTTCTTCCAAAGAATTTTCGAGAATTCAAAGTTTAGTACAAAAACGAAAATCATGTTGGTGTTTGTTCAAACAAACAAGTTCTGAAAAAATTCAAGTGATTCCTTAGAGAGGTAACCATACACCTAGAAAACCCGAAAAAAAACAAAAAAAAAAGCACCATGAAGTGACTCTAAAAGTTGAATTTTATTTGAATGAGTAATGAGAAATCATTTTGCATACTCGCATGAAAGCAAGGCTTACCGATCCTAAATGCATGCATTTGAGATGAAGAAAGGCCATCTTTGATAATCCTTTCACAAGGGAAATATATCCTTTGCAGTCCTCTTTTGAGCCTGGTAATGTTTTTTGGAAATAACCTTGACTAGGATCACACCCCACACTGGGGGGCAAGTGCGAGAACATAGAAAAACCTCAACGATTGAAAGTGCCCAAACAATACTGGGGGGCATAAAAGAAATTTCTCAATCATCAAAAGTGCCCGAACAAAGCTAGGGGGCATGAAGAAAAATCCAAAGGATCCAAAAATTTTGAGCAAAAAAAAAACCAATGCAATGATGCTCAAAATCAAATGAAGAAAACAAAAACAAAAACAAAGAGAAACAGCCCAAGCCCAACACTGGGGGGCACGATAGATAATTTTGGAAAAGACATTCAAATGACAAAAGGTCAAGAAGCAAGCACAAGTGATCCTTAGTCTTGAAATCCCTTAAACACCTTTTGAGCCTAGAAATATCCTTTTCTTCATAACCAAGAGCCCAAGCCTACATTACGTGCCTAATCAAGCCCTTTCTGATCAAAGGCAAGCAATTTGGATCGATAGGCAGTGCTTTCTCATGCAAACCAAATCATTATTCATGCAAATAAAATGAATGCTTTGAACGCTGGTTCATTGAAACCCTCACATTAAATCTGAAATATTTTTTGACCAACCAGATGTCACTTCATATTTTTCACCAAAATCAAAACAAAAGGTTTTCATCACTTCTGAAAACCTCTCCATAGGAATCACTTGAATATCTTCAGAATGAGTTTGCTTTGAATCAATGTCAAAATGATTTTTGTGTCTGGAATAGCTTTGAAATTCCAAAAATTCTGCAACTCCTTGTCAAAAACCAAATCTTCCTTCATACAACCTCATCCCCAAACCTAAATTAAATACTTGGGGGCATGATCAAGCTGGGGGGCAATCAAAAACTCGTGGTAGGGCTGGCTCCATGATTCCCTTTCTAAGAAAAAAATGCTGGGCAAAATTGGCAATCCTTGAGATAAAGGGAGGAGGACAAAGTATGATGACATCAATTCCTTCCTAGAAGTCAAGATCACAAGATATGACTCGAGTAAGCAAGAGCGAAAAAGCCATTGAAGTTTACTGTCAACACTCCAACTTTTGAGAAAAGAAAGACACCATGAAGAAATGGGGACCTATGTTTCTCAGGTAGGTATACATGCATATCAATCATAATACATTATTTTCAACATTTCAGCAAATTGTTAATCATTCATCAAATTTTTTAGGTAGTGCGTTTTCTAACCCTACCTCTTTCTTTTTTAGTGCGCCTTTGAGCCCTCACACCTTCCTTTTGAGTGCGCCTTTGTGCCCTCACTCCTTTAGGTAGTGCGTTTTCTAACCCTACCTCCTTCCGAGTGCGCCTTTAAGCCACCATCTTTTGGGTAGTGCGTTTTATAACCCTACCTCATTTCGAGTGCGTCTTTGTGCCCTCACTTTCTTTTGAGTGCGCCTTTGAGCCCTCATTTCTCAGGTAGTGCGTTTTCTAACCCTACCACATTTCGAGTGCGCCTTTGAGCCCTCACTTCTTCGGGTAGTGCGTTTTCTAACCCTACCTCCTTCCGAGTGCGCCTTTGAGCCACCATCTCTTAGGTAGTGCGTTTTCTAACCCTACTTCCTTTCGAGTGCGCCTTTGAGCCCTCACCAACTTTTTTCTGGGTAGGTCACCCATTACAATTCGACCACTTCTTCATGTTTTTTATCTGGGTAGGTCACCCATTACAATTCGACCACTTCTTCATGTTTTTTATCTGGGTAGGTCACCCATTACAACACGACCATCCCTCCACTTGGGTAGGTCACCCATTACAACACGACCACTCTTCTTTTTTTCTATTTTTAGGTAGGTCACCCATTACAACTCGACCATTCTCCATGTTTTTTTATCTGGATAGGTCACCCATTACAACACGACCATCCCTCCACTTGGGTAGGTCACCCATTACAACACGACCACTCTTCTTTTTTTCTATTTTTGGGTAGGTCACCCATTACAACTCGACCATTCTCCATGTTTTTTTATCTGGGTAGGTCACCCATTACAATGAGACCATTTCTCCACCTGGGTAGGTCACCCATTACAACACGACCACTCTTCTTTTTTTCTATTTTTGGGTAGGTCACCCATTACAACTCGACCATTCTCCATGTTTTTTTTATCTGGGTAGGTCACCCATTACAATGAGACCATTTCTCCACCTGGGTAGGTCACCCATTACAACACGACCACTCTTCCTTTTTTCCATTTTTGGGTAGGTCACCCATTACAACTCGACCATTCTCCATGTTTTTTTATCTAGGTAGGTCACCTATTACAATGAGACCATTCCTCCATCTGGGTAGGTCACCCATTACAACACGACCACTCTTCCTTATTCATTTTTGGGCAGGTCACCCATTACAACTCGACCATTCTCCATGTTTTTTTATCTGGGTAGGTCACCCATTACAATGAGACCATTCCTCCATTTGGGTAGGTCACCCATTACAACACGACCACTCTTCTTTTTTTCTATTTTTGGGTAGGTCACCCATTACAACTCGACCATTCTCCATGTTTTTTTTATCTGGGTAGGTCACCCATTACAATGAGACCATTTCTCCACCTGGGTAGGTCACCCATTACAACACGACCATTCTTCCTTTTTTCCATTTTTGGGTCGGTCACCCATTACAATTTGACCAATTCTCCATGTTTTTTTATCTGGGCAGGTCGCCCGTGAAAATAGACCAGTGTGAGTGTGTGAGCAGGTTGCCCAAGATAATCAGATCATTTTCTTTCCTTTTGTTTTCTTTACAAGCTTACTACGCAAAGTCTTTGCTCCGTAAGCATTGTAAAGAGGGGGGCAACTGTCATAACCCATTTTTGGGTCACTCCTAATTTTTTTTCCTTTTCTTCAAAAAAAAAAAAAAACTGCATGGTGCCGTTTTAAACAGGCACAGCCTTGCTTCTCCCCTGCAAATGCAGAGACAGGGGAGAAGAAGATTTTAAATCTTTTCCCGCTAACTTCTCCTTCTCTACCTCCCCACTTGCCTAACTACTTACACAACCCATACCCTCATTAATGGAGAAACAGGAGACCCATGCCCCCCACCATGATGAAAATCAGAAGACCCATACCCCAGCCACCATGCCCTGTGCTTGGACAGGGTATGGTGAACCTCTCCCCCGGCTGCCTATAAATACAGGGGAGAGAACAGAACCAAAAGGGGGGGATGATTTTTGGGCAGAGAGAAAGATAAGAACAGGGGGGAATTTTTGGTGGGAAATAGAGGAACGAACCGGGGAAATTTTGGAGAAGGAGAGGGAGGCCGAAACAGAAGGAAAGAAGCAGAAACAGGAGGGGCTGGAAAGATTTTTTGAAAGAGAAAGGGAGGAGAAACCAAGAGAGAGACCGACAGTTTTTAAGGGGGAAAAGAGAGACCGAAAGAGAGGAAAAACAGATTTTTTAGAGAGAAAGGAGTGAAGAGAAGCGGCACCAAACACTAGAAATTAAAGGGGAGAAAAGAAAAAGGAGGGAGTCCAAGAGAGAAGACAGAGGAGAGAAAGAGAAGCCATCAAAGAAGAAGGGAAGAACAGGAAGTGACAGAGGAAGAAAAAAATCCCGGAGAAGAAGAACAACCACAATTGCCACCGTGCTTCCTCTCCACCGCCACACGCACCACCGACCACCGCGGTGACAGCCCCGAAAAGACAGAGGAGAAGAAAAATAAAACACAGAGGAGAGGGGACTGAGAAGAGAAACAGAGGAGAGGAGAGAAGGAAGGAAAATGCCGCCCATTGTCCCGCCGCCTTCCACCACCGCCGACGACCACAATCGTGCTTTCCCGCTCCGGGTAACTTTCTCCCCTCCCCTGTCGTTGTTAGTTGTTCATCTTCATTTTGCATGCGTAACGTGAGCAATTCCACGTTCTCGCAAAGAAAATGAAGATAATTAGCTAGTTATCTTGGCCGGGCACAAGAACTCAGCTAATTATATTTTCGGTTCTTGTGTGCAAAGACAAGAACCAACCCTTTTATTGCTAATGGGTTGGAACATCAGCCCATGACGCTGGTCAGGTGAGTCCAGCCACAATATATGGGCGGGTCGGCCCGACCAGATTGTTGGGCGGATCCGCCTACCGTTTTTTTATTTTATTTTTTTTGTTAAAAGAAAAATTGAAAAATATTTGTTTGTAATTTTACAAGCTTCCCGCATATTTTTATGTCATTTTGATTAATATCAAGCAATATTTTTTATGTTGCTAAAAATACAAAAATCTGATATTAAAATATCCGGTTTTTGTCAAAACTTTCAAAATACAAAAAAAAAACTTGTTTTGAAAAAAAAGAGAAAAAAATGTTTTTATGCATACGGCCATGTGTCTCAAAGCTAAAAAATCATATTGCGTTTTTCACACATCAAAAACAATGTTTTAGCATGTCATTTTGACTTTAATAACCAGTTTAGTAAAGTCAAGAGAACATTGGCCAAAATTTCAAAAACAACAAAAATTTTATTTTATTTGTCTTTTAGTATCCGGGGTACAAAATTACATGTAATACGTATTTCAGATATTAATTTTATTTTTTCAATGTTAGAACGGTTAGGTTTTATCTCATTAAGATAAGAACCTCCTTATTGAGGAGGGCTTTTCTTGAATCTTAGACAAATAGAACCAACAATTAGAAAACGCGACCAAACTTTAAATTTTGATCAGACAAATAAAACAATGCAGCTTACCTTAGGTAGGGCGTATTTGGGGTGCTAATACCTTCCCTTTACGCAACCAGTCTCCGTACCCGATCTCTGAGACCAGTTAGGGTTCCTAGTGACCAGAATACTAGGTGGTGACTCCCATTCCATTTTACACTGATAAGAGACAAGAATTCCTTGTCTCTCTATATTTTCCAAATACCACACATATGAGTGTGGAGGACGATCGCCGCGATGCCGCATTTGACGTGCGACAATTTGGATGTTGAATATAATCACTAATTTTGGTGCCGGGAGTTGACGGCTATTGACATAGTGAAGTAAGAAAGAAGTTAGAAAACAAATTCCAGAAGTTGACGGCTACTGACATGGTGAAGTAAGAAAAAAGTTAGAAAATAAAATCCACAATTAAGTTGATGGCTATTGACATGGTGAAGTAAGAATCAAGTTAGAAAAATCTAATTAAGAGGAGAAGTTGATGGCTATTAACATCATTTCTGTTTCTCTCTCTTTTCTCAAATCTTTTGCTTCGTGGTTGGTATTACTGTATTCCTTTAACAATTTTTTTGTGAAGTAAATTATTATTTAGTTAATCCCTTTATTTTAATAACATAATATTAAATCCCTAAATTTTATATCTGTTTGCCATTAATTTCTCCTAGTTTTCCATTTCGTCTAATTTCCTTTCTCTAAAATATCTCCTATATATTCCAATCAGTTTCTCTGACCTCACATGCTACAAACAAAACCAAACCAGCTTTTATAAATGTTTTTTTTCCCCATAAAACATCGTTAGTAGACCAAACAGCAACAGGTAAATTAATTAAAAAAAATTATTGTCTTGAGTTTAGACAAATGTTAATTATTGGAGACAAGCAAGCCCCACCATGTGCAAGTGGGATTACCTAATCTCCCACTTAGCACATGGTGGAGGACTCCCCCTCACTCCCATTAATTGTATATTAATGTGCCCCCCCTGTGAAGTGTATGGTATGTGTATCAAGAGAACACAGAGAAGAAGAACCGACGAGTTGCAGAGAGTGAAAACACAGAGAGAAGAGAGAACAGAGAAGAGTAGAGAGAGCTTGAGTGTAGAGTTGAGTTGAGAAGATTCTCCTCCTCTTTGTTTGTATTGTTTGTAAGCTTCATTAATACAAACCAGTAGCTCCATGGAGTAGGCAAGTTGCCGAACCACGTAAATTGTGTGTGTTTGAGTTCTGGAAATAGCCCAACAACTGGTATCAGAGCTTGTTCTTGAAAAAGAGGGTGTTTGATCCAAACTCAAAAATCAAAGTTCTCCAAACGTGTTTTTAAACATACCATCGTGTAGAGGACAACCGGACGAATCCACTGTTGAAACCCGGCGAAGAACCGACGTCCTGCATGCCCGCACGCGCCACCACGCGCCGACGTCCAGACTGCCCCCGCGCACCAACGTGCCGTACGCGCGCCACGCTCCATCTTCGCCCGGCCGCAAAACGAAGTCGGTGACCCGCGTCACGCCAAGACATCCGTACGGTCAACGTCCGCGTCAACTGCCACGTCACCTGACACGTCATCCTACTGAGTTTTGTTCCGATGTGTCGCAGAAGCTAATATTCTGACACGTGGCTACATCATCACTGTTGAGGGGTTTTAATCCCAAGATGCACGCAGGATCCAATCAGTTGACACGTGGTTAAATCAGGACCACTCTTGAGTATTGATCCAGTGCGACTCAGGCCATCATCTGCTGACACGTGGCTTCATCAGAACCGCTACTGAGTTTTGATTTGGTGCGACGCAGGCGGTACTCTGGCTGACACGCGGCTGCATCTGCACCGCCCGTTAATCCAAAACTTTGATTGCTAAAATCTGAGCCATCCGAAGTCCGATTGGGGTGATCTCAGTGTCATTTCCAAGGTTTTCGGCCGTTCCGGACACATCTGTAAGGTCAGATTTGGGAAATTCGAATCGGAGAAGTAGTAAAAATGGCAGATGAAATAAAAGCAGCTGGAATTGAAAAATTTGACGGGACAGATTTTGGATACTGGAAAATGCAAATTGAGGATTATCTATATGGGAAGAAACTTCATCTTCCCTTGTTGGGGAGCAAACCAGAAAATATGCAAGAAGAAGATTGGTTACTTCTTGATAGACAAGTTCTGGGCATTGTCCGGTTATCCTTATCAAGAAGAGTTGCTCACAATGTTACGAAAGAAAGATCCACTGCAAGATTGATGGAAGCCTTGTCTGGGATGTATGAGAAGCCATCAGCAAATAATAAAGTGCACTTGATGAAAAAGTTGTTTAACTTGAAGATGGTCGAAAACACTTCCGTTACGCAACACCTCAACAACTTCAATACCATCACAAATCAATTATCATCTGTTGAGATTGAGTTTGATGATGAGATTCGTGCACTCATCTTGCTAGCTTCACTTCCAAGCAGTTGGGAAGGCATGAGGACAGCCGTGAGCAATTCAATTTGGAAAATCCAAACTGAAGTATGATGACATTCGAGACTTGATTTTGGCTGAAGAAGTGCGAAGGAAAGACTCAGGTGAAAGTTCAAGCTCAGGATCAGCTCTCAACATCAACACTCGAGGGAGGAGACATGATAGAGGCTTATCCAGAGGCAGATCAAAATCAAGATATAGAAGTAAAAGCAAGTTTGGACCCAGAAAGCAGGTTGAATGTTGGAATTGTGGCAAACCTGGTCATTTCATGAGGAATTGCACAAAACCGAAAAAACCTGAAGCTGACTCTGCAAATGCTACCACAGATGAGGTGCAAGACGCTTTGATTCTTGCTGTACAAAGTCCAATTGATGATTGGATTCTTGATTCTGGTGCTTCATTCCACCGCTACACCACACCATGAGATGATGCAAAACTATGTTGCTGGAGATCACGGTGTAGTCTATCTGGCCGATGGACAACCAATGGAGATTGTGGGTATAGGAGATGTGCAAATCAAGACATTGAATGGATCTACATGGAACTTGCAAAATGTAAGGCATGTTCCTGGACTAAAGAAGAAGTTGATCTCAGTCGGACAACTTGATGACAGTGGTCATTCAATCCTTTTCCCGGAGGTATGTGGAAGGTATCAAAGGGAGCAATGGTTTTGGCTCGTGGAAAGAAAACCGGCACCCTGTATATGACCACAAGAGTTGTAGACACCATTGCCACTCTAAGGCGAGAAAATCAAGCACGCTATGGCAATCGTAGACTTGGCCATATGAGTCAAAAAGGGGATGAAGATACTTGATCGAAGGGAAAGCTGGCAGAATTAAAAAATGTCGATCTAGACATTTGTGAAAGCTGTGTTCTTGGAAAACAGAAGAAGCTCAGTTTCTTGAAGGTTGGCAGGACCTTAAGACCAAGAAAGCTAGAGCTGGTACACACAGATTTATGGGGACCGTCTCCAGTAGCATCTCTTGGAGGTTCTCGGTATTACGTGACTTTCATTGATGATTTCAGCAGGAAGGTATGGGTCTACATTCTGAAAAATAAATCTGATGTGTTTGAAACATTCAAGAAATGGAAGGCTATGGTTGAGACTGAATCAGGTCTAAAGTTGAAATGCTTAAGATCTGATAATGGAGGAGAATACATTGATGGAGGTTTCAAGGAGTATTGTGCTGTCAATGGTATCAGAATGGAAAAGACCGTTCTAAGCACACCGCAACAGAATGGCGTTGCTGAACGGATGAACAGGACCATCAATGAACGAGCTAGAAGCATGAGGTTGCATTCAGGGTTACCTCAAACATTCTGGGCTGACGCAGTTCATACCGCAGTTTACTTGATCAACCGTGGACCATCAGTTCCTTTGGAGTTCAGAATGCCCGAGGAAGTATGGAGAGGAAAAGAGGTACAACTCTCTCATTTAAAGGTCTTTGGGTGTGTTTCCTATGTTCATATAGATTCTGATGCTCGCAACAAGTTGGATGCCAAATCCAAGAAATGTTTCTTCATCGGCTATGGAGATGAAGAATTTGGATATCGGTTCTGGGATGATCAGAATAGAAAGATTATCAGAAGCAGGAATGTGATCTTCAATGAGAAAGTTCTGTACAAAGACAGATCAAGTGCAGAAACAGATAAGGCTGATTCAGATACAAGTCCACAAGGATCTGAATTCATAAGATTAGAAGGCCTTCCCGATGTTACTGAGCAGAACAACAATCAAGAGTCTTTACAAGAAGACTCAAGCATATCTGTACCCGCTACTACACAAGAAGATGCGGAGCCAATTGAACCAGCTGTTCGCAGGTCTTCGAGGACGATAAAGCCCCCGCAACGGTTCACACTTTTACTGAATTACATTTTGTTGACAGATGGTGGTGAACCGCTAACTTATGAAGAATCCTTACAAGATGGAAACTCAAGCTAGTGGGAGTTAGCCATGAAGGATGAGATGAGTTCGTTGCTAAAGAACAAGACTTGGGAGCTAACCACACTGCCTGAAGGAAAGAAGGCTTTACAAAACAAGTGGGTTTACAGAGTGAAGACTGAGCATGACGGAAGCAAACGGTTCAAGGCAAGACTTGTTGTAAAAGGGTTTCAACAAAAGAAAGGCATCGACTACTCTGAGATATTTTCTCCAGTTGTGAAGCTCACAACAATCAGAGTTGTTCTGGGGATAGTAGCTGCAGAAAATTTACATCTTGAACAGTTAGATGTAAAAACAGCATTCCTTCATGGTAACTTGGAGGAAGATATTTACATGCAACAGCCAGAGGGGTTTGCAATGCAAGGAAAGGAGAATCAAGTCTGCAAGCTACAGAAAAGCCTATACGGTTTGAAGCAAGCTCCAAGACAGTGGTACAAGAAGTTTGACAACTTCATGTGTAATTCGGGATACACAAGATGCCAGGCTGATCATTGTTGCTATGTCAAACATTTTGACAACTCCTACATCATTCTACTATTATATGTGGATGATATGTTGATTGCAGAGATCCAAAGATTGAGGAGATTGACAAGCTGAAACAACAATTGTCAAAACAGTTTGAAATGAAGGATCTGGGAGCTGCTAAACAAATACTTGGCATGAGAATCATCAGAGATAAAGACAAAGGCATACTAAAGCTCTCACAAACAGAGTATGTCAAGAAAGTTCTCAGCAGGTTTAGTATGGATAATGCTAAACCAGTAAGTACACCTCTGGGGAATCATTTCAAGCTCAGCAAAGACCAGTCACCACAAACTGAGCTAGAATGTGGATACATGGATAAGATTCCATACGCCTCAGCTATCGGCTCTTTGATGTATGCTATGTAGTGCATGCGGACCAGACATTGCCCATGCAGTGGGAGTTGTAAGCCGATATATGAGCAATCCTGGAAAGCAGCATTGGGAGGCGGTCAAATGGATCATGAGGTACTTAAAAGGTTCATCGGAAACTTGTCTTAGTTTCACAGCTGGTGGTTTGAAACTTGAAGGCTTTGTAGACGCTGATCTAGCAGGAGATGTTGATAGCAGAAAGAGCACTACCGGATATGTATACACTCTAAGAGGCACCGCTGTTTCTTGGAGTTCTACCTTGCAAAAGATCGTCGCTCTTTCAACAAATGGTTTGAATATGTTGCGTCTCAGAATCTGCAAAAGAGATAGTATGGTTGCAGAGTTTCCTGAAGGAATTGGGCAAGTTGAATGGAAAAGGTACTTTGTATAGCGACAGTCAGAGTGCAATCTTCCTTGCCAAGAATCCAGCATTTCACTCCAGGACGAAGCATATTCAGATCAAATATCACTTCATCCGACAACTGCTGGATGACGAGCAACTAATGCTAGAAAAGGTCTGTGGAAGCAAGAATCCAGCTGACATGTTAACCAAAGGAGTTACACTTGATAAACTGAAGTTGTGCAAAACTTCAGTTGGCCTTCAAGGATAAAAGATAATTTCATTGTTTGTCTCCAAGTGGGAGATTGTTAATTATTGGAGACAAGCAAGCCCCACCATGTGCAAGTGGGATTACCTAATCTCCCACTTAGCACATGGTGGAGGACTCCCCCTCACTCCCATTAATTGTATATTAATGTGCCCCCCTGTGAAGTGTATGGTATGTGTATCAAGAGAACACAGAGAAGAAGAACCGACGAGTTGCAGAGAGTGAAAACACAGAGAGAAGAGAGAACAGAGAAGAGTAGAGAGAGCTTGAGTGTAGAGTTGAGTTGAGAAGATTCTCCTCCTCTTTGTTTGTATTGTTTGTAAGCTTCATTAATACAAACCAGTAGCTCCATGGAGTAGGCAAGTTGCCGAACCACGTAAATTGTGTGTGTTTGAGTTTTGGAAATAGCCCAATAACAAAAACGTATTGTATCAAATGTCTTTCAAGTAGTTGAGCAAAGAAAACTGACCATACTAAAAACAAATCGGGATTGCTTTCAATTTACTCCTAACATTTAGGACTAATGCAACTTTTCTTTTTTAGTTGTTTTACTCCTATCATTATTGGATTCCAAGCCTTTCTTATGCCACAAGATGGATAAGAAGATCCAGACTCTCAACAACGATGGTCTCTTTAGTGTAAAATCTTGCTCTAAAATGATGGACCAGCTACTCTACAGTAATGCCAAACCATTTCAATTTTCTGTTTGGATGAAACTAACCCCACCAAAAGTGCAACTTTTCTCTGGCTCCTTATCCAAGATAAAGTAACCACAAGAGATTTTCTATTTCAGCATAACTACCTCATCCTTTAGAATCATGATGTGCTTTCTACAATAAAAGCTTGGAATCTTCAAGTCACATCTTCATTCACTGCCACTTCACTTGGAATATATGGATGAAACTACTTTTTAATTGGGGCTTTTGTAGTGTTTTGCCAAAATCTGTTGACGATATGTACTACTAATGGTCTTCCATGGTTAAAGGCAAGCAACAGAATCTCTCATGGCAACTTCTTTTCTTATGTGTTGTATGGAATCTTTGGCTCCATCGAAATGACGTCATTTTTAATGGCGCTGCCCCTAACCTTCAAATCTGTTTCTCCATGGCGCGACAAAGTATTGCTTTATGGTTGAGGCTTGATTCTAGCTCTTTGGAGCTTAATATAAAGAAGGTTCAATAGGGAGGAATTGGTTTCTTATGTTTTTTTTTTCGTTCCCCCTAATTGTTGCACTCCCCTGTTTCATGTAGTAGCTTTTGTTCTTTTCTTTTATCTGTTTCTTTTACTCTGCTTGTTCATCTAGTATAAGTTAGACTATTATCTTTGTAGCAATTTCTTAATAAAGCTTTTGACTATTACCAAAAAAAAGAAAAAAGGATTACATATTCAACTTCCTATCACTGAAAGTTCTCTACGATGATTCTGATAAAGCAGGGTCACGATGGAGATTCGTTCAAAAAGGGATGATAATGAAAAATACACCTGTTGAGATTATTCAGCCTGACTAACTTTTCTCGACATTTAGACCACCTAGGGGTTATGGTTTTGTTTCCAGCAAAATCCTTCGATTGGGGAGGAGCTTAGGCCTATTGTAGGCAGATCACTTAGTGCTGTGAAGTGAAGCTGCTGAATCTGAGTCATATTCTCCTGCATTGCAAGGTGGTCTGGTGGGTGTGGTGATGTGTTTTGGATTCTTTGCTAGAGGCGAATAATTAAAGTATTTAGTTGAGAAAATAATTGAATTAAAAGAATGATATAAAATATTGAGGGATATAAATGAAAAAATAATTTAATTAAATGAATAATAAAAAAATTAAAAAAATTAAAAAAATAAGGATCAAATCTGAAAAGTGAAAAAATAAAAAATGGATCAAATTGAAGAAAATTTCAATTCTATGAATAATTTAAAATAAAATAAATTGCAATAAAGAAATAAAAATTAAATTTAAAGAAAAATAAATTAAAAGACTACTTTAAAAATATACAGAAGTGAGCTTTGAAATCAAAGAGTGAAGAGGAAAGAAAAAAAAAACAAACAGAAAACCCAATATAATTCACATTTCACATCGGTAATATATATAAAATCATGGAATTTAACTTAGAAAGTATAGGTGCGATTCACCTACCTGCAATAGAAGCTCTACTTATGCTCCCCTATTGCCGCTGTTGCACCACACCTGTGGTCCCTTCTGCAAATCACAAGTTTATCTCATAAATCTTTCTTGCCCAAGGATATGTTTTATAGTAACCATATCAACAACCAATAAGTCTTTCTTTCAGTCATTTCTTGTTATTTTATATTTTTTCTCATTTCACCCATTAATATTGTCGTTATTTGTCACACCATAGTTATCATTCCTCTCTTTATATTTGGACTATTACTGTCCAACTGTTATTGTCTTGTTTTTGAACTGTTACTGTCTAGACATTGAATTGTTACTGTCTTGTTTTTGAACCGTTACTGTCTAAATATTGAACTGTTACTATCCAACTGTTACTGTCTAGACATTGAACTGTTACTGCTTTGTTTTTGAACCGTTACTGTCTAAACATTGAACTGTTACTGTCTAGACATTGAACTGTTACTGTCTAGACATTGAACTGTTACTCTCCAACTGTTACTGTCTAGACATTGAACTGTTACTCTCTTGTTTTTGAACCGTTACTGTCTAAACATTGAACTGTTACTACTAGACATTGAACTGTTACTACTAGACATTGAACTGTTACTGTCCAACTTCTCCTCATATGTTTAACTATATCTAGAGTTATAAAACTCCAATTCAAGCAAGATTAGTCTCGTTGGAAAGCTAAGACATTAGGCTACAAGTTCTCTAAGAAAGGAGAACCCAGATCTGCCTCCAAGGCAGTCAAAATTGTTTATCAACAAACCAGACTTATTACCCTACAGGGTCTGTCGTGACTCAGTCTCGGTTGGTGACCCATAGCTGGAGTTCTATAACTCCAAATTGAGCAAGACCAATTTTTTTTTTTCGGGTAGTTAGTCAACATCTAAACTAAAATTTCTATGGAGAAACTTGATTCTAAATTCCTTCATCCTCCTACTCGAAATCCCTCTGAAAGTGAAGAGACGAAACTGTCCAGATTCGTTAACCTTTCCATTTACACACAACACATGAAGTTATTTAAATTTAGCAACTCATACTTTTCCCTCAATCCAAGTCTAAGAACTATAATTCAACATCCCGACATCAGTTTATAATCAATTTTAAAACAACTCATAAAACCATGTTTAGAACACCTTACCTGGTACGAATCAAGGTTTCGATCTCTAACTCCCTCCTTTTCTTTCTAATGACAGCTGGCCCTCCCTTCTTCTCTTTTTGTTCAAAATTTCTTGTTAATTCCTTGCCCTCCAGTGTTTATTCTACGTATAACCCTTAATCTTGGATGTGTTCTTGGAATTTTTTTTGTGTTTCTTTCTTTATTTGTAAAAATGGATACAAAAACTCCCTCTTTCCTCTCTTTATGATAGCTGCAGATCTTTATTCATTATTATTATTATTATTATTATTATTATTATTAATAAAATAAGGCAAAACATTAGCTAAAAACCCTTCACCCACATATTCACCCTCTACGTGGGTATGGATACGATGGAATTTGAAGTGTTTAATGGTTTGTTTTTTTAAAAAAAAAACACTAACTCAATCTATTAATTTAAATTGTTAATTTAAATTGTTAGGTGAAATTTCAAAATATAATTTATATTATTTTCTAATACATCCTTTCAAGTAAAAATCTTTTAAACTTGAAACTTTACTGAACTCACATTACCTTGTGCTTAATTTTTATCAAATACATGGAGATTGTGAGATTCGAACTCGTGACCGCTTGATCATCAAGGCTCCGATACCATGTCAAAGAATCAATTCAACCCGATAGCTTAAGCTATTAGGTGAGGTTTCAAGATATGATTTATATTATCTTTAATAGATATAAAAAATTCGTGACTTAGATTTTTTATAAATAAAATTTTAATTTAAATAAAAAAATTTTAATTTAACTATATCTTGTTAACTCCTATGAAATTAAATTGGATCAACAACAAATAATTATTTTTAAAATAAAAAAATAAAATAATTTTATTTTTATAAAATAATTGATTTGAGTTGATTGTACAACGCAGTTACCCGAAATTTATTTTAGATTTGTCCTCAGAGCAAGTCTACAACTGGGCCCAAGACGTGGGCGAATGGTTTTAAAATTGAGAGAGAAAGGGTGGATTGTAATTTTAAGACAAGTCATCCCTACAAGTCCACTCTCTCTCTATGGTATGGAACGTTTCCGCGTGAGGAATTTTTTGGTTTTATTTTCAAGACTTGGATGCACACTGAATTTTCCTGAAGTAAGAAATGGTTTTAAAATTGAGAGAGAAAGGGTGGATTGTAATTTTCAAGACTTGATGGCTATTCACATCCTGAAGTAAGAAACAAGTTAGAAAAATCTGATTAAGAGGAGAAGTTGATGGCTATTGACATCATTTCTGTTTCTCTCTTTTTTCTTCTCAAATCTTTTGCTTTGTGGTTGGTATTAGTGTATTCCTTTAACATTTTTTTTTGTACAAAGTAAATTTCATATTTACATTACATGGAAGTAAATAACTGAAACTAATGGAATATTTGTTAAAGAATAATAGGAACTTGATACTTACTGTATATAGTTTAAACTTTAATTTGCATTTATATATATAAATATAGGTCAATTATTTCACTAGTGAGATACTAAGAATCATGAAATAAAAATATTCTTGAAATTTAAAGTTTATTCTCTATTATTATAGAATGTATATCATGTATCTATCAGAATAGAAAATTAATATAGGATGTTGTAATCATTACAATTACTCATGTATCTATCAGAATAGGAAATTAATATAGGATGTTGTAATCATTATAGTTACTGCAGTGTTCTGCTGCCTCTATATAAATAGGAAGGTTAACTAAGGCACAACCCAACACATTCTATTATTCTCAACTTGGTATCAGAGCCACAAAACCCTAAAATAAATTAAACCTACTTTTCTCATAGCCTCCCTTCTTCAATGAAACAGCCGCCACATACATCTTCAAATTCTGCAGCACAAGAGATCCGACTTTCTTCTTCTCCAGCAGTGCAACCCTCTTTTCTTGCAGCGCCTCCTGTGCTTTCCTCTGCTGTGTCACCGCCTGGATTCTCCTCTGCCATGGCTGGTGAACGCCTCCTCTTGCAGCCCATGTCTACTGCCTCTGCTGCCTCTACTGCCGCAAGCATTATCTCCCTTTCTCACACTCATCAAGTCATCTCCCTCAAATTAACAAACACCAATTATTTATATTGGCGTATGCAGATGCTGCCTTATCTCCTAGGCCAAGGAGTTTTTGGTTTTGGTGATGGCTCCAACACATGTCCATCAACACATGTTCTTGCCCATGATGGTATCTCTCTTCAGGTAAATCCGCTTTTTCAAAACTGGAAACAACAGGACCAACTCATTCTAAGTGCTCTTCTTTCCTCCCTATCTATGTAAGTTTTGCATCTTGTTGTTGGCTGTCAAAGTTCTTGTTCGACTTAGGGCACTCTTGAGCGAGCCTCCGCTTCTACCTCCAACTCTCGTATTATGCAACTTCACGGCTCTCTTGAGATCTTGACGGTGGTGAATGAAAGAACTCAATTTATGCAAAAAGCGAAGGCCTTATTTGATGAATTGGCCGCTGCTGGTCGACCAGTTTCACTTGAAGATTTCAATTTATATGTGTTTCGTGGTCTTCGGGGAGAGTTTAAATACTTAGTTACCAGTCTTATTACCAAGGCTGAACCTTTATCATATGCAGATCTTCACAGCCATCTTCTCACACATGAATTTCTTCACAAATCTTCGGCTGCCATACATGCTCCTCTGCTGCCCACACCCAGCATTCCATCTTCTGCTCTTGTTGCGCAGTGCCAGACTTTTGGCAGTCGGCGCAGCAGGGGCCGCTTTAACGGTGGCTAGCGTCCCAACCAGTCCAACAACAGAGGCAACCGATTTGCTAGCTCCAGACCTGATCACCGCAGCTTCCAAAACTCCTCCTTCGGTGACAATAGGCAGGGCTCTTGGCAGCGCAATAGGGGGCGTAATCCCAGCCGCCAAGCGTGGTCGAATTTCAGCCATACAGCTCCCCATTGCCCTCAATTCCAGCAGCGAGGTTATGGCCAACAGCCTACTGCCAATGTGGTGCAGCGCAATCTCTCCTCAACCGGTTCTGTTGATTGGTTTCCGGATACCGGTGCCAATCAACATGTCACACCTGATCTTGCCACCTTGACTGCTTCAGAACCGTATCTTGGTAATGATAATTTGCATGTTGGTGATGGTAAGGGCCTCCCTATATCTCATCTCGGTCATACAAAAATATATGCACCACATCGTTCTTTCACCTTATCTAATGTTCTTCATGTTCCTACAATTACGAAACCTTTACTCTCTGTTCATAAATTTTATCTTGATAATAATGTTTATTTTGAATTTCACCCTCGTGTGTTTTATGTCAAGGATCTCAACACCCATGAAATCCTTCTCTCAGGTCAAAGTAAAGATGGTCTCTATGCCCTTACCAAGTCTTTCGTCACGTCAGTTCCTCAAGCCTATTGGTCTCCCTGCACTTCCGCCTCTGCCGATTTGTGGCATCGTCGACTAGGTCATCCTACTACACGTATTTTTCAATTGTTAATCTCGAAAAATAAGATCATTTGTAACAACAAACGTCTTAATTTTCAATGTCAAAGTTGTCCTTTAGGAAAATCATCACGTTTGTCTTTAGGACCTACGGGTCACAAAACTTCTGCTCCGCTTGAATTAATTTTTAGTGATGTATGGGGCCCTACTCCTCTTTTTTCTTCAGATGGCTATCGTTATTTTGTTATCTTTGTTGATGCTTATACTAAATATGTATTGTATTATCCTCTCGTTGCCAAGTCTGATGTTTACTCTGTTTTTCATCAATTTCAGACTCTCGTTGAACATCAATTTTCATTAAAAATAAAATCTGTTCAAATTGATTGGGGCGGTGAATACCGCAAATTATCCATATTTTTTCAGACTGTTGGTATTCATCATCGTCTGATTTGTCCTCACACTCATGAACAAAATGGCACAGTAGAGCGTCGTCATAGGCATATTGTGGAAACAGGTCTTACTCTTTTAGGGCAATGTAAAACACCTTTTCGATTTTGGAACTATGCTTTTGAAACCTCTGTTTATCTTATAAATCGCATGCCTGCTCCTGTTCTTGCCCATTGCTCTCCGTTTGATTATTAATTTTACTGGTCTCCTGATTATCATTTTCTGCGTACTTTTGGGTGTCTCTGTTTTTCTTTTCTGCGTCCATATAATAATCATAAATTGGATTTTTGTTCCTCTCCATGTGTGTTCTTTGGATATAGTTCCTCCCATCTTGGTTATCGATGTTTTGACATTGCATCTCAAGGTATTTATATTTCCCATCATGTCCGTTTCCATGAACATGTGTTTCCTTTTGATAATTCTGAACAGATTGCAAAGGTTTCCACCACAACCCCCATCCCACACTCCATGTCACCCTTCCAAACTTGTTAAACCACCCACCACCACCCACTTCCATCAGCCACCCAAACAGCCCACAACACACAGCTCTGCCACTCCAAACAGCCACCCGACCATAGCTCCCAACCATCCCTTGGCCATCATCACATGCTTGTTTATCTAACCCTTATGATGCAGGTTTAGGTCATAAATTGATCTCCTCTCCTTATGGTTTTGGGGCACTCTCTAGCCCCTCCTCTGCTTCGCCCACCCTGGCCAGCATTCCTGCGGTCAGGTCTCCGCCGCGACCCCTCCTCTGCTGACAGTCCTATGCTGGAGGCTGCTTCTTCATCATCCTCTCCTGCAGGTCTACAACTTATGGGTTATTTATCTTTTTATCAGCTGCCACAGGTCTCCTCACCGCCACCATCTTCCCCTGTGTCTCCACCAGCACGCAGCAGCCATCCTATGACTCTTAAACCGCAGCAGCTGAATTAAGACAAAAACCCAGGCCGCTTCGCGCCACCTCTGCCTCCACACGGGTACTGCATTCTCCTTCTTCTGAGCCCTTTGCATTTTTTGATGCTGACCGGTATGCAGTTTGGCATAATGCTATGTGTGATGAGATCGCTGCTTTGCGCTCAAATCGCACTTGGTCTTTGGTTCCGTTTCATTCTTCTATGAATGTTGTTGGCAGTAGATGGGTATATCGGATCAAACGTCGTGTTGATAGTAGTATTGAGTGCTATAAAGCGCGCCTTGTTGCTAGAGGTTTTACCCAGCAGGAAGGTATTGATTATTCTAAAACCTTCAGTCCAGTTATTAAGCAGGCCACTGTCCGATTGGTTTTCTCTATCGCGGTTTCGCGAAATTGGAAGATTCATCAGCTTGATATTCATAATGCCTTCCTCAATGGTGTTCTTACTGAAGAGGTCTACATGAAACAGCCTCCAGGTTTTGTTGACTCTTCTCTTCCATCTCATGTGTGCAGATTGCACAAATCATTGTATGGTTTGAAATAGGCACCGAGAGCATGGTACACTCGTCTAAGTGATTTTTTGCTCTCCATCGGTTTCCGAGCTTCCAAGGTTGACACCTCCCTGTTTATCTTATCTGATGGTACTAATATCTTTTATCTCCTGGTGTATGTTGATGATATTCTGCTCATGGGTAACAACTCTGCTATGCTCCATCACCTTATACAGTTACTCAGCTTTGAGTTCAAGCTTCGTGACTTAGGTGATGTTCACTACTTTCTGGGTATTGAAGTTTAGTCTACCGGTATGGGTTTAATGCTACGTCAACATAAATATATTCTTGACATCCTCACCCGAGCTGGTATGACTTCCTGCAAACCAGTTGATACTCCAGTCTCCCCTTCGAAAGTCATTTTATTACCAGATCATTTATTCTCTGATCCTACACGATTTCATCAAATCGTGGGTGCTCTTCAATATCTTACCTTCACCCGTCTAGATATATGCTTTCTTTGTTATGAGTCCGGCCGGTTTATGCATGCTCCTACAGATTCTCATTGGGCCGCTGTCAAATGTATTTTACGCTATCTTAAAGGTATGACATCTTATGGTTTCCATATCACTCGAGGCTCCTCTTTTGCTCTACATGGCTTTATAGATGCAGATTGGGCTGGTAGTATTGATGATCGCAAGTCTACGGGCGACTATCTTGTCTTTTTTGGTCAGACGCCGATTTCTTAGAAATCCAGCAAGCAACGCACTGTTGCTCGCTCCTCTACTGAGACTAAGTATAAAGCCCTTGTTGATGGTACCGCTGAAGTCATTTGGCTTCAATACTTGTTAACAGATTTGCAGGTTCCCTCAGTCTCTGCTCCTACCATTTGGTGTGATAATCTTGGTGCTACCTATCTCTCAGCAAATCCTATCTTCCATGCTCGTACTAAGCATGTTGAAGTGGATTATCACTTTGTCCGTGACCGTGTTGCCAAGAAAGAAATTCAGATTTGTTTTGTTCCCTCTCAGGTCAACTTGCCGATGTCTTCACTAAACCGCTTCCTGTTGCATCCTTTACTGCCTTTTGGTTCAAGCTTCGGGTTGATCCCCCACCCTCAGCTTGAGGGGGTCTATTATAGAATGTATATCATGTATCTATCAGAATAGGAAATTAATATAGGATGTTGTAATCATTACAGTTACTGCAGTGTTCTGCTGCCTCTATATAAATAGGAAGGTTGGCTAAGGCACAACCCAACACATTCCATTATTCTCAACTTTCTCTTATTTATTGCAATCTTTTACTAAAAAAGACCATCAGCTCAACCGGCCCCAGGAACCCGCACATGACAGCGCCCACAGACGTTGTCCCCTTCCTCATCCACAAGCTCTCCTTTGCATAGACCGGCCACCAGCAGCTGCACAACCGTCGACAGAAACCCATTCGCCTGTCGGCCGCCTGAGCAGAGAAGAAGGCGAAACCAAGAGAAAAGCTTATCTAAAATGGAAACAAACAGATCCGTGAACAAGAAAGAAAAAAACTAAAATCAACTGCTTGTTGTGTTTTTGGGTGTTTTGCAGGTCACCGCTGGCGTAGGGAGACAGAGAAGAGGAAGACATTCCCGATCCACCGGTTTCGTTGCCTTCATCGGCGGCGGCGCGTGGAACAACGCGCCGCCACTGTTCCAGCACTGTTCCCGAGGGTTTATTTATGTTTTTTTTGTAATTTTCAGACATTGTTGTGTATATTTAGATTACTGTTTGATTTATTTTGAACTTTTAATATTTTGTAACATGCAAATGCAAATGTGGGTGAATGAGAAAAACATGGTAAAAAAAAGGGATGTGTGTGTGTTTGTATTTTTTTATGTAGGTTATTGAATTAAAAAAAAAGGAAAATGTAGTGAAAGTGAATGTGTCGTTTGTATTTTTTTTATGGATGCTTTTTTATGGTAAAATTGAAAAGAATAAAGAAGAATTTAACATTTTGATTTGTTCACGGTCAAGAATTATAAACTTACACGTAAGTCGTATTTCTAATATCCGATGAAAAGATAATTTTTAAAACTTCTTTAACACATCAAAGCCATGAAGCAGCTTACCTCAGGTAGGGTGTGTTAGGGGTGCTAATACCTTCCCTAACCACAACTAGTCTCTTACCCGTGAATCCCTGACAAGACCAGTACACCTGAGTTTCCTAGTAGCCCTCAATTAAATATTAGGTGGCGACTCCCAACGAATCAAATCAAGCAAACGAACAAAAAATACCAGTAGACGCCGCGCAGGTGACGTGCGACACTATTTTACATGCCCATGTTATGTTATAAGTTGGGTAAAAAAGAATGAACATAAAAAAAAGCCAATAAAAAAAATATTTGATATTATTATTAAACTCATATTAACGGGTCAACTTTGAAACCTTATGATTTGATTTTTTACCTAACCTGGATTTAAAATTAAATTATATAAAAGTTGTTTTGACATGACCCAATTAACTTGATTAATTTAAAGATAATCTAGTTAATTGGTAAAAAATATTTAAGGATAAAATTAAAAAAAAAAAAGAAAAAAACAGAGAAGCTTCATAATTTACATGTAAAGTGAAATTCCACGTGCTTTCCAAGTGTTTTTAGTTGTATGAGGTAATTTCCTTTCATTTCATCATTGCACATGTAACAATGGCGAGTCCCATTTTGACAATGCAATGTACTTTTGTACCTCTTATTTTCTTCCTTTATTCTTAAGTGGGTCTCCTACTTTAAAATTGTTTTTGTTAATTAATTGATAATGCCGTTTTCCATTCTCGTGATTAAGAAAACAACATCACGTAGTTTAAAAGGAAAAAAAAATTAATGGTAATTGAAGGTTTATCAATTGATTATTAATTTTAAAATTTATAAAAATTAATCAAGATATATATAAGCTGGTTTGAAAATCCGAACATAATAAAAAAATATAATTAAAAAAAACTTAATTTAAAAACGGTGGGATCTATAGTTTTCGAAAAGTGTTGTGTCGGTATCAATCATGGAGGTGACCCATATGCTTACAAAACCACACCATCATCTCATTTATTCGTCTCAATTAACCTGTCCAGTTGCTCAACCACTCGGGACTCATTATTGTCCTCCATTCATTCACGCCGGACATTTGGTGACGCTTCCTTACAAATTGTGTTGTAAAAGCACTATACTTATTAATTCGTTTCGTAACGGTTAAATGCCTTTTGAATTATTTTTTTATTTAAAAATGTATTAAATTAATATTTTTTTATATAATTTTGATATACTGATATTAAAAAATCTGAAAAATATTTTTTTTATACATTTTAAATTGAAAATATACTTTTATAAAAGCATTTTAAATTAAAAATCATACTTTTACAAAAACATTAAATAACGTAAAAATAACCAGTAAAAAAATAAAGCACTCGACTAAAAATTGTTTTCGGAATGAAATAGCATATATTAGATGGTTCTTGCGACCCATAAAAATATAAACTCAATTTTGGTTTTCTCCCTGCTAGTAGATTTTTTTAATTTTTTTTTTTAAAAAAACACCCTAAATTCTTATAGGTTAGCCCCACATGCCACCTGAAATTCTAGTACTACAGTCCACACGCCCATAAGAAGAAGACGATTGAGTCAAATACAAATACAAATATTATTATTTTTATTAAAATTTATAATAGTATAAATATTATTATTTTTATAATAATTAATATTATAAATAAAATAATTATTAAATTAAAAAATAATTATTAATATTATTAAAAAACAATGATAGATTTGATTGGAAATGTAAAATTAAAAATTGCTATTATTATTATTATTATCATCATTAATAAATTTTAAAACACTGTTATTATTATCGAAGAAAAACCACGTGGGGATAAGTGGCGCTTGAGCTACCTGACAGTCAAAGTTGTAGGCTACAATAGAAAATTTTAGGATTTCCACTTTGGTTCTTGAATTTTAATTTTATCTATCTATCTTTTAATTTGATAATTTTTAATCAAAATTGATCTTTAATTTTAAATTTTGATAATAAAATAATATTATGTGATNTTGAAAAAAAAATATAAAAGCTCANACATAAAAAAGAAAGAAGATCACTAGAGACGGGGCGGAGCAAGAACAAAATATTAGAAGAGGCTAAATTAAAAAAATTATTTTAAAAAGGTTAAAATTTTAGTTATTTTTATTAAAATTATAAATATTTACAAGAAAAGAATTGGAAAAAATATTTTTTTGCGGGGATCAGTACCCCTACCAGCCCGTCTCTGCCACTGACTAGAGATACAAAACTCTTTTCATGATAAGCTTTGTTCTTTAAAAAGATTCTCTCAAAAGCTTTCAAGATTTTATTTTATTTTATTTTATTTATGCTTGAAATCTAAAAACACAGAACTCTACTGAATGAATCCTAAATTAATAGTTCAAGACCTTTCTTCGCAAAAAACAACCAAGCGAAATCGCCCCCATGAAATTCTACACGGAAAGCACAGTAATAATTTCTAAAAATACGAGAAGCTATTTCTACTTTGGCTACGTGTACATCATCATCATCATCATCATCGCTAATGTTGTGGGCAATGATAACTTCATCCTTTGATTGGATGTCATCATCCTTTCCTTCCTCTTCATGCAACCATTGTACACCAACGGTCCTTATTTGAATAGCTGACGTGACAACCGTTGAAATTGTCACGTCATCACCACTATCAAATGTAGGATCATCGCCCCCTAATTTCCAGTGGCTTAGCGATTGGAGTTCACGAACCTCATCCAAGATACGCAAACGCATATCTAAGAAATGGACTTGACGACGCAAGGACTGGCCACTGGTATTGTTTCTGATTTCAATACCAAGTTTTTTAGAGCAACTGTACTCTGACATCACACTAAACCTTGTGAACAGATTAAAGCCCCATATCCGGTGCGCAGGAGGTGAGGATATTTTGAATGAAAAGTTATCTACGAACTCATTCTGCATTAGCCATTTATCCTCTTCTTCCTCCTCATAAAACCCCCTTAACATCTCATCTTCATCAAATACAAATACGACAACTTTGAATATGCCATCTTTATATACGATCTGTACCACCAAAACAATGTCTATAAAATGAGCCAAAGAAAAATATTCAAATGTAGATTTCAAAGAAAATAACATGGGCGAGGGAGGACCTGAAATCTCGATGGCTGTATTTGAGCTCTAACTATTTCCATAATCCTTAACATGTGTGAGTCGAACTTTTGGATTGAGTCTTGCTTCATCCAATCTTGGAACTCGACTAATTGATCATAACCATTTGCTTTAGTCCAACGGTCTAGACTTGAAATTCTTTGCAATGAGTAGCAAAAGGACACATCTAACGACCACAAATGGGATGGAAGCTCTGGGAGTGTCTGAAGCATTTTGCAATTTCTTAAACATAGATCAATGAGTAGACCAAGATCCTTGATGCTTTTTGGAAGGGAACGAATTGTTGTTCCACTTAAATCTAGTCTCCTTAAGGAGCGTGGCAGTGAAAACGAGGTAAATCTCAACATTTTCCTCGCTGAAAACCTAGAGGGAAAGAATAGCTTCAATGGAAGAGATGTAAAGTATGATGTACTTGCAACAATTCCATCGCTTTGAAGCAAGCTGCGCCCCTGATGATGCTCTAACTCCATATTCAGGCTGTCAAGATTCGAGCAACCATCTAAAACGAG
Source organism: Populus deltoides (assembly GCA_015852605.2). NCBI lineage: Eukaryota > Viridiplantae > Streptophyta > Magnoliopsida > Malpighiales > Salicaceae > Populus > Populus deltoides. The sequence continues at coordinate 986,290 of CM027580.2, forward strand.
CTCTTGAAGTGATATCAATCTACTCATTTCTTCTGGAAGCTCCACAAGACTTGTACAATTTCTTAGATTTAAGATCAACAATCTTTGTAAATCACCAATAGATTCGTGGATTTGAACCAAACGGATGCAGTTTTCAAGTATTAGCTTTTCAAGGGCTGGGAGACCCCAGAAGTCTGGGGTTCTAGTGAGATCAAGAGAGTGACGGAGATCAAGAATTTTCAATTTTGGAAGAAACTGCGAAAATACATGAATTTAGTTGTTATCAATTCAAAACGAGAGAGATAGCTATAGAGAGAGACTCGATACATACCGGTTTGCCTTTCCAAGCATCAACTAGCCTGCTTTTGGATAGATCAAGAACCACAAGCTTCTCCAAGCATACGTGATTTGGTATGGATCTCAACGAGAATCCATGCCAACATAACCATATCAAATTCTTAGGGATGCGCTCAAAACTTCCATAGAACTTCGTGTAATTTAGTTGGAGAAATCTTACATCTGGCATCTTTCTAAAAGCATCCGTGCTGAGGATGGGAAACAAACTTGTTTGGCCAGTTTGTAATTTTCCCCCATCGAAAAAGTCAGAAAACCATAGTTGAAAGAAGTTAAGCCTGCGGCGCTTGCGGCGAACCATTGAATCAGTACAGACAACTTCTGCAAAATTATCTTCCATTAATGCATGCATATCAATGGTAAGGCCACGCAATTTTTCAGCATCCTGCATTAAAAATATTAGAAGTACATGAGAAAGGAATGAACATGTTAGGGCACCACACAAACCATTTAAGCAGACATATAAAAAAATTGAGCTACTTACAGTAGTTCCTTTCAAAACTGTAAAAGCATCCTCGTGACGCCATATTCTTTGACATTTGGTTGATTCTTGACGAGCAATTTCCCTTCCAATATCTCTTACTAGTTGATGCATCCACAGCCTTTGATCAATGTTGATTTCAACAAGACATCTATCGATGAGATTGTCTATCCCAAGTCTTGCACCTTTATCGATCCCATCCAGTATCCTAACTGCATCATCCACATCCATTCCATTGAAGAAACATGCGATATCAAGGAATAAGTTCTTTGGATAATCACCATCAAGAAAGTCGTAACTTATTCGAAGAACCTTTAGAACTTCAAAATTAGGAATCACTTCCATTTGTTGTAATGCGCTGTCCCATATCTCTCTTCCTTTTCCGGACAGTGAAGAGCCAATAACTCGAAGAGCTAATGGAAGTCCATTACAATGATGTACTATTCTCCAAGAGTCTTCTACAAAACCATCAACAGGGTCAGCTTGTCCAAAGGCATTCCAACTGAAAAGCTCAAGTGATTTTTCATTATCTAGCGGTTCAACTTTTGCACTCGACACACTCAATATCATTAGCTGAAAACAGACCCTTATTTCTGGTTGTTACAATGATTTTACTTCCTTTACAAAGCCAATTTTGCATGCCAATGATTTTATTGAATTGGTCCCTTTTGTCCACATCATCTAGAACAATAAGAGTTCTTCTGCAACATAATGCATCCTTAATCTTCAGAATTCCTTCATCTTCATCATTTATCTCATCAACAGTCTTTTTTAGGATGTCGGAAAGAAGTTGCCTCTGTAGGCAAACTGTATCCTTTGATCTAAATTTTGATAGGAAGCTCTTTCCTTCAAATTTATGAATATTCTGATTAAAAACACTCTTTGCTATGGCTGTCTTCCCAACTCCACCAATTCCATAGAGTATAGCAATGGCAGCATCATGGGACCCATCTTGCAACCATGAGTTGATATAATTTACTAGAGGATCTCTTCCAATGAAATGAAGGGGGACATGAAATATTTTTGGATCCAAATTCTTTGAGACATTCTCCACAATAGATTGGACAAATTGTGCCTCGTACCTACATCAAAAAGAAAAATACAACATTTAGCTAAGAAATTAAAGCAGTTTGTGTGTCAATGATTTGATAGTTAATAATTGGAAAAAAAAAAAAAACTACGAAGAAATCTTAAGTATTGTATTTTATTTTTCTTATATGTTTTCTTATCAGTACACTTAACTGAAACAAATTAAGAGTTCACGACCAGCATTCTCGTCTTATGCTATGTGTAGTTTCATCAAGAGATACAACTTACCCATCTCCTAAAACCATTCCAGCTAAATCTGCAACTTCTTTCAAAGCAATCCTCCACCCACTCACCCGCTCCTTCTCCTCGTTGAAGCTCTTTTCATGTTCAACAAATGCTGCAGCGAAGCTCCCTGTTTGACGTCCGACTTGGGATGGATCCACATCATAGAATACTGGCAAAACTATGCAATCATCATTCCTCTTTCGTTCCATGATCATTACAAGTTCATCGAGGCACCATCTCGACGAAGCATAGTGTTTGGAGAACACGATTATCGATATTTTTGATTGTTGTATTGCCTTCTGGAGCTCGAAATCGATATTCTCTCCTCTCCGAATTTCACCATCATCTCTAAATGTGTGAATCCCTGCTTGAATTAGGGCCTTGTAGAGGTGATCGGTAAAGTTCTTGCGGGTGTCTGCACCTCTAAAACTCAAGAACACTTGATATTTACAATTAGAAAACCGAGAAGAGTAGGATTCTTGATATTTCGCAGCAGCCATTCCGATTCTAGCAAAGATAAGACTTTTCAAAGATCTGAAGGAAAAAAAAAGGAGTTGCAGGATTAATGTCGATAGTTCAAGATTGACAGCAAACCAATAAGCTGAAGTATTCATATATTATTATCTTACTTTATCTTTAAAACAATTTTCAAGTTATTTCCCAGCAATCAACTCCTCCATGCCCTTTTAGAAAAATATTTGTTGAACCAACAAAATCTCTATGCTGAACCAACAAAATCGGTCGATGAGTTACATTCCACAATATAACATAATACTAAAAGAGATAAATAGAGTTACCTGCAATCTTCACTTTCCCTTCACTGATGTTCTCTTATCAGTTCATCAATTTTCTGCTTTTAAATCAACCTTAAAAGTCTCTGTGGTAGGGGCCATTTCCGCGTTAGGACGTTTTTTTTTTTTTATTTGCTCAAAATTGAGAGAGAAAGGGTGGATTGTAAATTTAAGACAAGTCATCCCTACAAGTCCACTCTCTCTATGGTATGGAACGTTTCCGCGTGAGGAATTTTCCATGGCTAATGCCGGAAGCAGAAAGTCGGATGTCTAGGCATGACCAGTTATGGATGGAAAATTTGGTGCCGGGAGTTGACATGGTGAAGTAAGAAAAAAGTTAGAAAATAAATTCCACAGGTTGATGGCTATTGACATCGTGAAATAAGAATCAAGTTATAAAAATCTAATTAAGAGGAGAAGTTAATGGCTATTAACATCATTTCTGTTTCTTTTTTTTTCTTCTCAAATCTTTTGCTTCGTGGTTGGTATTACTGTATTCCTTTAACAATTTTTTTTGTGAAGTAAATTATTATTTATTTAATCCCTTTATTTTAATAACATAATATTAAATCCCTAAATTTTATATCTTTCTGCCATAATTAATTTCTCCTAGTTTTCCATTTCGTCTAATTTCCTTTGTCTAAAATATCTCCTGTATATTCCAACCAGTTTATCTGACCTCATATGCTTTCATAAATGTTTTTTTTCTCCATAAAACATCGTTAGTTGACCAAACAGCAACAGGTAAATTAATTAAAAAAAAATTATTGTCTTCGGTTTAGACCAAATGATCTGTTCAACCACTATGAAACAAAAGAAAAGAAAAAAAACGATAACACAGAATCAATTTGCAAGAACAAAGGATTTTATTTGATACTTGCTATGTGAATACTTCACTGATTACATCCCCTTTTACGTGGGTTCCCTATCTCTATATATAGAGTCTAGGCTTACTATAGTGGGCAATCCTTACAAATCAGGTTGACTCATTCCTATGGAACTAGTCTTTCTCCACTATCTTTCTCCACTGTATGGGGACGTGGGATACTAACCAACTAGGCTAATCTCGTGCCGAGAATTACTCTTGCCTAGACTGATTCTTCTCATGGCTTATCTGCATGGCTTCTCTGCATGGCTAGTCCAGGTGTCAACCAACGATCGTCCCAGATCATGACTCCCCTTGTTAGGACGAGCCAGCTCCTGCTGGTTCTAGAATTGGAGGTGAGGAAACTGAGCTTGGCCAGTTTCCCGGGAGAACCATTTTGCCTTACTTGGACGTTGACCTTTACTGCCAATGCGGAAAGATTCTCTTTCACCACGTCGAGTGGTAGTTGTTTTCCTTTCCACGATAGTATCTTCAGATAGGATGATTTCCTGTTCAGTTACTAAATCTTCCACCGTAGGTAGAGTTCCATCGGGCTCATCGTCCAGCATGGAAGGCTCAAAGAGTTTCAATTTGTCAACGTTGACTACAGAATACATCTCCATGTAAGCTGGTAACTCCAATTGACACGCATTATCACCAATCTTACGAAGGATTTTGAATGGTCCATAACGGATTGGCTTGAGTTTCTTTCTGACTCCACGCAGTCGGTCTTTGCCCAGGTGCAACCAAACAAGGTCACCTTCTTGGAAATGACCTTGGACGCGATGTCTGTCGTGACGCTCTTTATACTTTTGTTGAGCCTTTGTGAGTCTCGCTCCACTTCCGAATGTATCTTCCTAATTTGATCCACAAACCGTTGTGCTCGTAACCTCTCGCCTTCCCCTTTATCTAATGCAGAGTTTGATTCAATTGTGAATTCCAAGTCAAAAGGGCTCTGTGGCAAGAAACCCAAACACACTTCTGCGGGAGACTTGTTTGTTGAACCATGTACGGCATGATTAATGGCAAACTGCAGGAAGGGAATGCTTTCATCCCAAGTTTTGGGGTGACGAGCATTGTATCCTCGTAGAAGGTGAACAACGATCCTATTCACCACTTCGGTTTGTCCGTCAGTCTGAGGATGGAATGCGGTACTTCTTTTCAACTTAGTGTCCATCATGGCCCATAAAGCACACCAAAATTTGCTTAAAAACCGGCTGTCTCGATCAGATATAATCGAGTTAGGGAGACCAAATAATTTCCATACATTTTCAAAGAAGAGGCGTGCTGCTCCATCACTGGTGATCGTCTTTTTGCAGGGCATGAGTACCACCATTTTGGAGAATCGATCGACCACCACAAATAGATAGTCACTACCTCGCCGGGTCATTGGAAGGCCTCCCAAGAAATCCATAGAAATACTCTCCCATGGGCGTGTCGGAACAGGTAGTGGGGTATACAATCCCACCTTACGATTAGCAGGTTTAGATGTGCTACACAGTACACACCCTCTTATGAAACGAGCCACATCATGTTGAATCCGGGGCCAGAAAACATAACGAGACAAATTTTGTAATGTTTTTGTGACCCCAAAATGACCAGCAATTTTGGATGTGTGTGCCTCCCGTATGTATCTCACCCTTTCATCCGATCGGGGTATGCATAAGAGTTTCCCTTTGTATAGAAGTCCATCTCGTAGCATGAACTCTGACGGTCTACTAGACAGCACCTCTTCCCATGTGCTTTGAAAGTCAGGATCTTCTTTATACCAATCAACATACTCCTCATGTAAAGCCGGATGCACTTGCATAAAAACTGATAAACAAATTGCTGTCACTGGAGGTCGTGACAACATATCTGCCAACTTGTTATGGCTGCCTTTCTTGTACTTTATCACCAAGTGAAATTGTTGTAGGTATGTCATCCATTTCATGTGTCGGGCTTGTTGTAATCGAGCTTGTGACTGTAAGTACTGTAATGGCTGATGGTCTGTGTGGACCACCGTTTCTTTGCCCAGAAGATAAACACGCCAATGTTTCACTGCTTGGTGTAGTGCTAGGAGCTCTTTGTCATATGTTGGATAGTTTTTTGCAGCGCCTTGAAACATCTCTGAATGGTAGGCTACTGGTCGTCCTCCTTGCATCAAAACGGCTCCCATTGCATATCCTGATGCATCCCCCTCAATCTCGAAGGGTTTTTGTAAATCCGGCAAGGCAAGAACTGGCGCTTCGCTTATCTTCCTCTTCAATAATTGGAACGTGTCCTCATGTGCCTTAGTCCAAACAAAGGCTTGGTTGGCCTTAGTCAAGGAATGGAGAGGAGACGCTAAGAGAGAAATTTTGAATGAACTTACGAAGGTATTGGCATGCACCCATAAAGCTTCGGACGTCTGTGACCGTACGAGGTCGTGGCCATTCCGTGATCACGTGAACCTTAGCAGGATCAACTTGCAATTCACCGCCACCCACGATGAATCCAAGATAAATTAAGGTTTTTTTTCCAAACTCACATTTCTTGCGGTTTAGGCGCAAGCGATGTTCTGCCAGGACGGCAAATACCTGTTGCACATGTACGAGATGTTCCTCCAAAGAGCAACTGTAGATCAAGATATCATCGAGATAGACGATGACAAAGTGATCAATGAAGGGCGGAGAACATCATTCATGAGTCGCATAAATGTTCTTTGGGGCATTGCAAAGACCGAATGGCATGACCAACCATTCAAATAATCCTTGTCGTGTTTTGAATGTTGTCTTCCAGGAATCCTCCTTGCAAATTGGAACTTGATGATACCCCGATTTCAGATCAAGCTTGGTAAAGATGGTAGCATGACGTAGTTGATCCAATAGATCATCAATACGGGGAAGAGGGTATCGGTTCTTACGATAATTTTGTTAAGTGCTCGTAATCGATACACATCCGCCATCCTCCATCTTTCTTGAACAAGCACAATTGGTGAGCCCCTGAGGGGCAACTGGGTTTAATAACACCGTGTCCAAAGCAACTCAGTTACTTGTTTTTTGATCTCCTCATTCTCCAGTACTGAATTGCGATACATGCAAATATTAGGCAATGTGGAGTCTGAAATGAGTTGAATTTCATGCTCAATTGCCCGTTTGGGAGGAAGTCCGCCTACTTCCGCAAACAAGTTTGTATACTTGTTAAGTAACTCATTCAACTTGTTGTCTATTGCCTTACATGATAGTGTGAAACGAGAAGGTGTGACTTCATCTGTTAGTGGTCGAATCATCATGAGGACAAACTTCTGAGATGCATTTATCATTCTTCTCGCCTGGCAGGCAGTGACTAAGTCTGCCTTTTGAGATGATCGATCTTTGTGGACAATGTACGTCTTCCCATCTTTCACAAGATGATATTGTTGAGCCCGTCGGTGGTAAATAGCATCTCGTTCCCACAAATATGGATTGCCAAAAATCACTTGACAAATATCCAAAGGGACTACTTCACAGGTTACCTCATCAATATATTGACTAGTGATAGCAAAACGAAATCTGCACTGCCGATCAATCTTGAGTTCCACGTCCTTTTGTATCCATCCAAGTGGATATGGTTTAGGATGTGGATTTGTCTCAAGTCCCAATTTTTGAACCAAACTGGCCGAGATCAAATTCTTTTGACTGCCAGTGTCAACGATTGCATCAATGATCTCTTGCTTCACTTGAATTCGTAGGGTAAAAAGCTCCTCCTTCTCATCAGGGGGGGTTAACAGATTTGAGGTTGTCTCCGTCGGCATTGCCATCAAAGACAAACTCATATCCGCTTCCTCCATCTGGCCGAGTTCAATGTGATCATTGAGGATTGTTGTTGTCATTGTGCGCTTGCCCTTGTCGTCCTTTTTCCATTTTGTAGGAAAAAGGTCAGGACGTAGTTTCCAGCACGTCGCTTTGTCATGCCCCGAAACTCTACAATGCTCACAAAACTTAGTAGATTTGGATACAGATGAGGGGTTACCTTGTGTGAACTTCTTAAAATTGTGGTTGCCACTGTTTCTCTCCTTGTCATTGTCGGTAGGACGTTGCCCACGAGGTTTATTCCTCTGTTCGATAGCCATAGCAATGCTACCCGGCAACAAGAGATATTAACGGCCCGATATAGCCGTAATTCATTTTGAATGTCTTTGCCATAAGCCGACCACAAATTTCGTGAAGACATCTTCGTGGTCCAGTCCAATTCCCAGTGTAACTGCTAGTCTGCGGAATTCGGTGGTGTATTCTTGCACCGATTGATTCTGCCTCTGTCGCAAATTGTGCCATCGTGTCCAGCGATCTTGAACATATCCCATTGGGTAGAATTCCTGTTGCAAGAGTTGAGTAAATTCCTTCCAACTTATCTCTCTATCATCGTTATTCTTCAAGAATGCATTCCACCGGGCCAATGCATGGTAGGTTAATTTCAATCTTGCGAATGCAACCTTCTCACCACTCTTGAAACCATAAAGTGTGAAATAAGTCTCCAACTGATCCACCCAAGAATCTAGCTTCTCTGCATCTATGGTGCCGTCGAATGTTGGTATGTCTATCCTGGCTTCAACTTTAAAAGGTTGAGGTCGTATGCCGATGTGAATCGAGGGTGGGCATCTTCATCCCGGCTCTTTTCCTTTTTGGTCGTCGGACGAGCTCTTGGAGGAGAAATGCCGTCATCAACATTCTTCAGTCCTGGTGATGCCGATGATGATGGTTGGGATTGAATCCATTTTAGAACAGCTTCTAGTTGCGTGGTCAGCCTATCAACCTTGTCTGAAAGGTTAGACTGATCCGGTGTAACTTCTTCTTCTTCGCTTGACATGCTTGATGGTGTTGTGGCCTTCCTTGTTGAACGTCGATGGGACTGCAAAAGCAGAGGGGTTCACCAATTGTCTGATATCCAGACTTGGTCAGCACCATTAACTAAAAGTTTTTCCACAGGGAGGAACGATTGCTCTGATACCAACTTGATCTGTTCAACCACTATGAAACAAAAGAAAAGAAAAAAAACGATAACACAGAATCAATTTGCAAGAACAAAGGATTTTATTTGATACTTGCTATGTGAATACTTCACTGATTACATCCCCTTTTACGTGGGTTCCCTATCTCTATATATAGAGTCTAGGCTTACTATAGTGGGCAATCCTTACAAATCAGGTTGACTCATTCCTATGGAACTAGTCTTTCTCCACTATCTTTCTCCACTGTATGGGGACGTGGGATACTAACCAACTAGGCTAATCTCGTGCCGAGAATTACTCTTGCCTAGACTGATTCTTCTCATGGCTTATCTGCATGGCTTCTCTGCATGGCTAGTCCAGGTGTCAACCAACGATCATCCCAGATCACCAAAACGTATTGCTTTCAATTTACTCGGGATTGCTTTCAAGTAGTTGTATCAAATGTCTTTCAAGTAGTTGAGCAAAGAAAACTGATCATACTAAAAACAAATCGGGATTGCTTTCAATTTACTCCTAACATTTAGGACTAATGCAACTTTTGGATTATTTTTTAATATAATTTTAATACGTTGATGTCTAGAAAACATCATTTCTATGCATTTTAAATTAAAAATATACTTTTATGAAAGTATTTTAAATTGAAATTATACTCTTATAAAAACACTATGCATTTCATTATCAACATACACTAAAAATAACCAGCAAAAAAATAAAGCACTCGAGTAAAAATTGTTTTCGGAATGAAATAGCAGATTTTAGATGGTTTGTGAGACCCATAAAAATATAGACTCAATTTTGATTTTCTCTGTGCTGGTAGATATCTTTTTATAGACGACTGAGCCACACGGCCATCATATTTGTGCCACAATTTTTTTACATGTCAGACTTGATTATATTGGCAAAGAGTTGCTAGTGGGCACTCCGTATAGCTAATGCTGGCGATGATCATGTTATCACTGGTGGAGGAGTTCAGCGAGCCATCAAAAGTCAACTTGCTTTCCGCTGGTGTCTTTAGAAGATAAACTTATGCCAAGAGAGAGAGAGAGAGTTTCTCATGTTGGAAATGCAGAGTGTTTAACTCAGAGTCCTGTCTTGAACTCTAAGGCTGAGAAACATAAGTAGGTTTCCTCAAACTGGTACTACAACTACAAAAGAAGCATGCAAAAATTCGGGAAAGACATACAGAAGAATTTTGGATGGTTAGATCTCGGAAGGAAGGTTTAATACTCGGGAGGATGGATTGCATATTCAATTTCCTATCACTGAAAAGTTCTCTGCGATGATTCTGATAAAGCAGGGTCACGATGGGGATGCGTTTGAGGAGGGATGATAATGAGAAATACAGCTGTTGAGATTATTCAGCCCGACTAACTTTTCTCTACATTTAAACCACCTGGGGGTTATGGTTTTGTTTCCAGCAAAATCCTTCTCGATTGGGGAGAGCTTAGGCCTATTGTAGCCAGATAACTTGGTACTCGCCGCATAATTGCTCGCCAAGTATGCTATAACGTGAATTGTTTATCCAGGTGCAGTGAAGTGAAGCTAACGAATCTGAGTCATATTCTCATGCATTGCAAGGTGGTCTGGTGGGTGTGGTGATGTGTTTTGGAATCTTTTTGCTAGATGCGAGTATGCGGGTATGGAGGTGGAAGATGATGTCTTCTTGTTTTGGCATAATAATTTAGCAAGCAAAGTCCCATACACAATAAATGGAAGAAAGAAAGAGATGGAAGTGGCAGGATCATCAAACCCAAAGATAGCAACACAAGAGAGTGCAGACGATGGTCTCCGTTCCTTGTGGAGATCAATACACCCTTTTGTTGATCCCGCTCAAAAATCTTCTTATTTTGGGTTCTTTGAAAATTGTTCATGGGAGTATTTGGAAATGCAGTTGTTTTTTAAAGTTTTTTTCATTCAAAAAAGGATTAAAATAATGGTTTTTAATTTTTTATATATTTTTTGACATCAACACATCAAAATGAATTGAAAACACTAAAAAATAATAATTTGAAGTAAAGAAAAAACTAAATAAATAATTATTTTTTTTCAAAAATGCTTTTGCAACACAAAAATAAACAATATTTGTACCGATCAAAAAGTAACTACAATAAATTTGACTAAAAAGGACTTGGAAAAAGAAAATTTAAGTCAACCCAATCTAATATTTTAAATTCATGACCCAAAAGATTAATAAAATTCTGATCAATATAATATTAAGGGATGCAATCGAAAAAGAAAATTCCAATAAAAAAAGATTAAAAAAATAAATAGAAATCAAAAATATAAAGACTAAATCTAACAAAAGAAAAAACTAATTAAAGTATTGAAGAATGCAATTGAGAAAATAATTGACCAAAAGAGTGATATAAAATATTGACGGATGCAATTGAAAGGATACATTAATTAAATGAATAATAAAAAATAAAAATAGCAATTAAAAAAATAATAATCAAATCTGAAATTAGGTGAAAAAACAAAAGATAGATTAAATTGAAAGAAAATTCAAATTTTATAGATAATTTAAAATAGAACAAATAACAACAAAAAGAACAAAGAAAAAATTTGAAAGAAAAATAAATAAAAGAATAACTTTGAAAATATGCAAAGATAAGCTCTAAAATCAAGAAGGAAGGAAAAAAAATGACCACCGATGCAAAACTCAATATATTTTACGTATTGATAAAAAATGGAGGTAAAGCTGCAAAGATTAAAATGTCACTGTGAAAGCCAGAGTTTTGCTGCCAGACGGTGTTGTACATAAGAGTATGGAAAAACCTAGGGTGCATTCGTGTCAAGTACACGCGCAATCAACTTTTTGAGATTAATTATTATTTTATTTATGCAAAAATATTAAATTGCCTTGGATGAAGCTCCATGGTTAAAAAAAAAAGGAAAAACATATTGAAAAGATAAAACACTTCTTAACCCAGGGCAAAAGCAATTCTGATTTATATGCATTCCTTTCGCGATTGAAATGAAAAGGTCAAAAATACCTTTTGCCACCAGTGTTGAAAGTTTAATTTCCTGTTCCATTTTTCTCACACAAATCGTCTAAATTAAACTTCAAGCTTCTATCTTGTATTTCTTCTCCATATCAAAATCAAGATAAAAGATTAAGTAGTAAATTTGATATTGACATCACATGGAAGTAGATTACTACAACTAATTATGGATCGAATATTTGCTCAAGAATAATATTACGGACTTGATTCTTAATGTATATAGTTTTAAATTTCATTTGTAATTTTTTTATAATAATCAAGATATTATTGATGGAATCAATTTACCATTAAAGCTATGGAATTTAACTTGCAATTATATATAAAGAATCTTATTTAAAAAAAATGTTTAAATTTCTATAACTCTATATAAAAATAGATCACTTATTAATTCACTAGTAAGAATCATGAAATAAATACTCTAAAAAGGGCAGCTTTTACTTGAAATTTTATACGCTAGCTAGTACATAAACGTACTAAACCATATACACCATGCAAAGCAATGTAAGCACAATATAAACTTTAAATAAATCAAGAATGATGGATATATATGGGATTTACATACATTATGGTATCATATAAAAAGAATAAATAATCCCTATCGAAATCCTTATGATCATGCATTTCCAGCAATTAATTAATAGCTCTACCTTCTGCTCATTCGATCCAGTACGTATTGGCTCTATATTTCTATGCATAACTACACATTCCATACACACATGCATTCCCTTTCTTGCACTTGTTGTTGCAACCCCCACAATGTTTCTTGTTAGACATTGGCTTCACACAATGACCTTTGCAGCATATCTCAGCGTACTTGCACTTCTTACCACACATTCCACAGTTAAGCCTGTCTGTCAGCACATTCACACACTTCTTCTTGCAGCAATCCGGCCCGGGGCTGCCCTTGGCACGACAAACCCTAGGGTACTTATTGCATGTCATGGCAGCCCGATTTTTCTGAGCTAGAAACCGGTTTGCCCCTCGCAAAGAAGATGTTGTTTCTTGGGTACCAAGCCAGGGAAGATCAGTATTTTCATCCTCGTTTGTGGAATCATCATCATTTTCGATGGCCACGAACGAGTCTTCTTCAGTTGTAGCAGATAGAGTATAAGCTAGGGCCATGAGCATAGCTAGCAACAAGAATATCGTAAGAGACTTCATGTTGTTTGTATAAATTAGTAAGAAAGAAAAGTAAAAGAGTTGCGAGATTGAGGAGACTCAACTAGTGAAAATATGAACGCTTAGGGTGGAGAAGAAAAGAGGGCTCAAAGAGGTATTTATAGAGACGAAGGATGCAAGATTATGGGCGATCAACAAGTTGAACTTGGAGGGAATTGCATGGTTTCATATTATAATCTGTGTGCAGCTACTAGATATTAGTGGAGTGGTCCAATTCAATATATACGGCCTTATAATCAAAATCAATTAAACCATGTTATGCTTTGAAAAAATTAGTTAATTAGGTAAAGTTTGGAAGAAAAAACACAAAAATAGACAACTAAGGTGTAGGTGAATCTCCCCTTCAGCATACTAGCAATTTCCTTTCTCCAAGTAAACTATATCATTCCTACAATTCATACTAAGGGTTACTACTTACTCTCTCTCTCTCAAATTTATAATTTATAGCTTATTTAGTATCACAGTAGAGAGGTAGTGATATGTATTTTTTATTTGAAAATATGTTAAAATAATATTTTTTTTATATTTTAAAATTTATTTAATTTTGATATCAATACATCAAAACAATTTAAAAACTAAAATATTAATTTAAAATAAAAAAATTATATTTTTAAAACAACCATATTCTTACAAATTCAACTCTTTTTCATTCATCTAATTAACTTGTTTGGCACAAGTTTCATCGTTCCATGTTCTCAAGCAAGTACTTCGTCTTTGACAAACCGTTACAAAAGCACTGTCTCACTTGACCTTGACAATATTGAATTTATTAAATTAATTAGCTTCACATTTTTTTTTTGATTAGGGTGGGGTGTCCGGGCCAGCTTGCACGTACCATGACTATTCCCCACGGCCCACTGAGCATCCTGCAAGCCCAGTGAGCAGGTAAGGCACCGCGGGGGTGACAAACGTGCACATAGAGGATCGAACTCGGGACGGGGGCAGAACAAGTCACACAATTGACCACTGAACTAGACCCTCAAGTGCAATTAGCTTCACATTTTAAACATTAGACTACGTACGTTCCCAGGATGTCCAATATGTATGTTCACCATTTTGGTTGCCACACTTTATGCTTACGTATTTACCTGTGTACTTACGTATACTGTTTTGAAAATTCTTTTTTCCAAAATTAAGAAAGGTAACTTCAAGATTAAGAGCACAAAATGAATCATGAAATTTCATTTGAGAATTGGTTAAAAAGTACTTTTAAAATAGATATTTTAAGTTCAATTAGTCAGATTTACAAAAACAACTATAAATATTTTTAATTAAAAAAATTTAAAATTAAATTAGAGATATAAAAATGTACATTGAGGGTAAGATAATCTTTTTATATGGATTACATTATTTACTATAGTGTGATTATTAGGGATAAGATAGTCTTTTTCATGGAACACGTATCGTATTAGTCAAGAACAAATATAGATCTTAGAACATTTTAGATGTATATTGAAATAACTTAATTACACTTAAAGATGTGTTTTTTTAAAAAAAATCGAGGTCCAGGGGCTTTTCAATTTTCATACCTTTCTCTAGCATAGTAAAATAACTACATTGCTTTAAAAAGCAAATAAATTAAAACTATCGTCAAAGGTTTTTCTTATATTTTTATCATGTTTTTTTAATCAATTTGAAAGATGAGCAAATTAATCTCTTAATAAATATAAAATATTAATAAAAAAAGACCAACAAGTATAACAAATGCGTCATCAAGTGGACACCACTCGTACCATTTAGGCGGGGTGTGTGGTGTTTTTTAGCGGTAAAAAACAAGCAACCACCATGTACTCTAAAGCATTAATGGTGGCACAACCAATGAGGTGATGCATAGGACATGATTCATGGTGGTTTGGCCGTAATGGAATTTGTTTTCCTCTTCCCCTTTCTTTTCTCTCACATCTCCTCGGGATTATTGGTAAAGCAAAAACTCAAAGTTATCCTCCCATTTTGTTGTTCTTTCAATTGTAGTCATCATTCTTTTGATTGGTCTTTATTTATTTTGAATTTATTTTTATTATTTTTTTATATATAATTTCATCTCTTATCAATTAGCTATATTTGATTTTATATCAAATATAATCCTCATTTTTTTATTACTATTTTTTTAATATTCTTTTCTTAATTGAATTTTTTTTCAATTTAATCCCCCATTATTTTATTTCATTTTATTTTTAAGTCAAATTTCATCCTTATATTTTTATTTTTTCTTTGGATTTTTTTATAATAACTCTGGATTGTTTTTTGAAATTGATTTTTTTTTGTCCTTTAACATTGGATTGGTTGACAATTGAGCTTCATAATTTTTTTTTTAATGCGGTCATTTTGTTATCTTAACCTAGATCAAGGTATCCAATGTTAACTCGAATTGAGATCAATCTTTTATTTTTATCTTTTTTACACTAGTTTTATTTTTCAATTTCATCTTTCAACATTGATTTTTTAAAAAATTAAACATTTTTGTTTCTTTTTATTTATTTTCGATAAGGATAACCTAACATCATGACTCGAGTTGGGAGTTTGTCATGTTAACTCGAATTGACTCAATTATATTTTTTTGTTATTTTTTATTTTTTCTTTTGATATTGAGTTATTTTTAATTTTTTTTTCTTTTTGGTAATTTTTTTTTTCTGTGAGTCATTGTTATCACCTTTTCTCTTTGAATTTAATAAATTTATTATCATTGTTTTTTTAATTGGATATTAAATTAAACCATTTAATTGGATAAAAAATGATTTATGACTTGTGTAGCAAAAAACTTTTCATGCTAAAATATGCTGACAATGCTTGAACATCGTGTTTTTTTTTTAATATACACACAATAACAATGTGGGTCCATGATAGGCTTTTAGCCCCAGCGGGTTTGAATGAAAAAAAGTTCATGAGCCGTACGTGAAGAAAATTTTATGAACCTTTATATATATATATATGAACTTAGATTTGATGCCCGCACTTCGCAGGGGTAATCTTTGGAGACGTTGATATCTTCAATTGTGAGACGTTGATATCTTCATTTAAGTTCCTTCCTGAGCCAACTGAGTCCATGTTCAAACGCAGGATTGAGTTCAATGACAGCGAACTTCTTTCTAACTTTTATTCGTGCAGTTGATGATGAAATGGAACTACTTTCGTTTTTGCAGAAAGTGCTTCTTTGCAAGCTGTACTGCTGTACATTTCCATGGTCTGCTTCAGCTTAAGCCTTCATCTTCTCATCTCAACTTCTAAGCAGACCTACACTTAATGCACAATCCAGAACTGATATCTATTCTTTCACAATGTTCAAGCTTAAAACACCTACTGGTAGTATTGGTTGAAGAACACTTTGCACTTACTGCATTTAAATTGCTCATAGATTAAAACTATAGAAATCAGCCATATGAACTGAATCGAGAGTAGGGCACCAAGGCGACTATATATATCCAAAAAGCTGGTGTGTTGCTGCCTTCCAATCTAACACCCAAACTGTGAAAAGGGAAAAAAAGAAGTCATCAACCATAAATAACATTCAAGCAAAAGTATTGATATTGAATTCCTAGCTCTAGCAATACCCATGCTTATGCTATTCACTCTTTTATTTTTGACTGAGTAACAGAATCCATTGTTATATATATTCCCACAGTAGCAGGTGGGAAATTTTCCTTCGACCATGCTTCAAACAATCTCGTTAAGCATAAACTATAAAGAGTTTGACACCCTTAAATTATTTAACATGACAGGGATGAAGAAATTTCTACACAAAAATCTACATAAACTTGAACCATCTCCTGAATTTAAACAAACATTGTAGGGAAAATACAGCAAACAATGCCTAAATTTGGGCATGAACATATAGGAGGGGAAAAAAGAAGGCAAAAAAAATAAAAATACAGAAGCGAATCTGCCTAAAGAGATCAACTTAAACAAAGAAACCTAACCGACATCTCCAAAGGAAGAATGGAAGCTGTTAAAGATAAAATAAACTGGAAAAGAGAAAGGCAAAAGCAAAGTCATCAATCTTTCATAAAAAGAGCAAACCACAAAGACATAGATTAAGCAAGACCAAAGAGAAAAAAATTGGAGCAACAAAACAGAACCCATGAGGAAGCAAGCAGGGGAAGGGAAAAAAAAATACTGAAGAAGGAAAGCTGCAACACTCAAACACTAATCCAGCAGCCCCTCTCTAAATCAAGCAAGAAAAACTGCAGCTACCAGACCTGAAAAATTAGAGGACAAATGATGAACATCAATGCTAGCATGAAGAAGAAGCAGAGCCATGAAACACTTAGTCGAGCACTACTATACACTGCCACAAATAAAGCTCTGCCTTTTTTCCAAAGCCATCACCAACTTTCCATCCCTCTCCATCCTCCATGTCACTTGGCTACTGTGTGTTGTCATAATCATCTTGAAACACTTTCACCATCAAGGTTAATCACCACCATGGTGGCTTTGTCAATGGAGACCCCAACAACTACACCCTTAACACGCGTTAATCATTGCCATGTACTCTATGGAGTAATTTACTGTTTTTTTATCCCACAAAAGAGAATCTAGTAATTGGAAGGTGGCAGCCACACCTTATTTTTCAAAGACTTCATCTTGATAAAATCATATTTTCTAAGACCAAGAAAAGCATTTACATGCCTTCTATTTCTTTACAGCCTTACAAATAATTGAAACAGACCATCTTACAAAAAACCAAGAACCCACACCAAAAAGACAATGACCATGATTTTTTAAACAGCAAACACAAAAATACTGAAAATAAACAATTTCGTGCCATGGCAAATGAATTAATCTATTATAATCTCATCCAAAAGAATATCTCATTATATAAGAAGCCTAAAAAAGCCTTGAAAGAATCTTCAAACAATCACATCGAAGAAAATAAGTTGAAATGCAAAAAATAAATAAGACAGAACTGAGCGAAGACAAATGTGTCACGAATAATCTGTTGCTCGCTGATCTCCTCCGCAATGCGAAAGAATCAACCCCTCTCTCTTACAGCGCCACCAACCATGCATGAGGCTAAACAAAGATGCCTCCCTTTTTCTTCCAATATCCCTACCGAGAAAAATAAGCACAAAACTCATCAATATCAAATGACAAAAACAAAAAAAAAATTGCAGAGTCTAATCAACAGTGGTTACAATAAAAAAAAGACTAGATAATGAGACTTTGTGAGGAAGCCTTGACTATTAAAGCCTTAAAATATAATACCAAATATCTAATTGCTTTAAAATATAATTGATTATTAATACCCTCTCACCTTTCTTTTCAAATAACCACGAACATACTTCCAAGTTGCCAGGATTATAACGCGCAGCACAGGAATAATTCCTAAAAATATGAGAAGCTGTTTCTACGTTGGCTCGATGTACATCATCATCGCTACTGTTGTGGGCTGTGATAACTTCCCTGTATGATGAGCTACTACTTTGGGATGTGATAACTTTATTCTTTGATTGGATATCATCATCATCACCATTTCCTTCCTCTTCATGCAACCATAGGACACCAACCATCATTATTTGAATAGTTGGATCAAGTGGAAGCACTGAAATACTCACGTCATCACCATTATCAAATGTAGGATCATCGCCCCCTAATTTCCAGTGGCTTAGCGATTGGAGTACAGCATTCCCGTGCTTGTAGCCACAAGGAAAGAAAGAGGCGGGACAAAACAAGGATCGACCACTGGTATTGTTTCTGATTTCGAGATAAACAGAACCACAGAGAAGGGTTTCTGACGTGGTACAAAACCTTGTGAATAGATTAAAACCATATATCCGGTGCGCAGCAGGTGAGGCTATTTGGAATGACAGGCAGCCCACAAACTCTTTCTGAATGATCCACTCCTCTTCTTCCTCCTCATAAAACTTAAACATCCTATCTTCATCAGCTACGACAACGTTGAAGACGCCCTTAAAAACTGTTACCTGTACCATCAAAACGATGTCCATTATAAAATGTGCAAAGGAAGAATTTTCCAGGAGAAGTACACAAATGTAGATTTGAAATACAATAAAACGGGTGTGTGAGGACCTGAAATATCCAGGGCTGTATTTGAGCGTTTGTAAGACCCAGACTTTTGGCCCAAACCTAAGCCCAAGTCAGCCCAAACCCAACCTAAGTTAACCTAGGTATTTAAGGAAGAGTTGCAAGAGAATTTCTTTCCTCTCTTCTAATTCCTGTAGCCGCCGTGACCCTCCCCTCCTCAAACCTAAGATTTTAGTTTTTGATCTTGAATTTTTAGTTCAAGAAAGGTGGAAGTAGCAAGTAAGTGGTTCTCTTTCGTATTATTTTCAATTATAGTTTGTTTATGGAATGATTAAAGAATAGATTAGGGTTTATAAGGATTGGAGGTTTATATTGTTAAGATTGATTTATGATTATTAAGAGTTTAATGTTAGGTGATTAATTAGTATGTTATTGAAAATAAGGATTTTTGGGTTGATTTGTTTAAATTAATTTTTATGGGTTAAGAAATTCAATTTTACCTTGCTGTAAAAATCTGGACAGAATGGTCTTGAGGTTGAAGATGACCAAATTTTATTTTGGTCCTTGATTTATGAAAATTACAGTTTAGTCCCTAAACTTTGGGAAAATTATAATTTGACCCCTAAATGTATTTTGAGATTCTGGACAGTGTTATTATGAGATTAAGGATGATGAATCTCAGTTTGATAATTGATTTGGAATATTTTCAGTTTGGTCCCTCAATTTTGGGAATTTACATTTTAGTCCCTGAACTTTATGAAAATTACAATTCGGACCCTGGTTCATTCTAGACAGAATTGAGGATGTTTTATGGGTGAAATTTTAGTGTGGTTATGTATTTATAGTTTGGTCCAGGTTTGGTAAAATTACGTTTTGGTCCCTATTTTGGATAATTGTCGTTTTAGTCCCTAAACCTAGGAGACTAAACCTGGTTTTCTTTTATGCATTGGAATCTTTTATTTGTGTTGTTTTGAGTTGCTTTTGAGTATATTTCATATATTTATTGTAGGTTCCCCTAACGATCCTCAATAGGTTTTTCGGGTCTTTCATCTGATATTCCTTTTAATCTATATTCTTCCGGGTGAGTGGGATAATCTTTAATATGCATATATTATACATAAATATGTATGTTGATTATACAATGAGTACTAGTTAATTTCTTGAATATTTATATATATTGCTTTATTTTGTGAGTACTCATTTATTCTTGAATTTGCACTCGCAATCTGTCAAACTAAATTCTATTTGATATGATACACGTTTCTTTGATGATTCTATGAATATCTATTATGCCTTGATATGGGACTTGTCAGTAACTCCATGCTAACGGAGAGTAGTTAGCCTATGTGCACATAGTATTCTGTATACCTAGCTGGTGAGAGAGGCATCAGCCTGTGGCGACTGATCATCCCACAGTGGTCACCTTCGGGTGTCATCTGGTCACTTTTGAGTGTCATCTGGTCACCTTTGGGTGTCATCTGGTCACCTTCGGGTGTCATCTGATCTCTGACATGTATTCCACTACGTTATGATAATATGTTTAGTACGTATATGTATATGTATAGCAAGATAAATAATCTTGCAAACTATTAATATCTAAAATGTATATTAAATATTATTCTCTCACTGAGTTGGTTGAACTCACCCTTCATTCTTAATATTATTTCAGGTTCTTAGTTTTTTATAGCAGTTGGACTTGTAGAGTGTTCCTGCTTCTTCATTTTTGGTCAGTATGCCTTGCTTGTTTTGCGAGGCTTTCCTTTTAGTTTTGATTCGATGTCTTAGACGCTCCACTATTACCTTGTTTTAATTAAGTTTGGATTTTGACAATGTAATGAGTATTATGGATTATTGTTTTGTTTTAATTACTGATGAGGAGTTTTAAACTATCTTTTGGTTTCATCGGTTTTGAATAATATAATATTTCTGAAGATTATGAAATGCTGCGTATTTTTGAATAAATTGTTCTTTTGATATGTCCGTTTTGAGGCTTAGCGTAGGTGGGGTGTCCTTCCGACACCGCTCCTGCGTTGCCGGTCACGGACCCGGGATTCGGGTCGTGACAGCGTTGACCGTTTCCATTATTCTGAACATGTGTGAGTCAGCCTTTTGGATTAATTCTAGCTTCATCGAATCTTGGATGTCAACTAATTGATCACAATCATATACTACAGTCCAAGCGATTAGATTTGGAACTGTTTGCAGTGAATAACTACTAGACACGTCTAACGAAGACAAATTGGATGGAAGCTCTGGGAGGGTCTGAAGCATTTTGCAATTTCTTAAAGTCAGGGCTACGAGTGGACTGAGGTCCCTAATGCTTTCTGGAAGAAAACGAATTGGAGTTCCACTTAAATCTAGTCTGGTCAAGGAGTGTGGCAATGTAAATCTCGAAGTTTTCCTTGCTGAAAACCTAGAGGGAAACAATAGCTTTAACGACAAAGATGAAATGTATGATGTACTAGCAACAAATTCATCACTTTGAAGCAACCTGTGTCCCTGATAATGCTCTAACTCCATATTCAGGCTGTCAAGATTTGAGCAACCATTTAAATAAAGCTCTTGAAGTGAATTCAATCTACTCACTTCTTCTGGAAGCTCCACGAGACTCTTACAATTCTTCAGATTTAACATCATGAGACAATGTAAATCTCCAATAGATTCATGAATCTGAGCCAAATGGATGCAGTCTTCAAGTATTAGATTTTCAAGTCTTGGCAGACCTGACAAATCTGGGGTTCTAATGAGGCCATGTGAGTGACGCAGATCAAGTATTTTTAATTTTGGAAGAGACTGCAAAAATACTCGAATTTAGTTGTTATCAATTGAAAATAAGAGAGATAGCTATGGAGAGAGACTAGATACATACCAATTTTTCTTTCCAAGCATCAACTAGACTGCTTCTGGATAAATCAAGAACCACAAGCTTCTCCAAGCATAATTGGTTTGGTATGGATCTCAAAGAGAATCCATGCCAGGATAACCATACCAAATTCTTAGGGAAGTGTTCATAACTTCCATTGAACTTCAGGTAATTTAGTTGGAGAAATTTTACATTTTGCATCTTTCTCAAAGCATCCGTGCTGAGGACGGGTAACAAACTTGCTTGACCACTTTGTACTTGTTCCCCGAAGAAAAGGCCAGAAAGCCATTCTCGAGAGGGGAACGTAGGAAGACGATAATGTTGAAAGAAGTTATGCTTGTGGCGAACCATTGAATCACCACAGATAGCTTTGGTACACTTATCTTCCATTAATGCATGCATATCAATGGTAAGGCCACGCAATTTTTCAGCATCCTGCTTCAAAAATATTAAAAGTATATGAGTAATGAAAGTAAAAGAATAAACAAAATGAGGTACTTACAGTAGTTTCTTTCAATATAGTAAAAGCATGAACATTTTAAGACGCCGAAATACCATGCAGATAGGAAAACAAAAACAGGTACTTACACTTGTTTCTTTCAAAACTGTAAAAGCTTCCAAGTGATGCCATATTCTTTGACACTGGGGTGATTCTTGACGAGAAATTTCCCTTCCCATATCTCTTACGAGTTGATGCATCCACAAACTTTTATCACTGTTGATTTCAACAATTTCTACAAGACATCTATCGATGAGATTGTCAATCCTGAATCTTGCACCTATACCGAGCCCATCTAGTATCCTAACAGCATAATTGTAATCCATTCCATTGAAGAAACAAGCAATATCAAGGAATAAGTTCTTCTGGTATTCATCATCAAGAGAGTCGTAACTTATTCGAAGAATCTTTTGAACTTCACAATTTGGAATCACTTCCATTTCATGCAATGCACTTTCCCATACTTCTCGACTTTTACCAGATAATGAAGAACCAATAACACGAAGGGCCAATGGAAGTCCATTACAATGATTCACTATTTTCCAAGAGTCCTCTACAAAACCTTCAACAGGGTAAGCTTGTCCAAAGGCATGCCAACAGAAAAGCTCAAGTGATTTTCCGCTATCTAGAGGTTCAACTTTGCACTTGACCCACTCATCATTAGCTGAAAGCAGACCCTTATTTCTGGTCGTTACAATGATTTTACTTCCTTTACAAAGCCAATTTTGCATGCCAACGATTGCATTGAATTGGTCCCTTTCCTCAACGTCATCTAGAACAATAAGAGTTCTTCGACAACATATTACATCCTTAATCTTCAAAATTCCTTCATCAACATCACTTATCTCATCAAAACTTTTTTTTAGGATGTCGGAAAGAAGTTGCCTCTGTAGGCAAACTAAACCCTTGAATTCCTTTGACCTTTCTCTAAAATTTGAAAGAAAGCTCTTTCCTTCAAATTTATAAAAGTTCTGGTTATAAACATTCTTGGCTATGGCAGTCTTTCCAACTCCACCAATTCCATAGAGTAAAAGCAATGGCAGCACTATGGGACCTATCTTGCAACCATGAGTTGATATATTGTATTACAGAATCTCTACCAATAAAATGAAAAGGCAAATGAAATATTTTTCGATCCAAAGTCTTTGAGACGTTCTCCACAATAGATTGGACAAACTGTGCCTCGTACCTACATCAGAAAAGTAAAATACAATGTACGATAATTAGTAGTCTCTCTAGCTATAAGCAATAGAAATAAACGACATTTAGCTAGGAAATTAAAGCAGGTTGTGTGTCAATGATTGATGGTTAAATTTGGAAGGAAAAAAATCATGAAACAAAGAAGAAATCTTAAGTATTTTATTTTATTTCTCTTATATGTTCTCTGGATTAGGAGTGGTTTAGTTTCTCTAAATTGGGAGTGGTATTATCAATCTTCGTCTAAATACTTAAATGCAAAAACTGAATTAATTAAGAGTTCAGAACCAGCATACTAGTCTTATGCGATGTGTAGTTTCATCAAGAGATATAACTTACCCATCTCCTAAAACCATTCCTCCCAAATCTGCAACTTCCTTCAAAGCAATCCTCCACCCATTCACCCGCTCCATCTCCTCCTTGAAGCGCTTTTCGTGTTCCACAAATGCTGCAGCGAAGCTCCCAGTTTGATTTCTGACTTGGGATGGATCCACATCATAGAATACGGGCAAAACTATGGAGTTAGTAGTCCTCTTACGTTCCATGATCATAACAAGTTCATCGAGGCACCATCTCGACCGAGCATAGTCTATGGAGAACACGATTATCGATATTTTTGATTGTTGTATTGCTTTCTGGATCTCCAACTCTATATTTTGTCCTCTCTGAATCTCATCATCATCTCTAAATGTGTGAATCCCTGCTTGGACTAGGGCCGTGTAGAGGTGATCGGTAAATTTCCTGCGGGTGTCTTCACCTCTAAAACTCAAGAACACTTGATGTTTACAATTAGAAAACCGTGAAGAGGAGGATTCTTGATATTTCCCACCAGCCATTTCGAGTCTGGCAAAGATAAAACTTTTCAAGGATCTGAACAAATGAGGGGAAAGCAAAAAAAAGTTGTAGGATTAATGTGGATAGTTCACGATCAACGGGACACCAATTATATACTGTCTCTATGGTACGGAACGTTTCCACCGAAGACTTTTTTGGCTTTATCTGCAAGACTTGATGTTGATTATAATCGCTAATCTATTTCTTGGGGGTTTAAGTTGATCTGAATGAATAAAATGACATGTAGTCATGCATCGTAACAATCAAACAGTGAAAATAAAAAAATAATTAATTAATTGTTGAAGTCAAATGCGAAGCACACTGGGATTTATAGACATGTTGAAGAATTGTAATTTCTATGGACACAAGTTCGAAAAATGCAACCTGAATTTTCCATGGCTAATGGCTCTTGATTCAAATCGGAAGCAGAAAGTCGGAATGTCCAGTATGCATAGAGAATTTTATGGCTATTCACATTCTGAAGTAAGAATCAAGTTAGAAAATAAATTCCACAGGTTGATGGCTCTTGACTCGAATTGGAAGCAGAAAAGTCGGCATGTTAAGGGATGACCAGTTATGCGCAGAAATTTTACCAAAATTTCTGCGCATAACTGGTCATCCCTTAACATTCCGACTTTTCTGCTTCCAATTCGGAATGTCAAGGCCTGAACAGTTATGCATAGAAAATTCTGGTGCCAAAATTTTATGGCTATTGAATTAATTCTGAAGTAAAAATCAAGTTAGGAAAATAAATTCCACAAGTTGATGGCTCTTGACCAGAATAGGAAGAAGAACGTCGGAATGTCCAGGCATGACCACTTATGCATAGAAAAGTTTAGTGCCAAAATTTTATGGCTATTGACATTAATTCTGAAGTAAAAATCAAGTTAGGAAAATAAATTCCACAAGTTGATGGCTCTTGACCAGAATAGGAAGAAGAACGTCGGAATGTGGAGGCGTGACCAATTATGCGTAGAAACTTTTAGTGCCTCATTTTTATGGCTTTTGACATTAATTCTGAAGTAAAAATCAAGTTAGAAAAATAAATTCCACAAGTTGATGGCTCTTGAATTCCAGAAGTAAGAAACAAGTTAGAGAATAAATTCCAATGGCTAGTTTATCAAGTAAAGCTATTTTGGCATGATAGTAAGGGAATGGCATTAATCAAGAAATACTCTACTATCGTCCATTAACATCTCTTTAATAAAGGAATCAACTCCCAGTACTAACACCTCTTTTTTAAAGAAGACTAACATGGTTTCTTGAGATATTTCAACAATAAAAGTCTTTATTACAGAGTTATCAAAATTCAAGTTTTTTTTATTATTAATTAATTATTAAAGTCAAATCACGATCAAAAAATTGATTTTTCACTGGCGGAATATTCCATATGCGTTTATGCTATATTTTTGTCGGCATATAAGTTACCAATGAAGATTTTTCATAGGAGAGTTTCTCATCGAGGATTTTAGATCTATTGATAATTCGGTCGATAAAGTTATGTAGCGGCGGATTAGCTGACATGATATATTCACGACAAAAAACAAATATTTGATGACTATTTTTTTGTCAACCAATGCATCGGTAAATATTACTGATGGATCACTAACAAACTAACCGTCAATAATTGATTTATTATCACCAATGAATTTTCTAATGGAATCGCCGACACGCAAATTCTATATCAAACTAATTTACAAAATTATGCAATCATGCACAAATAATAATGTTATCAACAAGGAAAATGCAGATTTAATGTGGACTCGCCCTTCACGGGGTGGCAATGGTTGTTTATTCATGGATTTTAGAGACCTGATGTCGTCGTCATGCCAACAAGGAGATCCTTGTCCAATCTTGTTTAAGTTTGAGCTTTTGATAAACCTTTCAGCTTTCAATTTAAGTCGATTTCTTTTGTCAACTGTAACAACTCAGACTCTTTATATCTTATGTGACGGCCATTTACAACCCAATGGTTTTGGAATTCAAGATGCTACACGTTGGGCTTGTCATAGTGAGATTACACAAGATACAATTTAGTAGGTAGGTTATAGTCGTTAAGTGCATTAAGAGATAGATTACTATCTAATCTCAAAAAGTTTTTTGCATGCTCAGTGATCGTCATCAAAAAGTCGATATGAGACTTACAAGTAGTGTGAAGATAGTGACTCTTAGTAATATCATATTAGCGTACCAACTATTATCGAGTAAACAATCAAGCGAGAACTGAAAGGCTTCATGAGTCTTGCTCAGGTTAGTTAGTAAGGAACTATTACTTCTCCACCTATCCCAAAATTTAAGGTGTGTGCTCTTGAAATGATACATGACAATAGATATGTGTACTAATGCAGTAAAAAGTGATAACCACATAAGCATAATATAGCAAATATTTTTTAACAATTAACAAACAAAAGGCAAAGCCTAGTCTTAGAATTTTCTAGTGGAGTCGTCATTCTGTCACACCTAGACATCACGGTGACCAATTAAAAAAATTCAAAGGAAAAGGAACATATATCTAGCATCTTGTTTTTTAGGGAAAAATGTTTAGTTCAAGGAGTCGCCACCTAGTATTATAGTCACTAGGAACCCTGACTAGTCAACAAATATTTTATGGTATGGGACTGATTATGCAAAAGAGAAGATATTATCACATCTTAAACGTTCAATCTGAGATAAACTGCATTGTTGGTTTCGTCTAAAATCGCTAAGAATTTGTTTTCCTCTTTCCTAGTCTTCCTATAATGTTCCTGACTCTAGGTCAATGAACATTTACTTACAACATTTTCAACTGACATTGGTAAATATTGCACAACCCAAAAAGTATGACACTACTGACTCTGGTGCTAGTGAATAAATCCGTACAATTTGAATTTAAATGAATAAAAAAATTTCTATGCCTTTTTTTTTGTTACCTCTTTTTTTTTTATTTGTTCTTTTTAAACAAGAAGAGAGAAAAATAATTTCACTACAGGTTTGTGTTTAACAGTAATGGTCCTTAAATTGAACATGCAAAGAAAAAAAAAAACAACATGCAAAGAAAAATAAAAGGTAATTATAGTTACTGTTAAATAATTTCACTGACCGGATTTCACCTGTTTTTTCTAAGGAAGAGGAGAGCACAGTGTATGGAAAAACGATGTTTTAGGCTGGGACTATATTTCTTCACTTTGCCCCTTGAAGTATCAGTTCTCTCGGTTTCTATCAAAATTGTCTCTCAAATTTATAATTTCATCTAGATTAATCCTTAAAACATTTATTTGATGTTGTCTGATCAAAATCTCATTTTTTCTTCATTCATTCCATTTTTTCCATTTCATTCATCATTTCATTTTTTTATTTACATAAAATAAAAATAAAAAATTGAATTATGACAAAATTAACAATACTACTAGCTACATGCGTGAATGGCTTACCCTAAACAATATTCATGGCACGATATCTCTTTATGCATAACGACACATCCCATACACACATGCACTGCCTTTCTTGCACTTGTTATTGTTAGACATTGGGTTCGCACACTGACCATTATAGCAAATCTCCGGATATTTGCACTTCTAAAGACACATTCCACAGTTGAGCCTGTCTGTCATCACATATCATGACAATCCGAGTCTGGGCTAGAAAGCGGTTTCCCTCTCAGAGATTTTGAACTTGTTTCTTGTTTCTCGGCCCGAGGAAGATCAACATATTCCTCATCTTCATTATTAGTGAAATCAAGGGATAATTTGTTAATTTGAGTAGGGTTTCTGCTGAATTCAATTGTATCTTCTTATTGCAGAAACAGGGGATATATACATCACAATGTGACTATTACAGCTATAATTTCCTATTGTCTCTCGGTTTGTACAACTCATGCCAACACTCCTCCTCAAGTTGGTGTGAAATGTCTTTGATACCCAACTTGTCAAGTGAGCTGTGAAAGTTTTTATTTGAGACGGCTTTTGTAAGCATGTTCGCAAGTTGGTCCTCTGATCTGACAAACAGAAAGCGAATTACCTTTTCTTCAAGATTCTGTTTAATAAAATGCCGGTTTATCTCAATATGCTTCATTCTGTCATGTTGGATTGGGTTCTGAGATATTTCTATCGCGGCTTTATTATCGCAATATAAATTCATTTCTGAATTGGGCGCAAAGCCAATTTCTGAGAGCAGGCGTCTGAGCTGCAAAAGCTCGCAAAGCCCCTTTGCCATACCTCTAAACTCGGCTTCTGCACTTGATAGAGCTACCACCTTTTGTTTCTTACTCCAACACGTAACCAAGTTGCCTCCGACGAATGTGAAGTATCCTGATGTGGATTTTATGTCGGCCAAGTTTCCTGCCCAGTCTGCATCTGTATAGCCTTCAACATCTAAGTGATCATTCTTAGAGAACATAATCCCCTTTCCCGAAGCTGATTTCAAGTATCGAAGAATTCGAACAACCACATCCATGTGATCTTTACTAGGGAAATGCATAAATTGACTAACCACGCTCACCGCGTATGAAATATCTGGACAAGTATGAGATAAATAAATTAGCTTACCCACCAGTCGTTGATACCTCTCTTTGTCGGTTGGGGTTTGATCAGGATACTCCCCAAGTTTCTGATTCTGAATTGTTGGAGTATTCGTCGGCTTGCAGTCGAGCATTCAACTTCGGCCAGTAGATCAAGTACATACTTTCGTTGTGATAGAAAGATGCCTTGTTTTGATCTAGCCACTTCTATTCCAAGAAAATATTTGAGTCCACCCAAGTTCTTCATTTCAAATTCCATGGCCAAATGTTTCTCTAGTCTATAGATTTCTTCTAAATCATCTCCTGTGATTATCATGTCATCGACATAGATTATCAAGGCAGTTATTTTCCCTTATCGTCATTTTAGGAAGAGAGTATGATCTGAGTTGCTTTGTTGAAAACCATACTTTCTCATAGCCATGCTAAAGCGACCAAACCATGCACGCGGTGATTGTTTCAGTCCATACAATGCCCTTTGTAACCAGCAGACAATTCCTGTGGAGGATGACATATAGCCTGGTGGGATATCCATATATACTTCTTCCTTAAGATCTCCGTGAAGAAAGGCGTTCTTCACATCAAATTGGTGTAGGGGCCAATCTAGATTTGCAGCCACGGATAACAGCACCCTCACGGTGTTTAGCTTCGCTACCGGAGAAAATGTCTCCTGATAGTCTATGCCGTATGTCTGAGTATATCCCTTAGCCACTAACCTTGCCTTGTATCCTTCAATGGATCCATCTGCTTTGTGTTTAATTGAGAATACCCACTTGCACCCCACTGTTTTTTTTCCAGCCGGCAGTGGGACAAGATCCCAAGTTCTATTCCGATTCAGAGCTTCCATTTCCTCTTCTATTGCTACTGACCATTTGTGATCTGCTAAGGCTTCATGGACTCCGCAAGGAATGTGATCTGAAGACAGCTTTTGCGTAAATTTTATAAGAGGATCAGACCAGCCTTTTGTTGTCATATGATTAGAAATTGGGTACTTGGATTTCTTCCCTGCTTCTCCAGGAGAGTAGCGAGCTGGAGCTTTGCCACGGTTACTCCTGAAAGGTAAGTGATAACCAGTTGCAATATCCAAAACATTGTTGGAAGGTGATGCAGAAGGTCTTACCTCAGGAATATTCTCAAGAGAAGGATTGTCACTGTCGGGTACTTCCAAAAAAGGGGTTCTTCTACTAGGAGATTCATCGTCAGAGTCAATAACTATGATGTCTTCATGCAGGCCATTATCTGCAACTGGTGATGGTGTTCTTGTTGGTGTTCCCGTTACTGCTTCTTCCTCTATATGTTTAGCAGCATCCGCTGTCACCATATTTTCATCCATTTATGTAACAGCTACTTCTGTCTCCTCATGTGATGGCGCCACTATCACCACGGTAGGGGCTGCTATCACCATGGTTTCCTCCTCCTGTGATGGTGCCACTGTCACTACGGTAGGAGCTGCGGTCACCACTGTTTCTTCAATTTGTCCCATCAACCACTTCTGCTCTTCATCCCAAGTCTCCCTCTGAAGAGAAGAGGCTGATATATGTGATGAATAAAACTTGTCCGATTCCACAAATGTGACATCCATTGTTATATACACCCGATTTTTATTCGGGTCATAGCAGCGATACCCTTTCTTGTTGGTACCATACCCCAAAAATATGCACTGAACGGCACACGATTCCAGCTTGGTCCTTTGATTTTTATGCAAATGAACAAAGGCAACACATCCAAATATACGTGGCTTAATTAGTAATAAAGATGGTAGAGTGACATGTTTTGACAAAACCTGTAATGGGGTGTTGAAATCCAAAACCTTAGAGGGCATACGGTTCATTAGATACACAGCCGAACAACAGCGTCATCCCAATGACAGCCGGGTGTATTTGATCCAATCAACAAGGCTCGTGCAGTTTCTAAGATGTGTCAATTCTTCCTTTTTTTGCTCTATTTTGTTGTGGCATCTGACTACACGATGACTCATGGAGGAGACCAGTTCTTTGGAAATATTCATGAAAATCACGATTCATATACTCTCCCCTATTGTCCGTCCGAAGAATACGGACCTTTGCTGAATAGGTTCTGAATCATAGCATGAAATGCTCGAAATACACCAAATACTTCATCCTTGCGTTTCAACAAGCATAGCCACGTTATCCGCTTACAATCATCTACAAAAGTCACAAACCATCGTATACCCGAGATAGTTGTAATAGGGGAAGGTCCCCAAACATCAGAGTGAATTAGAGTAAATAGAATATCACTTTTATTCATGCTAGTTGGAAAAGGTACACGGTGACTCTTGGCCAATATGCATGTTTCACATCTGAAATTTGAGTAACTCAAAGTTGAAAATAACTGCGGAAATAAATGTTTCATGTAACTAAATGAAGGGTGCCCCAACCGAGCGTGCCATAACCAAATCTGTTCTTCGCGTGCGCTAGATGTGCGACTCATGGTATTGACTTTGTCGAAACTGAAGTCGTCCATGTAGTATAACCCCTCTCTCTTAGTACCACGCCCAATGATCTCCTTCGTGAGAATATCCTGAAAAAGATAAAATGTTGGATACATTAGCACTAAGCAATTGAGTTCTTCGATGACTTGTCCCACTAATAACAATTTACTGGAAAGAGAGGGTACTAAAAGAGTGTTAGCCAATGAGATTGAAGATGATATATCTACGGTTCCAGCTCCTGTAACCGGATACACAACCCCATTGGCATTGAATATATTATTTCGCCTTGGCTCTGTAATTTCCACAAAATCATCTTGACAAAACATCATATGATCAGTAGCTCCTGAATCCACTATCCAGTCTTCATTCTTGCCTGCGTTAGACACAAGTAAGGCACTGCTGTCATTACTGGAATTGTTACCTGGATTACCGAGAGAGGCTGTCGTGTCCTCATTTGATTCAACAAGTGGGACGAGTGAAAGGGTGGCTTCTGGATTTATGGGGGCTGAATTAACCATGGCTGCTCTTCCAGTTCCCCCAGCAGCTTCTTTTTGTTTTCGTGCCTTGAGTTCTATCCACCATTCGGGGTAGCCATGTATTTTAAAACATGTCTCACAGGTGTGTTTCAAGTTCCCACAATGAAAGCATCCATTGTTTCCTCCTTCCACATGGCCCTTAGTTTTTGCAGGATTAAATTCCCCCCCCCGTGTGAAGAGGAGTTTCCAATCTTGGCTACCTGCAATGTAAATTTGTTTTGTGAACCAATTCTCATACCTCTAGAGATCATTGCAGCAGCATCTGGAATATTTCCTCTGTTGGACACCATCACGGCTTGCCTTATGTCTTCCCTCCGGACATGGGCATACGCCTGTTCTACAGTTAGAAATGGTTTCAGTTGCAACACATCACTCCTGATTTTATCAAGTCTGTCATCTAATCCATCAAGAAAGGTGTACACCCGATCCTCTTGCAAGAGAGTATTGTATTTTTGTATATCATGAACACAATCCATCGGGTTTGGACGACGAAAGTCAATCTCCCTCCATAAGCCTTGGAGATCATTGTAGTATTTTTCAATTGGTTCCCTGATTGTTTCATTCTATTTACTCGCCTCTTTAGATCATACACCTGAGATGTATCAGTCCCATCAAAGTAAGTTACAGCAATTGAATCTCATACCTGTTTAGCTGTAGGGAATTGAATGAAGTTGCTGACCAAGAATGGGTTCATTGAGCCAATTAACCATCCTTTTACTACTGAGTTTTCTGTCCTCTACCTCCTAAACGAAGGGTCATTCGGTTCTGGTTATGGAAGATCACCATTTATATATCCCAACTTGTCTTTTCCTGAGATGAACATCTCAACAATTTGGGACTATAAAGCATAATTGGTACCATCAAGTTTGATACCAATCTGTGTTGCAGTAATATCATGCATTACTGTTGGAGTCTGTGTTTGATTCTGGTTTATGGCTTGAGTCATTCTTGCCATAAGGTCTTCAAGATTTGCAGCCGTATTTGGTTGCTCTAGTTCTGCTGGTGCTGCTTCCATTCCTTCTATTCCCTCCATTATCGTATGTTGCTATTGGTTCCAGCAACTTTCGTTGTAGCAATAGATCAATTTAAGGATCTATGCTCTGATACCATGTTAATTTGAGTAGGGTTTCTGCTGAATTCAATTGTATCTTCTTATTGCAGAAACAGGGGATATATACATCACAATGTACAGCCTTTCTAGTTGTATTTGGAAAGGAAACAATTACGATCCCATGACAATCGGGATTTACATAAATAGAAGATAAACGTTACTATTACAGCTATAATTTCCTATTGTCTCTCGGTTTGTACAGCTCATGCCAACATAATTCTTCTTCAGATGGTGTAGCAGAAAGACCAACGGCTAAAGACACGAGTATTGCTTGTAAAGAGAATATATTAAGAAACTTTATGGCTTTGTTTTTTTTTTTTTGGATAAGCGATACATGATGAGCCAAAGACAGGCAGAGAATCCAGAGGCTATCCTGAACAGAATAGCAATCAAGCAGCGTGAAAGGAACCATCAAAAACTGAATACAAAAGCTTATAAAAAACCGAAGCTTCAGTCTAGTAATAAAAATCTTAAAGCTTCTCCCATCAGAGAATCCAGAGGCTATCCTGAACAGAATAGCAATCCACACACAAACCCCTGCTCAAAACTATAGCGAATTCAAGCTGAAGAAACTTATATTCAAGGCTTCCAATAAGCTCAAGTCCACGCTGTAAGATCCACCAATCTATTCACCCCTTGTTTTGCAAATGGAGTTAGCTTCTCGAAAGGTGTGACAGAAGGAAATGTTACCCAGTCCAGAAGAAAACCTGGAAACTTTAACAAAAAGCTCATGGAACTTCCAAGGTCTAGAACAGGGATTGTTCATCCAACTGACCACTGAAGCAGAGTCAGATTCCACCAAGAAATTGAGCCCAACAAAATCATTCTTTGATGAAGACAGATCAATGGCTTTAACCACTGCTAGTAGCTCAGTTTTATTGGAGTCCTTGTTGCCCACTGAATAAGAGAAGATACCTCTAACAATCCCCCGATGATCCCTTAATACCCCTCCTCTACCTGCAGGCCCTGTTTTCCTTTTGAAGAACCATCAACATTCCATTTTAATGTAAGAACATCAGGTGGCTTCAAGAATAAGGAGGGTCTATTGTTTTTGACATTGATCCAAATCACTAGACCATCAGAATTCAGATGAGAGCCATAAATCTAATAACCTGATGCAGTATAATAGAAATCTGCGTTGATGGCTCTTAACCAAGTACACAGCCGAGTTAATATTAAAAAGAAATCTGCGTTCACGTCTTGTTTTATAATGTGAGTATTGATTTAGGAGAGTGTTGCAGATATAGATGCTTTGCATGGAGAAGGATAGAGAATTATGGAGGTATTTATAGAGAAGAAATTAAAGGATTTCTCTTTGATTATGGGAAATTGCATGGTTAATTTCTCTTTGATTATGGGAAATTGCATGGTTAATTTCTCATGTTGTGTGCTATTAGTGGAGTGGTCTTATCCAACGGCCTTGAGAGTTCTTATCAAACACAAGCTGAACCGATTAAGTTAGGCTTTTAATGAAAATTATGTGTTAAATTAGGTCAAAAGTCGATGACAGATTATACAGCTAGGATAAGGTAGGCCAGTCTCCTCTTTATTAGTAGTTATCACTTTTCTTGCGGCCTGGATAACGTAAAACAAACACGTGGAAACTTTTAATTTTTTTGTTGCAATAAAAAATCTCAAATGCTTATCTAAAGCTTGATCTGTTTCAAAAATTAATCTGTATTAATAAATAAATAAATAATATTAATTATAAATGAAGACTGAAAACACAAAAAAAATTCACTACTCATCATGCTATATAGCATTTTTCATTTAATTATATATAAATATTTTATTTGAAAAAAATACTAAACCAAAAATTCACACATTTCATATGTTTTTTATTTATTTGGGTTCGCACATTGTCTGTAATTGAGCTAGCTTAAATGTGACTTCATCGTCACATTCAAAATTCAAATCAGCTTTCAAAACAATTTTAATTTGTTATTTTTCTATCCTTTATTTAATATTATAAGATAAAATTGTGAAAATATAAACCCGCAAAGAATAAAGTTAAATAAAAAAATTAGAAATTAAAACAAAAAGAAAACATCATATTAGATTAATCTCGATTAATTCAAATTAACATTTTAATTTTATGATTTGACTCATAACATGATGACATGATTGGAATGAGCTAATTGGATATGATAATTCATCACATTCATTTCTTTTCTTATCTTTTCTTCTTAGACAGGTCTTAACTATTCTCAGTGAAATAAAATATAGTCTAAATGGAAGAAACATCTAAGAATTAGGGACTAAAATTTTTTTAAAAAAAATTATCAAAAAATTAGTTACTAAATCAAATAAAAATTGATTGATTAGGAATATAATTGAGAAACATAAATTCATGGTTGAGGTGATGAGTCTGATGACATAACATGGTGTAAGATGCTTCCCCTAGTATCCGTTTGCGACTTTCATAGGCAGCATTGGAATCATCATGACAAGGTATCTCTCCTAGGGCAGCACAAGTCATCGGTGAGTCGATGGTATAGCTCTAGTTGTCATTTTTCTTTTTCTCTCCTTTTCTCTCACCCCCTAAATTTTCAAGCAAAACCTAAAAACTCCTAACATTCTCCACAAAAATTAGTTTTTTTTTTTCTATGGTATATAATGAATCTTATTTCTCACTTGTTCGTTGAAAAGAATAATATTTTATTACATGGTTGACCTATTGGACGACAAGCGGGCATGCAAGAAATGTACTTGAAGAACGTTTTGTGTGCAAACGTATTATATGTTTTTGTTATTTTGGGTCTTTAATTTGGAGCTCATTTACCTCTTTCTCTAATTTAATTACCTCAAAATTTGAATTCAAGATCATTTCATTCACAATATCCAACACTTAGGAACTTGATATACCGTGGAGATCAGAAAATGGTGTAAAATGATTCACAAGTAATTGATGAGCTAGCAAGTTGCCTTTAATTATTCACAATTAGAACAAATGTACCATTAATTTAACAAGATACCATTTAATTAAAACCTTTTGGTTCAGCTCATATTTAACAAGTCTTTGCACCTTGCAGCCATATATAGCTAATTTGTCAACACAGAGTTTTTGACATATTTATTTTGGCAACCATCTTTAGCCCACCCCATTTGCTCCATTTTTCCAAAGCAAATCGTACAAGTCTCTCTTTGGACCTTCATCATGATTGTTGGAGAATATTATCTTTGTATCTTCACCCTTTAGCTCACCATGGCAATTGGTTTATTTTATTTTATTTTTTTTAATTGGAACTTTGCCAAATTTTACACCAAACTGGATTAAACTTCAGATAATTAACCCACATATGGATCTATCATGGTATATTTGTTTTTGTATTTTAAAAATATTTTTAAAAAAATTATTATTATTTATTTCAAATTGATTTTTTGTGTATTTTTATATCATTTTAATATCTTGATGTCAAAAATAAATTTTAAAAAATAAAAAATATATTATTTCAATATATTTACAGGCAAAAAATATTTTAAAAAAACTGATATTATAATACTAAATGGGCTAATATAGATTTTTGAGAGAGGAACTTAGAACTCAAAAGAATGGAGACAAATAAAGGAGTGGAAATTTTTTCTCCTTGTACTTGGACTATAGATAAATATAAAAAAGAAGATGGAAAAAAAATTATTTCAGTCATTTAAAATTGAGAAGAAAAGGAGAAGCAAATGAAAACATTAATTATTAGTAACATTGATTCTAAGAAAGAAAGAAATATTACTTCAATTTCATTGGATTTTTTAGAGGTAAGATTTTGAATTCAAAATCAAGAATGAAATTGAGAATTCAATTATTTTAGTAAATATTATTTTCTTTGAATTCAATATTACTTCAATTTCTTTATTTTCTTTCGTGGACCCGCAGAGATTTTGTTTTGCACATAAGGAAATATTCACCTACTTAGAATACTCCTTCCTCCATAAGTGTACTTAGAATACTCTTACAACTTTCTCCATTCATCTTTAATTACTTTTTTCTTTCCTCTCAAGCTGTAAAATTAATAAACATTAGCAAGATTAAAGGTGCAGTTTTCCTGATTAAAATAATGTTAAAAGATCTTTTTTTAGGTTTCGAATATATTGAGATTTAGTTTTACCTCTTAATTTAATGAATTGTTGTATTTTTCAATTTGCGATAAGATGAATTTACATTTCTCGTTGTAATAAATTAATTCAATGCTCCTTATCTCATATTGAAAAATGCAATTTAAATATGAAATAATCTTAATCTGTAAGAAAATAAAAAAATAAGTTTGATAAAAACTAGAAAAAGTAAAAGACTGAACATAAACTTTATTAAGAACAATTAACATAAAACAAATGATCAAGACTTAAAGGTATATTCCTTATTAAATTATGGCATTGGATTGAAAGATTAAATAAACCCCAGTAAACCATATGATTGGACGATGGTTTGCCTTTATTCCTCACACAAATTATTATGCTACAAACATAAAACAAATCTCTAATTGTTTGGTCCCATATATATCGAATAGATATGAACACGCATGCATGCATTGATGGCGCCATCCATTTATGCATAGAAATGCATGGCGCCATGCGTTTCTATGCATAACTACACATCCCATACTGACATGCACTCCCTTTCTTGCACTTGTTGTTGCAACCTCCGCAATGAGTCTTGTTATACATTGGGTTCACACACTTCCCTTTGCAACAAATCTCTGTGTACCTACACTTCTTACCACACTTCCCACAGTTAAACCAGTCTGTCATTTGATTCACACACATCTTCTTGCAGCAATCTGGACCAGGGCTTCCCTGAACTCGACAAACCCTAGGGTTCTTGTCACATGTCATGAAAGCCCGAGTCTGGGCTAGAACGCGGTTTGTCCCTCTCAGAGAGGAGGTTGTTTCTTGGCTCTCAGTCTGGAGATGGCCAGAGTTTTCCTTGTCGTCGAAATCGAAGTGATCAGGGAATGAAACTTCTTCCGTTGGTGTAGCAGAAAGAGTGATGGCTGAAAATGAAATGAGCATAGCAAGAAGAAAGAGTAGCTTAAGGAACTTCATGTTGTGGGTATTATAAACTCTATGCAAGCAAGATATTATAGCTCAGGAAAGATTGAACTACTGAAGGAGGCGAGGCTGAGAGGGTTTTTGATACGGATGGTTTGATGTAGAAGACAGGAGGCTTGATGATGTATTTATATAATTCTTGATTGTAGGAAAACAAATCTTATTGATAGGAAATTGCATGGTTTTTCATGTTGTGTGCTATTAGTGGAGTGGTCTTATTCAACATTTTGGTAACTTACTATCAAAATCAAGTAGCAAGCTAAGTTAGCTCTCAAGATTAGGTAGGTGAATCTCCTCTTCTTTCTTTCACAAGTATCAAAATATCTTCAAAGCATTATTTATAATTGGCAATTGATTACCTTTATCGGTCATTGCGTGTTGTTTTCCCTTCATTCTTGACAATTACTTGCATGCATGGTATACAAAATAACGAAAAAAGAACCGTCAGAGAGAGAGAGAGAGATGTGTAGCTTTAATTAATTATTCTAAGTTAATACTCTACCACTAATCACCCAATGGCACTTTGATTCATTGTTTTGGTGTCTTATTATTTAACAATTCTTCGCAAATAAATTGGACTTATTTACACTTCACACATTGGCTAACATTAATCCATCATATTTGCTGTAGTCTAAAACATCTTCAGCCGACTTTTCTTGTTTCATTTTTCTCAAGCAAACCCTACGTCTTTGACAAACTTGAAAAACCGTTATGGGAGCACTTTCAGATCATGGCTAAATTGCTTTAGTCTAAAACCAGATGTCAACCGGAGCCTGAATCTCTAAAACCTGAAATAATTCAGAAGATGACGGGCTTCGGTTTTTTTGACTGGAGCAATTGTAGAAAAAAGCAAGCCTTCACCCTTATCCACTGCCATCTTTGTTTATAAGATTTAACATTATCATTCATCTAAAACTTTTATTATGCTTCGCTTATATAATTTAAATACTTTTTTTATAATTACATATAGATAATTAATTTCTGAGAGTGAGCTGGTAGCTAAATTGGATATAGTCAAGTTGTGATGAGTTAATTGGTGGGAGAGGACATCCCTAGTTTGAATCCTACTATTTACATTTTCCAACTCACATGTAAATATGTGATTATTGAGAATCTCAAGTTGGCGGGC
This sequence comes from Populus deltoides, assembly GCA_015852605.2. Taxonomy (NCBI): domain Eukaryota; kingdom Viridiplantae; phylum Streptophyta; class Magnoliopsida; order Malpighiales; family Salicaceae; genus Populus; species Populus deltoides. The sequence continues at coordinate 1,025,338 of CM027580.2, forward strand.
TTTCCCCTATAATTTGGCTCTTAGGAGTGGTCACCTGCTCGTGGGTGGGTCGTGTCTAAGAGTGTGTCCATGATATTAAAAAAAATATAGATTCTTCATTTTTTAATTTTAGATTTAATATTATCATCAATTTCAAATTAAAAAAAAAAAAAAAAGTTGCCAAATTAGGTTGTTTTTGTCATTTTATATTGTTGCTACTCAATTTTTGACCCATCTTTTTGATAAAATTTTCGGAAAATAAAAAAATAGCAAAAAAAAACAATGAAAATCTAAAAAAATACTTTTTTAATATATTTGCATCGTTTTTAGCATTTTCAGCGTCGTCTTAAAAGAATTTAAATTTTCAAAGGTTTTTTGAACGCGTTCGACTTTTCACGCGTCATTTTTAAAATCATTGATTTTTCTCATTGATTTGACATTGATATCGCTCGTTTTCAAAAAATTAAGTAAAATCAAAATTTATAAAAAAAGAAAGTTGAGGGACCAAGTTTGGATATCAAACAATATTTTTACCTATAAATAGGGGTTTCCAACACATACACAAGAGATGATAATTTTAAAAGAAAAAAAAAACCTAAACCTAAATCCACTCAACCCTTCTCCTTTCTCTTGGAGCCGCCAGCAGCTCCCCCCTCACTTTTCTCTTTCTGTCACCGATGACCCGGGTCTTCTCCCCTCAACCGCAAGCCTCCCTTTCAGCTACAAGACAGCCATCACATTTCCACAGATCTTCCCTCAACAACTGTTCACATCTCCACCGGCAGACTTCAGGCCCAGCAAGCCAGTCATTCCTCGCATGATGAGCCAGAGCCCACACACACAGCAGCGCCGGGGCAACACTCTTCACCTTCTCCATCCGGCAGAGCCCACAGACCCAATAGCCTCCAGTGGCAGCCCGAACACAGCGGCACCTAGAGATCAGCAGCCACCCTTCCTCCTTGCGCCGGCTCCGGGCGGAGGGGAAGACGAAAAACCCATAGAAGAACATATATGCAGTGAAGCAGATCTAAAGGAGAAGAGAAAGAGGCAGATCCGAAAACAGTGAAAGAAGGTGAAAACAATCTGCCTGTTGCGTTTTTTGTGCTTTGTAGGTCACCGCCGGCGAGGAAAGAAAAAGGAGAAGAAGCCGCTCTAGACCCCCATGCTGCCTGGATTTTCTTGCACCGGTGCTGGGAACAACGCGCCGCTATTGTTCCGGCGGACCCAAAACGCATCCCAGAACTATTCCTGAATTTTTTTGGGCTTCATTTTGTAAATTTTAAATTGTTTAATGTAATTTTTATTTAGTTTTTTTTTGAATTTTTATAATTTGTAGTGTGGATGTGAAAAAAAGAAAGAAAAAAAAATATAGTAAAAGTGAATGTGTGTGTTTGTATTTGTTTTATGGATGTTATTTTTTTATGAATGTTATTTTTTTATGATAAAATCGCAAAGAATAAAGAAGAATTTAATATTTTGATTTGCTCACAGTCAAAAATTATGAACTTACACATAAGTTCTCCTTCTAATATCAGATGAAAGAATAAAATTTTTAAAACTTCTTTAACACATCAAAGCCACGAAGCAGCTTACGTCAGGTAGGGTGCGTTAGGGGTGCTAATACCTTCGCTAACCACAACCAGTCCCTTACCCGTGAATCTCTGACAAGACCATTGCAGCCGGGTTTCCTAGTAGCCCTCAATTAAATACTAGGTGGAGACTCCCAACGAATCAAGCAAACAAAAAGAAAATCGTCAAACTGACGTCATGTGGGTGACGTGCGACATATATAAATACAGAGTTGCCAAGAATTTCATTTCTTAACTCCTCATTAGTTTTAGGTTATCACTAGGTGTGGACCCATGTTTCGTGCGACCCAATTGTACAAAAGGATTAAAAAAATAACAATTAAAAGAATGAAGATCAAAATTAAAATACAAAATAAAACTTAGTTTTGATTGAAGGGTGAAATTGAAAAGAAAAATCAATTTAACTAAAGGATAAAAAATCAAGTGAATGAAGATCAAAATTCAAATAAAAAAAATTAATTTTTTGATTGAAGGAAGAAATTAAAATGAAAAATCAATTTAACAAAAGGATCCCAAAAAATAATCAAAAGAATAAGTATTAAATTTAAAAAAATAGCATATCACAAATTGAGATTAAAGGATACAATTGAAAAATAATAAATTTTTTTTCAAAAGAACCAAGAATGAAAAATAGAATCTTTCAGTATACTCAAACCTTGGATTCTTCAAATAGAATCTTTCCACAATTCAATCTCAAGAAGGTCATCGTGACGCGCTCATCATGATGCTTTGGAGACCATAGGCAATTTTCACTTCTTGACCTTCTCCATATGCTCTACAAAACTTCCTTTCCGGGATCCTCGCTCCTTGGTTGCAGAGGAGAAAGCATCTAGCAGTGATAATGAGAACTCTCCTGCAACAAAGGGTGGAGAGTTTCAAAAGAGGATTTGTGATAAAGGCACCATGAAGGAGAAACGTGGAAAGCCAGTGGTTGCTTCAGATAATGCATGACCTGGAAAAGGGGACAAGCTACACAATATCCACCATAGCGACGGTGCCAAAAATATGTCATACTTAAAGATAAGCAAGAAGCAGCACCAACTTGTTAAGAGCCTGAAGCAGTCCCGGTAAAAAAAAAAAATCAATCTAAACCTCTTAACTGTGCGTTAGGTGAACTTGATAATTTGCATGTACAACCATATATATAAAGAATTTGTGAAAGAGGAACATAAGAAGTTGCAGGAGCATTGGATACAATTGGCAAACGAAGATCGTTCTGCAGCATATGCAGGCTGTGTTTCAGGATCAGATCGATCAAGGTGCAAACAAACATGGAGGATATGCGGGAACAAAACCATGAGATCGTGCTTCAGGGTCGGAATAATAATGATGCAAATTCATAGCTGTACACTGAGTGCCAAATTATTTTAGGTTTTAAAAAGCTTTCAATATAACACCAAATCTAAAAAAAGATCAACTCAACCCATCATTATTTTCACATTTAATTTGGTTATCAAAATCATAACGGTCACAGCAATAATAATTTCTAAAAATATGAGAAGCTATTTCTGCTTTAGCTGCTACATGTACATCATCACTAGTGTTTGATGAGCTGCTATCATCATCAGTTCCTTCCTCTTCATGCAACATTCGTACACCAACTCTCTTTATTTGAACAACCGGATCATCTGTAAATACTGAAACACTGAATTCATCACCGGTATCAAACGCAGGATCATTGGGCCCAAATTTCCAATAGCTTAGCCATAACAATTCAGATTTTTCAGCCGAAAATTCTATCGGAAAAATCGAGGGGTAAAAAACCCAGACTCTACCCTTGGTATTGTTCCTGATTTCAAGATAAACATGAAGATACGGATTGGATACTGGCGTAGCAGAAAACCATGTGAATAGATTAAAGCCACATATCCGGTGTGTAGCAGGTGAGGATATTTTGAATGACAAATGCTCTGCAAACTCTTTCTGAATTAGCCCTTCCTCCTCATAAAACCCCAACGTCTCATTTTCATCATATTCAAGGACAACATTGAATCTGTTGCCCTGAAGTTCTATCTGTTCCATCAAAGCAGAAATTATAAAATGAGCAAAAGGAAATTTTTTCTAAATATCCAAGAAGTACAAATTAAAATGTAGAGTTGAAATACAGTATAGTGGGCGAGGGAGGACCTGAAATCTGCATGTCTGCATTTGAACGCTGACCATTTCCGTTATTCTCAACAAGTGTGCGTCAACCTTTTGGATTAATTCTAGCTTAATCCAATCTTGGATGTGAACTAATTGATCACAATCACGAGCTATGGTAAAAGAGATCATATTTGCAATTCTTTGCAGCGACTAACAATAGGACGCATCTAACCCAACAGGAGTGTTTGAAGCATTTTGCATTCCGCTAATGAAAGGTAATTGAGTGGACCTGTCAAAAAATCATCTCAGCCCAATAGTTTAAGCTATTAGATAAGGTTTCAGGATATGATTTATATTATTCTCTAACACACCCCCTCAAGTGAAAGTTCTTTGGGCTTGAAACTTGCACAGGCTCACATTACCTTGTGCTTAATTTTTTTATCAAATAAATGGAGATGGTGAGATTCGAACTCGAGACCACTTGGTCATCAAGGCTTTGATACCATGTCAAAGAACCATCTCAACCCAATAGCTTAAGCTATTAGATAAGATTCTAGGATATGATTTATATTATATTCTAACAGGACCAATGTCCTTAATGCTTGGTGGAAGAAAACAAATTTGGATTTCTGCTTAAATTTAGTGTCGTCAAAGAGTGGCAATGTGAACGAGGTAAATCTGGAATTTTTCATTTCTGAAAACTTGGAGGGAAAGAATAGCTTCAATGGAAGAGATGTAATGTAAGATGTGCTTGCAACAATTCTATCACTTTGATGCAACCTGCGTCCCTGATGATGCTCTAAATCCATATTCAAGCTCTCAAGTTTTGAGCAACCACACAAAACAAGCTCTTCAAGTAAATTCAATCTACTCATTTCTTTTGGAAGATCCACAAGACTTTTACAATTCTTCATATTTAAGATCAGGAGACAATGTAAATTACCAATAGATTCATGAATCTGGACTAAATGGATGCAGTTTTCAAGTATTATCTTTTCCAGGTCTGGGGATCCTGAGAAGTCTGGGGTTCTGATGAGGTCATGCGAGCTACGCAGATCAAGAATTTTCAAATTTGGAAGAGACTGCGAAAACAATTGTTAGAGTACAATGCACAGGATGATGATAAGTGTAATCTTGACTAATAAATCTGTTAGTTAGTTAGTTAGAAAAGTTAGTTAGAAAAGTTAGTTACATGCAGTTAAGTTGTTACAGCTGCATTATATATATAACTAACTAATTACAAGAAACATAATGAATTGAATAACAAAAAAGAAGGAGATTAAGAAGTTTTTCATTTTCTCTCGTCTCTCACTCAACCTCTCTGTATATACAAACAATAGATACATGTTAACAACAATTACATGTAGTGGTTATCTATTGAAAATAGGAGATATAGCTATATAGAGAGAGACTAGATACATACCAGTTTGCCTTTCCAAGCATCAGTTAGACTACTTTAAGAGAAAACAGTAAATGGGTTTGTGGAGTTCACAGTCTTGGAAAATGGTGAGCAGCAACAAGGGGATGATGATCAGCTGGAGAGAATATAAAATGGGGATGGTAATGTCCTCATTGATAATTTTCATTAATTTGCAGAGCTCTGATTCTGGATGTTACTTTAGTTGTCTTGAGGTAGCGTCATTTTGCAGAACATCTGTTGACTTTGTACTTTTTGATGCTTTATGTAATACTTCCTCTGTTCCTCCTGTTTCTTTCCTTTTGCTTTCTCTCTGGTTTTTCTGCTCGGGATGAAGACGATGGTGATGAAGGCGTGAGGTGCTGCTGGTTGAATGGAAGCGCCCTCCTCTGTGTTTTCTCGTTTTCGTCTCTGTGTTGGGCTCTTTTGCCTTCCCTGGTTCTGTTTCTCATCATTCGTTCCCCCTGTTCTCTGTTTCTTTTTTTATCTTCGTTCCTCCCTGTTCTTTGTTTTTATCTTCGTCCCTTCTGCCTCTCTTCCCTTCCTGTACTGTGTTTGCTCTGTTCTTGCTCTTCTATCCCCCGCCATATTCTTTTTTTTTTTGTTTTTTTAAAAAAACCCTCCCTATAGCCACAGAATGCCATGCGGTTACCCAGATAATAAAGAGCTTACGGGACTGTTATTGCAGGAGTAACGGTCGGCGACGCTTCGTGGGGCTTAAGCAACGGAGTCGTTTTCTTGACTAAAATGGTTATCTGCAATTGTGTCCCCGGATCAAATACAAATGGACCCCTACATTTCGGCATCATTTACAAAATAATCCTTTGACTTTAATTTCATGCAATTATGACCCATATCAGCCCCAAAACTTTGGTATTTCTTCAATTAAGTTCCTGATTTCATTAATTAAACTAATTTAAAGTTCAATTAAGTCTCAAAACTTATCAACTCTTCAATTAAGCCCTTGATTTGATAAATTAAACTAATTCAAAGTTTAATTAAGTCCCAAACTTTCAAATTATGTTGTCCTATCCCAAATTCAATTATTCTTCTTTGAATTTATTTTTTTATTTCATTATTTCATTTTTTTTCATCATTTTTATGATTATTTTTCCATCATTTTTATTATTATTTTTCAGGAAATATAGTAAAATAAATAAATAAATAAAAAGAATAACAGAGTCAAAAATTGGATTATGACAATTAATATAAACTAAATTCCAATTAAGTCCCTAAACTTATTGATTCTTCTAATCTCAAACAACTTGACTTCAAAACTTTATTTTTCTTTCATTTTAGCTCCTGATCAAGCCACTTAAACCTTTTTAAAGTTCAATTAGGTTTTTTTTTATTTAATTGAAAAACAATTATAAAAAAAACTAAAATTTAACAAAATTTTCTCATATGAAAAAAATTCAAACAATTAAGAACATAAAAAAAATTTAAAAAAAAACACACAAAACTTAGAGAAGAAATAGGAGAATTCTTGCCTTATATTAGTTATGGGTTATTCTGAGAATAAAAAAAATGACATGTTATGAGAAGTTGTAACATCCCCATTTTTATTCTGGAACAAATTCTCAATTTAACATGAAAATCCAGTATTTTTTTTTTTGCTTAACATATTAATAAGATGCTCTAATAAAAATTATTTAACAATAAACATTATCTAACGCAAGCACATGATTTAATGTATCTTATTATAAATACATTTTATCATATTAATAGGGTATGTGTAGAAACAAAAAAAAATACTAATCAAATTTTATCATGTGTTATTTTTATTTTATTTTTTACATAAAAAGATGAAATAAAATAGACAAAATAACATGAAAAAAATGGACATTTACATATATTTTGGTCAATAGAAGATTAACATATAAAATAAGATATTTAATATGTCTTATTACATTTTTTAATATGAAAGCCATTATAAATATTTATAAATAAAAGATCTCATGCTAGACAAAGAAAGGAGGAAGATTACTAGAGATACAAAACTATTTCATCATAAACTTTTCAAGAAAAAAGAAAAAAAAAAAGAAAAAACTATTTCAAAAGCTTTCCAGCTTTTTTCATTTTACGGCTGAAATCTAAAAAAGCGAACCTCTACTTAATGAGAAGTTCTAGACCTTTCTTTGCAAAACACCACCAACCGATTTTGCCATCATTGGATTTACCATGGAAACCACAATAATAATTTCTAAAAATGCGAGAAGCTATTTCTCCTTTGGCATTGATAACTTCATCCTTTCCTTCCTCTTCATGCAACCATTGGACACCAATCGCCTTTACTTGGATAGCTGGACCATGTGGAAGCACTGAAATACTCACGTCATCACCATTATCAAATGTAGGATCATTGCCCCCTAATTTCGTGTGCAATAGCGATTGGATTTCACGAACATCACGCTTGTATCTCATAGGGAACACAAAGGCTTGACAAAGAAAGGATCGACCACTGGTATTGTTTCTGATTTCAATATAAACATAACTAAAGCCACGGTATGCTGACGTCACACAACTTATGAACAGATTAAAGCCACATATCCGGTGCGCAGGAGGAGGTGAGGATATTTTGAATGAAAAGTTATCTACAAACTCATTCTGAATTAGCCATTTATCCTCTTCTTCCTCCTCATAAAACCCCCTTAACATCTCATCTTTGTCAAATACAGATACGACAACGTTGAATATGCCATCCATAAATGTTATCTGTACCACCAAAACAATGTCTATAAAATGAGCAAAAGAAAAGTATTCAAATGTAGATTTCCAAAACAATAAAATGGGTGAGGGAGGACCTGAAATCTCGATGTCTGTATTTGAGCACAAACCGTTTCCATTATTCTGAACATGTGAAAGTCAAACTTTTGCATTAATTCTTGCTTTATCTGATCTTGGAACTTGACTAAGTGATCACAACCATCTCCTTCAGTCCAACTGTTTGGATTTGCAAGTCTTTGCAGTGAATAGCAAAAGGACACATCTAACGAATCCAAATGGGATGGAAGCTCTGGGAGTGCTTGAAGCATTTTGCAATTTCTTAAATATAGGTGTCTGAGTAGACCAAAATCCTTGATGCTTTCTGGAAGAAAACGAATTGGAGTTCCACTTAAATCTAGACTCTCCAAGAAGCGTGGCAGTGAAAACGAGGTAAATCTCAACATTTTCCTCGTTGAAAACCTAGAGGGAAAGAATAGCTTCAATGGAAGAGATGAAATGAATGATGTACTTGAAACAATTCCATCACTTTGAAGCAACTTGCGTCCCTGATGATGCTCTAACTCCATATTCAGGCTGTCAAGATTTGAGCAACCATCTAAAACCAGCTCTTGAAGTGAATTCAATCTACTCATTTCTTCTGGAAGCTCCATAAGACTTGTACAATTTCTTAGATTTAAGATCAACAATCTTTGTAAATCACCAATAGATTCGTGAATTTGAACCAAACGGATGCAGTCTTCAAGTATTAGCTTTTCAAGGGCTGGGAGACCCGAGAAGTCTGGGGTTCTAATGAGATCACGAGAGTGACGGAGATCAAGAATCTTCAATTTCGGAAGAAACTGTGAAAATACATGAATTTAGTTGTTATCAATTGAAAACGAGAGAGATAGCTATAGAGAGACTTGATACATACCGGTTTGCCCTTCCAAACATCAACTAGACAGCTTCTGGATAGATCAAGAACCACCAGCTTCTCCAAGCATACGTGATTTGGCATGGAGCTCCAAGACAATCCATGCCAACATAACCATATCAAATTCTTGGGAAAGTGCTCAAAACTTCCATGGAAATTAGTGTAGTTTAGTTGGAGAAATTTTACATCTGGCATCTTTCTAAAAGCATCCGTGCTGAGGATGGGAAACAAACTTGTTTGGCCAGTTTGTAATTTCCCCCCATCGGAAAAATCGGAAAGCCATTGTTGAAAGAAGTTAAGCTTGCGGCGCTTGCGACAATCCATTGAATCAGTACAGACAACTTCTGCATAATGATCTTCCATTAATGCATGCATATCAATGGTAAGGCCACGCAATTTTTCAGCATCCTGCATAATAATATTAAAAGTGCATGAGAAAGGAAAGTAGATGAATGAATATGTCAAGGCACCACAAACCATTTAAGTAGACATATAAAAAAATTCAGCTACTTACAATAGTTCCTTTCAAAACTGTAAAAGCATCCCCTTGACGCCATATTCTTTGACATTTAGGTGATTCTTGACGAGCAATTTCCCTACCCATATCTCTTACTAGTTGATGCATCCACAACCTTTGATCACTGTTGATTTCAACAAGACATCTATCGATGAGATTGTCAATCCCAAATCTTGCACCTTTATCGAGCCCATCCAGTATCCTAACTGCATCATCCACATCCATTCCATTGAAGAAACATGCGATATCAAGGAATAAGTTCTTCGGAAAATCACCATCAAGAAAGTCGTAACTTATTCGAAGAACCTTTTGAACATCAAAATTAGGAATCACTCCCATTTGTTGTAATGCGCTTTCCCATATCTCTCTTCCTTTTCCGGACAATGAAGAGCCAATAACTCGAAGAGCTAATGGAAGTCCATTACAATGATGTACTATTCTCCAAGAGTCTTCCACAAAACCATCAACAGGGTCAGCTTGTCCAAACACATTCCAACTGAAAAGCTCAAGTGATTTTTCATTATCTAGCGGTTCAACTTTGCACTCCACACGCTCAAAATCATTAGCTGAAAACAGACCCTTATTTCTGGTTGTTACAATGATTTTACTTCCTTTACAAAGCCAATTTTGCATGCCAATGATTTTATTGAATTGGTCCCTTTTGTCCACATCATCTAGAACAATAAGAGTTCTTCTGCAACATAATGCATCCTTAATCTTCAGAATTCCTTCATCAGGATCATTTATCTCAACAGTCTTGTTTAGGATGTCGAAAAGAAGTTGCCTCTGTAGGCAAACTATATCCTTTGCCCGAAAATTTGATAGAAAGCTCTTTCCTTCAAATTTATAATAGTTCTGGTTAAAAACACTCTTAGCTATGGCTGTCTTTCCAACTCCACCAATTCCATAGAGTAAAGCAATGGCAGCGCCATGGGATCCATCTTGCAACCATGAGTTGATATCTTGTACTAGAGCATCTCTTCCAATGAAATGAAGGGGGACATGAAATATTTTTGGATCCAAATTCTTTGAGACATTCTCCACAATAGATTGGACAAACTGTGCCTCGTACCTACAACGTGGGATAATTAGTAGCCTCTCTATAAAGGATAGAAATAAACAACATTTAGCTAAGAAAATAAAGCAGGTTGTGTGTCAATGATTTGATAGTTAAAGCCAAATCGTGATTGAAAAAAAAAACAGCGAAGAAATCATAAGTATTTTATTTTATTTTTCTTTATGTTTTCTTATCAGTACACTTAACTGAAAGAAATTAAGAGTTCACGACCAGCATTCTAGTCTTATGCTATGTGTAGTTTCATCAAGAGATGCAACTTACCCATCTCCTAAAACCATTCCAGCTAAATCTGCAACTTCTTTCAAAGCAATCCTCCACCCTTTCACCCGCTCCATCTCCTCGTTGAAGCTCTTTTCATGTTCCACAAATGCTGCAGCGAAGCTCCCTGTTTGACGTCCGACTTGGGATGGATCCACATCATAGAATACTGGCAAAACTATGCAGTCATCATTCCTCTTACGTTCCATGATCATTACAAGTTCATCGAGGCACCATCTCGAAGAAGCATAGTCTTTGGAGAACACGATTATCGATATTTTTGATTGTTGTATTGCCATCTGGAGCTTGAAATCTATATTCTCTCCTCTCCGAATTTCATCATCATCTCTAAATGTGTGAATCCCTGCTTGAATTAGGGCCTTGTAGAGGTGATCGGTAAAGTTCTTGCGGGTGTCTGCACCTCTAAGACTCAAGAACACTTGATATTTACAATTAGAAAACCGAGAAGAGTAGGATTCTTGATATTTCCCAGCAGCCATTCCGATTCTAGCAAAGATAAGACCTTTCAAAGATCTGAACAAAAAAAAAAGGAGTTGCAGGATTAATGTCGTTAGTTCTAGATCGACAGCACACCAATAAGCTGAAGTATTCATATATTATTATCTTACTTTATCTTTAAAACAATTTTCAAGTTATTTCCCGGCAATCAACTCCTCCATGCCCTTTCAGAAAAACATTTGTACATATGATAAATTAAATCTCTATGCTGAACCAACAAAATCGGTTGATGAGTTACATTCCACAATATAGCATAATACTAAAAGAGATAAGCAGAGTTACCTGCAATCTTCACTTTCCCTTCGCTGATGTTCTCTTATCAGTTCATCAATTTTCTGCTTTTAAATCAACCTTAAAAGTCTCTGTGGTAGGGGCCATTTCCGCGTTAGGACCTTTTTTTTTTTTAATTTGCTCAAAATTGAGAGAGAAAGGGTGGATTGTAATTTTAAGACAAGTCATCCCCACAAGTCCACTCTCTCTATGGTATGGAATGTTTCCGCGTGAGGACTTTTTTGGTTTATTTTGATCAAGATTTGGATGTTGAATATAATCACTAATTTTGGTTCCGGGAGTTGACGGCTATTGACATCGTGAAGTAAGAAAAAAGTTAGAAAATAAATTCCACAAGTTGATGGCTATTGACATGGTGAAGTAAGAATCAAGTTAGAAAAATCTAATTAAGAGGAGAAGTTGATGGCTATTAACATCATTTCTGTTTCTTTTTTTTTCTTCTCAAATATTTTGCTTCGTGGTTGGTATTACTGTATTCCTTTAACAATTTGTTTTGTTAAGTAAATTATTATTTATTTAATCCCTTTTTTTTTAATAACATAATATTAAATCCCTAAATTTTATATCTGTTTGCCATTAATTTCTCCTAGTTTTCCATTTCGTCTAATTTCCTTTTTCTAAAATATCTCCTATATATTCCAATCAGTTTCTCTGACCTCACATGCTACAAACAAACCCAAACCAGCTTTTATAAATGTTTTTTTTTTTTTCATAAAACATCGTTAGTAGACCAAACAGCAACAGGTAAATTAATTAAAAAAAAAATATTGTCTTGGGTTTAGACCAAAACGTATTGTATCAAATGTCTTTCAAGTAGTTGAGCAAAGAAAACTGATCATACTAAAAACAAATCGGGATTGCTTTCGGAATGAAATAGCAGATTTTAGATGGTTTGTGCGACCCATAAAAATATAGACTCAATTTTGATTTTCTCTGTGCTGGTAGATATTTTTTTATAGACGACTGAGCCACACGGCCATCATATTTGTGCCACAATTTTTTTACATGTCAGACTTGATTATATTGGCAAAGAGTTGCTAGTGGGCACTCCGTATAGCTAATGCTGGCGACGATCATGTTATCATTGGTAGAGGAGTTCAGCGAGCCATCAAAAGTCAACTTGCTTTCCGCTGGTGTCTTTAGAAGATAAACTTATGCCGAGAGAGAGAGAGAGTTTCTCATGTTGGAAATGCAGAGTGTTTAACTCATAGTCCTGTCTTGAACTCTAAGGCTGAGAAACATAAGTAGGTTTCCTCAAACTGGTACTACAACTACAAAAGAAGCATGCAAAAATTCGTGAAAGACATACAGAAGAATTTTGGATGGTTAGGTCTCGGAAGGAAGGTTTAATACTCGGGAGGATGGATTGCATATTCAATTTCCTATCACTGAAAAGTTCTCTGCGATGATTCTGATAAAGCAGGGTCACGATGGGGATGCGTATGAGGAGGGGTGATAATGAGAAATACAGCTGTTGAGATTATTCAGCCTGACTAACTTTTCTCTACATTTAAACCACCTGGGGGTTATGGTTTTGTTTCCAGCAAAATCCTTCTCGATTGGGGAAAGCTTAGGCCTATTGTAGCCAGATAACTTGGTACTCGCCGCATAATTGCTCGCCAAGTAAGCTACAACGTGAATTGTTTATCCAGGTGCAGTGAAGTGAAGCTGCCGAATCTGAGTCATATTCTCATGCATTGCAAGGTGGTCTGGTGGGTATGGTGATGTGTTTTGGAATCTTTTTGCTAGATGCGAGTATGTGGGTATGGAGGTGGAAGATGATGTCTTCTTGTTTTGGCATAATAATTTAGCAAGCAAAGTCCCATACACAATAAATGGAAGAAAGAAAGAGATGGAAGTGGCAGGATCATCAAACCCAAAGATAGCAACACAAGAGAGTGCAGGCGATGGTCTCCGTTCCTTGTGGAGATCAATACACCCTTTTGTTGATCCCGCTCAAAAATCTTCTTATTTTGGGTTCTTTGAAAATTGTTTATAGGAGTGTTTGGAAATGCATTTGTTTTTTAAAGTTTTTTTTACTTGGAAAAATATTAAAATGATATTTTTAATTTTTTACATATTTTTTTATATCAGCACATCAAAATGATTTGAAAACACTAAAAAATAATAATTTGAAGTAAAGAAAAAAATAAATAATTATTTTTTTTCAAAAACACTTTTGCAACACAAAACAAAAGCAGTTACATTTGTACCGATAAAAAAAGTAACCGCAATAAATTTGACTAAAAAGGCTTGGAAAAAGAAAATCTAAGTCAACCTAGTCTAATCTTTTAAATCCATGACCCAAAAGATTAATAAAATTCTGATCAATATAATATTAAGGGATGCAATCGAAAAAGAAAGTTTCAATAAAAAAAAGATTAAAACAAAAATAAATAGAAATCAAAAGTTTAAAAACCAAATTTAAAAAAAAAACTAATTAAAGTATTGAGGAATGCAATTGAGAAAATAATTAAGCAAAAGAGTGATATAAAATATTGAAGGATGCAATTGAAAGGATAATTTAATTAAATGAATAATAAAAAATAAAAATAATAATTAAAAGAATAATGATCAAATCTGAAAAGTAAAAAAACAAAAGGTGGATCAAATTAAAAATAATTCAAATTCTATGGATAATTTAAAATAGAATAACAACAACAACAAAAACAGGAAAAAAAATTGAAAAAAAATAAATTAAAGGGTTGCTTTGAAAATATAAAAGGATAAACTCTAAAATCAAGAAGAAAAGCAGAAAAAAGGAAGGAAAAAAAATGATCACCGATACAAAACTCAATATATTTTACGTATTGATAAAAAAATGGAGGTAAAGCTACACAGATTAAGAGCGTGTTTGGTAGTGTGGTTGCGGGTGCTTTTCAAATAACTTTTCGTGACAAAATGCATGTCAATGATGTTTTTTTATTTTTTAAAAATTATTTTTGACATCAACATATCAAAATGATTCAAAACGCACAAATTATATTAAATTTTAATAAAAAAAATTAAATTTTTTAAAAACGCAGCCGCGTTTTCAAACTTTACCTAAAATGTTATTGTGAAAGCTAGAATTTTACTGCCAGAGAGCGTCGTACATATCATCCTAAGAGTGTGGAAAAACCTAGGGCGCGTTCGTGTCAAGTACATGTGCAACCAACTTTTTTGAGATTAATTATTATTTTATTTATGTAAAAATATTAAATTGCCTTGGATGAAGCTCCATGGTTAAAAAAAAAAGGAAAAACATATTGAAAAGATAAAACACTTCTTAACCCAGGGCAAAAGCAATTCTGATTTATATGCATTCCTTTCGCGATTGAAATGAAAAGGTCAAAAATACCTTTTGCCACCAGTGTTGAAAGTTTAATTTCCTGTTCCATTTTTCTCACACAAATCGTCAAAATTAAACTTCAAGCTTCTATCTTGTATTTCTTCTCCATATCAAAATCAAGATAAAAGATTAAGTAGTAAATTTGATATTGACATCACATGGAAGTAGATTACTACAACTAATTATGGATCGAATATTTGCTCAAGAATAATATTAGGGACTTGATTCTTAATGTATATAGTTTTAAATTTCATTTGTAATTTTTTTATAATAATCAAGATATTATTGATGGAATCAATTTACCATTAAAGCTATGGAATTTAACTTGCAATTATATATAAAAAATCTCATTTAAAAAAAATGTTTAAATTTCTATAACTCTATATAAAAATAGATCACTTATTAATTCACTAGTAAGAATCATGAAATAAATTTTACTTGAAATTTTATAAGCTAGCTAGTACATAAACGTACTAAACCATATACACCATGCAAAGCAATGTAAGCACAATATAAACTTTAAATAAATCAAGAATGATGGATATATATGGGATTTACATACATTATGGTATCATATAAAAAGAATAAATAATCCCTATCGAAATCCTTATGATCATGCATTTCCAGCAATTAATTAATAGCTCTACCTTCTGCTCATTCGATCCAGTACGTATTGGCTCTATATTTCTATGCATAACTACACATTCCATACACACATGCATTCCCTTTCTTGCACTTGTTGTTGCAACCCCCACAATGCTTCTTGTTAGACATTGGCTTCACACAATGACCTTTGCAGCATATCTCAGCGTACTTGCACTTCTTACCACACATTCCACAGTTAAGCCTGTCTGTCAGCACATTCACACACTTCTTCTTGCAGCAATCCGGCCCGGGGCTGCCCTTGGCACGACAAACCCTGGGGTACTTATTGCATGTCATGGCAGCCCGAGTTTTCTGAGCTAGAAACCGGTTTGCCCCTCGCAAAGAAGATGTTGTTTCTTGGGTGCCAAGCCAGGGAAGATCAGTATTTTCATCCTCGTTTGTGGAATCATCATCATTTTCGATGGCCACGAACGAGTCTTCTTCAGTTGTAGCAGATAGAGTATAAGCTAGGGCCATGAGCATAGCTAGCAACAAGAATATCGTAAGAGACTTCATGTTGTTTGTATAAATTAGTAAGAAAGAAAAGTAAAAGAGTTGCGAGATTGAGGAGACTCAACTAGTGAAAATATGAACGCTTAGGGTGGAGAAGAAAAGAGGGCTCAAAGAGGTATTTATAGAGACGAAGGATGCAAGATTATGGGCGATCAACAAGTTGAACTTGGAGGGAATTGCATGGTTTCATATTATAATCTGTGTACAGCTACGGCCAATTCAGTGGAGCGGTCCAATTCAATATATACGGCCTTATAATCAAAATCAATTAAACCATGTTAGGCTTTGAAAAAATTACAAATAGTTAATTAGGTAAAGTTTGGAAGAAAAACACAAAAATAGACAACTAAGGTGTAGGTGAATCTACCCTTCAGCATACCAGCAATTTCCTTTCTCCTAGTAAGGGTTACTACTTACTCTCTCTCTCTCTCAAATTTATAATTTATAGCTTATTTAGTATCATAGTAGAGAGAGGTAGTGATATGTATTTTTTATTTGAAAATATATTAAAATAATATTTTTTTATATTTTAAAATTTATTTTTGATATTAATACATTAAAACAATTTAAAAACTAAAATATTAATTTAAAATAAAAAAAATTATATTTTTAAAATATAAATTAAAACAACCATATTCTTACAAATTCAACTCTTTTTCATTCATCTAATTAACGTGTTTGGCACAAGTTTCATCGTTCCATGTTCTCAAGCAAGTACTTCGTCTTTGACAAACCGTTACAAAAGCACTCTCTCACTTGACCTTGACAATATTGAATTTATTAAATTAATTAGCTTCACATTTTAAACATTAGACTACGTACGTTCCCAGGATGTCCAATATGTATTTACCACTCTTTATGCTTACGTATTTACCTGTGTACTTACGTATACTGTAGGCTTATTTCTAAACTTCTGTTTTGAAAATTCTTTTTTCCAAAATTAAGAAAGGTAACTTCAAGATTAAGAGCACAAAATGAATCATGAAATTTCATTTGAGAATTGGTTAAAAAGTACTTTTAAAACAGATATTTTAAGTTCAATTAGTCAGATTTACAAAAACAACTATAAATATTTTTAATTAAAAAAATTTAAAATTAAATTAGAGATATGAAAATGTACATTGCGGTAAGATAATCTTTTTATATGGATTACATTATTTACTATAGTGTGATTATTAGGGATAAGATAGTCTTTTTCATGGAACACGTATCATATTAATCAAGAACAAATATAGGTCTTAGAACATTTTAGATGTACATTGAAATAACTTAATTACACTTAAAGATGTGCTTTTTTAAAAAAATCGAGGTCCAGAAGTTTTTCAATTTTCATACTCTTCTTTAGTATAGTAAAATGACTATATTGCTTTAAAAAGCAAATAAATTAAAACTATCGTCAAAAGTTTTTCTCATATTTTTATAATGTTTTTTTAATCAATTTGAAAGATAAGCAAGTTAATCTCTTAATAAATATAAAATATTAAAAAAAAAAGGCCAACACGCGTAACAAATGCGTCATCAAGTGGACACCACTCGCACCATTTAGGCGGGGTGTGGGGAGGCTTTCAGGGGGAAAAAACAAGCAACCACCAAGTCCTCTGAAGCATTAATGGTGGCACAACCAATGAGGTGATGCATAGGGCGTGATTCATGGTGGTTTGGCCGTAATGGAATTTGTTTTCCTCCTCCCCTTTCTTTTCTCTCACATCTCCTCGGGATTATTGGTAAAGCAAAAACTCAAAGTTATCCTTCCATTTTATTGTTCTTTCAATTGTAGTCATCATTCTTTTGATTGGTCTTTATTTATTTTGAATTTGTTTTATTGTTTTTTTCTATATAATTTCATCTTTTATCAATTAGCTATATTTGATTTTATATCAAATATAATCCTTATTTTTTTTATTACTATTTTTTTAATATCCCTTTCTTAATTGAATTTTTTTTTCAATTTAATCCCCCATTATTTTATTTCATTTTACTTTTAAGTCAAATTTCATCCTTATATTTATATTTATATTTTTTCTTTGGATTTTTTTTATAATAACTCTGGATCGTTTTTTGAAATTGATTTTTTTTGTTTTGTCCTTTAACTTTGGATTGGTTGATAATTTGGTTTTGTGTGATTTTTCTCATAGTACTTCGTTTTGTGTGATATTTTTTTTTATTTTGTCCTTTAATATTGGATTGGTTGAGAATTGAGCTTCATAATTTTTTTTCAATGCGGTCATTTTGTTATCTTAACCTAGATCAAGGTATCCAATGTTAACTCGAATTGAGATCAATCTTTTATTTTTATCTTTTTTACACTAGTTTTATTTTTTAATTTCATCTTTCAACATTGATTTTTTTTAAAAATTAAATATTTTTATTTCTTTTTATTTATTTTCGATAAGGATAACCCAACATCATGACTCGAGTTGGGAGTTTGTCATGTTAACTTCGGATTGACTCAATTATATTTTTTTGTTATTTTTTATTTTTTCTTTTGATATTGAGTTATTTTTAATTTTTTTTCCTTTTGGTAATTTTTTTTCCTGCAAGTCATTGTTATCACCTTTTCTCTTTCGATTTAATAAATTTGTTATCGTTGTTTTTTCATCAGATATTAAATTAAACCATTTAATTGGATAAAAAATGATTTATGACTTGTGTAGCAAAAAACTTTTCATGCTTTAAAATATGCACATCGTGTTTTTTTTTTAATATACACACAATAACAATGTGGGTCCATGATAGGCTTTTAGCCCCCAGCGGGTTTGAACGAAAAAATGTTCATGAGCCGTACGTGAAGAAAATTTTATGAACCTTTATATAAATATATATATACACTTAGATTTGATGCCCGCACTTCGCAGGGGTAATCTTTGGAGACGTTGATATCTTCAATTGTGAGACGTTGATATCTTCAGTTAAGTTCCTTCCTGAGCCAACTGAGTCCATGTTCAAACGCAGGATTGAGTTCAATGACAGCGAACTTCTTTCAAACTTTTCGTGCAGTTGATGATGAAATGGAACTACTTTCGTTTTTGCAGAGAGTGCTTCTTTGCAAGCTGTACATTTCCATGGTCTGCTTCAGCTTAAGCCTTCATCTTCTCATCTCAACTTCTAAGCAGACCTACACTTAATGCACAATCCAGAACTGATATCTATTCTTTCACAATGTTCAAGCTTAAAACACCTACTGGTAGTATTGGTTGAAGAACACTTTGCACTTACTGCATTTAAATTGCTCATAGATTAAAACTATAGAAATCAGCCATATGAACTGAATCGAGAGTAGGGCACCAAGGCGACTATATATATCCAAAAAGCTGGTGTGCTGCTGCCTTCCAATCTAACACCCAAACTGTGAAAAGGGAAAAAAAGAAGTCATCAACCATAAATAACATTCAAGCAAAAGTATTGATATTGAATTCCTAGCTCTAGCAATACCCATGCTTATGGTATTCACTCTTTTATTTTTGACTGAGTAACAGAATCCATTGTTATATATATTCCCACAGTAGCAGGTGGGAAATTTTCCTTCGACCATGCTTCAAACAATCTCGTTAAGCATAAACTATAAAGAGTTTGACACCCTTAAATTATTTAACATGACAGGGATGAAGAAATTTCTACACAAAAATCTACATAAACTTGAACCATCTCCTGAATTTAAACAAACATTGTAGGGAAAATACAGAAAACAATGCCTAAATTTGGGCATGAACATATAGGAGGGGAAAAAAGAAGGCAAAAAAAATAAAAATACAGAAGCGAATCTGCCTAAAGAGATCAACTTAAACAAAGAAACCTAACCGACATCCCCAAAGGAAGAATGGAAGCTGTTAAAGATAAAATAAACTGGAAAAAAGAAAAAGGCAAAAGCAAAGTCATCAATCTTTCATAAAAAGAGCAAACCACAAAGACATAGATTAAGCAAGACCAAAGAGAAAAAAATCGGAGCAACAAAACAGAACCCGTGAGGAAGCAAGCAGGGGAAGGAAAAAAAAAATACTGAAGAAGGAAAGCTGCAACACTCAAACACTAATCCAGCAGCCCCTCTCTAAATCAAGCATGAAAAACTGCAGCTACCAGACATGAAAAATTAGAGGACAAATGATGAACATCAATGCTAGCATGAAGAAGAAGCAGAGCCATGAAACACTTAGTCGAGCACTACTATACACTGCCACAAATAAAGCTCTGCCTTTTTTCCAAAGCCGTCACCAACTTTCCATCCCTCTCCATCCTCCATGTCACTTGGCCTACTGTGTGTTGTCATTATCATCTTGAAACACTTTCACCATCAAGGTTCATCACCACCATGGTGGCTTTGTCAATGGAGACCCCAGCAACTACACCCTTAACACGCGTTAATCATTGCCATGTACTCTATGGAGTAATTTACTGTTTTTTTATCCCACAAAAGAGAATCTAGTAATTGGAAGGTGGCAGCCACACCTTATTTTTCAAAGACTTCATCTTGATAAAATCATATTTTCTAAGACCAAGAAAAGCATTTACATGCCTTCTATTTCTTTACAGCCTTACAAATAATTGAAACAGACCATCTTACAAAAAACCAAGAACCCACACCAAAAAGACAATGACCATGATTTTTTAAACAGCAAACACAAAAATACTGAAAATAAACAATTTCGTGCCATGGCAAATGAATTAATCTATTATAATCTCATCCAAAAGAATATCTCATTATATAAGAAGCCTAAAAAAGCCTTGAAAGAATCTTCAAACAATCACATCGAAGAAAATAAGTTGAAATGCAAAAAATAAATAAGACAGAACTGAGCGAAGACAAATGTGTCACGAATAATCTGTTGCTCGCTGATCTCCTCCGCAATGAGAAAGAATCAACCCCTCTCTCTTACAGCGCCACCAACCATGCAAGAGGCTAAACAAAGATGCCTCCCTTTTTCTTCCAATATCCCTACCGAGAAAAATAAGCACAAAACCCATCAATATCAAATGACAAAAACAAAAAAAATAAAATTGCGGAGTCTAATCAACAGTGGTTACAAAAAAAAAAAGACTAGATAATGACATGAACTTTGTGAGGAAGCCTTGACTATTAAAGCCTTAAAATATAATACCAAATATCTAATTGCTTTAAAATGTAATAGATTATTAATACCCTCTCACCTTTCTTTTCAAATAACCACGAACATACTTCCAAGTTGCCAGGATTATAACGCGCAGCACAGGAATAATTCCTAAAAATATGAGAAGCTGTTTCTACATTGGCTCGATGTACATCATCATCGCTACTGTTGTCGGCTGTGATCACTTCCCTGTATGATGAGCTACTACTTTGGGATGTGATAACTTTATTCTTTGATTGGATATCATCATCATCACCATTTCCTTCCTCTTCATGCAACCATAGGACACCAACCATCATTATTTGAATAGTTGGATCAAGTGGAAGCACTGAAATACTCACGTCATCACCATTATCAAATGTAGGATCATCGCCCACCTAATTTCCAGTGGCTTAGCGATTGGAGTACAGCATTCCCGTGCTTGTAGCCACTAGGAAAGAAAGAGGCAGGACAAAACAAGGATCGACCACTGGTATTGTTTCTGATTTCGAGATAAACAGAACCACAGAGAAGGGTTTCTGACGTGGTACAAAACCTTGTGAATAGATTAAAACCATATATCCGGTGCGCAGCAGGTGAGGCTATTTGGAATGACAGGCAGCCCACAAACTCTTTCTGAATGATCCACTCCTCTTCTTCCTCCTCATAAAACTTAAACATCCTATCTTCATCAGCTACGACAACGTTGAATACGCCCTTAAAAACTGTTACCTGTACCATCAAAACGATGTCCATTATAAAATGTGCAAAGGAAGAATTTTCCAGGAGAAGTACACAAATGTAGATTTGAAATACAATAAAACGGGTGTGTGAGGACCTGAAATATCCAGGGCTGTATTTGAGCGTTGACCGTTTCCATTATTCTGAACATGTGTGAGTCAGCCTTTTGGATTAATTCTAGCTTCATCGAATCTTGGATGTCAACTAATTGATCACAATCATATACTACAGTCCAAGCGATTAGATTTGGAACTGTTTGCAGTGAATAACTACTAGACACGTCTAACGAAGACAAATTGGATGGAAGCTCTGGGAGGGTCTGAAGCATTTTGCAATTTCTTAAAGTCAGGGCTACGAGTGGACTGAGGTCCCTAATGCTTTCTGGAAGAAAACGAATTGGAGTTCCACTTAAATCTAGTCTGGTCAAGGAGTGTGGCAATGTAAATCTCGAAGTTTTCCTTGCTGAAAACCTAGAGGGAAACAATAGCTTTAACGACAAAGATGAAATGTATGATGTACTAGCAACAAATTCATCACTTTGAAGCAACCTGTGTCCCTGATAATGCTCTAACTCCATATTCAGGCTGTCAAGATTTGAGCAACCATTTAAATAAAGCTCTTGAAGTGAATTCAATCTACTCACTTCTTCTGGAAGCTCCACAAGACTCTTACAATTCTTCAGATTTAACATCATGAGACAATGTAAATCTCCAATAGATTCATGAATCTGAGCCAAATGGATGCAGTCTTCAAGTATTAGATTTTCAAGTCTTGGCAGACCTGACAAATCTGGGGTTCTAATGAGGCCATGTGAGTGACGCAGATCAAGTATTTTTAATTTTGGAAGAGACTGCAAAAATACTCGAATTTAGTTGTTATCAATTGAAAATAAGAGAGATAGCTATGGAGAGAGACTAGATACATACCAATTTTTCTTTCCAAGCATCAACTAGACTGCTTCTGGATAAATCAAGAACCACAAGCTTCTCCAAGCATAATTGGTTTGGTATGGATCTCAAAGAGAATCCATGCCAGGATAACCATACCAAATTCTTAGGGAAGTGTTCATAACTTCCATTGAACTTCAGGTAATTTAGTTGGAGAAATTTTACATTTTGCATCTTTCTCAAAGCATCCGTGCTGAGGACGGGTAACAAACTTGCTTGACCACTTTGTACTTGTTCCCCGAAGAAAAGGCCAGAAAGCCATTCTCGAGAGGGGAACGTAGGAAGACGATAATGTTGAAAGAAGTTATGCTTGTGGCGAACCATTGAATCACCACAGATAGCTTTGGTACACTTATCTTCCATTAATGCATGCATATCAATGGTAAGGCCACGCAATTTTTCAGCATCCTGCTTCAAAAATATTAAAAGTATATGAGTAATGAAAGTAAAAAGAATAAACAAAATGAGGTACTTACAGTAGTTTCTTTCAATATAGTAAAAGCATGAAATTTTAAGACGCCTAAATACCATGCAGATAGGAAAACAAAAACAGGTACTTACACTTGTTTCTTTCAAAACTGTAAAAGCTTCCATGTGATGCCATATTCTTTGACACTGGGGTGATTCTTGACGAGAAATTTCCCTTCCCATATCTCTTACGAGTTGATGCATCCACAACCTTTTATCACTGTTGATTTCAACAATTTCTACAAGACATCTATCGATGAGATTGTCAATCCTGAATCTTGCACCTATACCGAGCCCATCTAGTATCCTAACAGCATAATTGTAATCCATTCCATTGAAGAAACAAGCAATATCAAGGAATAAGTTCTTCTGGTATTCATCATCAAGAGAGTCGTAACTTATTCGAAGAATCTTTTGAACTTCACAATTTGGAATCACTTCAATTTCATGCAATGCACTTTCCCATAATTCTCGACTTTTACCAGATAATGAAGAACCAATAACACGAAGGGCCAATGGAAGTCCATTACAATGATTCACTATATTCCAAGAGTCCTCTACAAAACCTTCAACAGGGTAAGCTTTTCCAAAGGCATGCCAACAGAAAAGCTCAAGTGATTTTCCGCTATCTAGAGGTTCAACTTTGCACTTGACCCACTCATCATTAGCTGAAAGCAGACCCTTATTTCTGGTCGTTACAATGATTTTACTTCCTTTACAAAGCCAATTTTGCATGCCAACGATTGCATTGAATTGGTCCCTTTCCTCAACGTCATCTAGAACAATAAGAGTTCTTCGACAACATATTACATCCTTAATCTTCAAAATTCCTTCATCAACATCATTTATCTCATCAACACTCTTTTTTAGGATGTCGGAAAGAAGTTGCCTCTGTAGGCAAACTAAACCCTTGAATTCCTTTGACCTTTCTCTAAAATT
Organism: Populus deltoides; assembly: GCA_015852605.2. Taxonomy (NCBI): domain Eukaryota; kingdom Viridiplantae; phylum Streptophyta; class Magnoliopsida; order Malpighiales; family Salicaceae; genus Populus; species Populus deltoides. Next base: position 1,049,376 of record CM027580.2, read on the forward strand.
TGAAAGAAAGCTCTTTCCTTCAAATTTATAAAAGTTCTGGTTATAAACATTCTTGGCTATGGCAGTCTTTCCAACTCCACCAATTCCATAGAGTAAAGCAATGGCAGCACTATGGGACCTATCTTGCAACCATGAGTTGATATATTGTATTACAGAATCTCTACCAATAAAATGAAAAGGCAAATGAAATATTTTTCTATCCAAAGTCTTTGAGACGTTCTCCACAATAGATTGGACAAACTGTGCCTCGTACCTACATCAGAAAAGTAAAATACAATGTACGATAATTAGTAGTCTCTCTAGCTATAAGCAATAGAAATAAACGACATTTAGCTAGGAAATTAAAGCAGGTTGTGTGTCAATGATTGATGGTTAAATTTGGAAGGAAAAAAATCATGAAACAAAGAAGAAATCTTAAGTATTTTATTTTATATCTCTTATATGTTCTCTGGATTAGGAGTGGTTTAATTTCTCTAAATTGGGAGTGGTATTATCAATCTTCGTCTAAATACTTAAATGCAAAAACTGAATTAATTAAGAGTTCAGAACCAGCATACTAGTCTTATGCGATGTGTAGTTTCATCATGAGATATAACTTACCCATCTCCTAAAACCATTCCTCCCAAATCTGCAACTTCCTTCAAAGCAATCCTCCACCCATTCACCCGCTCCATCTCCTCCTTGAAGCGCTTTTCGTGTTCCACAAATGCTGCAGCGAAGCTCCCAGTTTGATTTCTGACTTGGGATGGATCCACATCATAGAATACGGGCAAAACTATGGAGTTAGTAGTCCTCTTACGTTCCATGATCATAACAAGTTCATCGAGGCACCATCTCGACCGAGCATAGTCTATGGAGAACACGATTATCGATATTTTTGATTGTTGTATTGCTTTCTGGATCTCCAACTCTATATTTTGTCCTCTCTGAATCTCATCATCATCTCTAAATGTGTGAATCCCTGCTTGGACTAGGGCCGTGTAGAGGTGATCGGTAAATTTCCTGCGGGTGTCTTCACCTCTAAAACTCAAGAACACTTGATGTTTACAATTAGAAAACCGTGAAGAGGAGGATTCTTGATATTTCCCACCAGCCATTTCGAGTCTGGCAAAGATAAAACTTTTCAAGGATCTGAACAAATGAGGGGAAAGCAAAAAAAAGTTGTAGGATTAATGTGGATAGTTCACGATCAACGGGACACCAATTATATACTGTCTCTATGGTACGGAACGTTTCAACCGAAGACTTTTTGGCTTTATCTGCAAGACTTGATGTTGATTATAATCGCTAATCTATTTCTTGGGGTTTAAGTTGATCTGAATGAATAAAATGACATGTAGTCATGCATCGTAACAATCAAACAGTGAAAAATAAAAAAATAATTAATTAATTGTTGAAGTCAAATGCGAAGCACACTGGGATTTATAGACATGTTGAAGAATTGTAATTTCTATGGACACAAGTTCGAAAAATGCAACCTGAATTTTCCATGGCTAATGGCTCTTGATTCAAATCGGAAGCAGAAAGTCGGAATGTCCAGTATGCATAGAGAATTTTATGGCTATTCACATTCTGAAGTAAGAATCGAGTTAGAAAATAAATTCCACAGGTTGATGGCTCTTGACTCGAATTGGAAGCAGAAAAGTCGGAATGTTAAGGGATGACCAGTTATGCGCCGAAATTTTACCAAAATTTCTGCGCATAACTGGTCATCCCTTAACATTCCGACTTTTCTGCTTCCAATTCGGAATGTCAAGGCATGACCAGTTATGCATAGAAAATTTTGGTGCCAAAATTTTATGGCTATTGACATTAATTCTGAAGTAAAAATCAAGTTAGGAAAATAAATTCCACAAGTTGATGGCTCTTGACCAGAGTAGGAAGAAGAACGTCGGAATGTCCAGGCATGACCAGTTATGCATAGAAAAGTTTAGTACCAAAATTTTATGGCTATTGACATTAATTCTGAAGTAAAAATCAAGTTAGGAAAATAAATTCCACAAGTTGATGGCTCTTTGACTCGAATCGGAAGAAGAAAGTCGGAATGTGGAGGCGTGACCAACTATGCGTAGAAACTTTTAGTGCCTCATTTTTATGGCTTTTGACATTAATTCTGAAGTAAAAATCAAGTTAGAAAAATAAATTCCACAAGTTGATGGCTCTTGAATTCCAGAAGTAAGAAACAAGTTAGAGAATAAATTCCAATGGCTAGTTTATCAAGTAAAGCTATTTTGGCATGATAGTAAGGGAATGGCATTAATCAAGAAATACTCTACTATCGTCCATTAACATCTCTTTAATAAAGGAATCAACTCCCAGTACTAACACCTCTTTTTTAAAGAAGACTAACATGGTTTCTTGAGATATTTCAACAATCATGTTTTTTTTAATTAATAATAATAATAATAATAATAATAATAATAATAATAATTATTATTATTATTATTATTATTATTATTATTGAGTTGTTAAAATTGCAAGGGAATAAGCTATAAAGGAAATTAAAGTCTTTATTACAGAGTTGTCAAAATTCAAGTTTTATTATTATTAATTAATTATTAAAGTCAAATCACGATCAAAAAATTGATTTTTCACTGGCGGAATATTCCATATGCGTTTAAGCTATATTTTTGTCGGCATATAAGTTACCAATGAAGATTTTTCATAGGAGAGTTTCTCATCGAGGATTTTAGATCTATTGATAATTCGGTCGATAAAGTTACGTAGCGGCGGATTAGCTGACATGATATATTCACGACAAAAAACAAATATTTGTTGACTATTTTTTTTTGTCAACAAATGCATCGGTAAATATTACCGATGGATCACTAACAAACTAACCGTCAATAATTGATTTATTATAACCGATGAATTTTCTAATGGAATCGCCGACACGCAAATTCTATATCAAACTAATTTACAAAATTATGCAATCATGCACAAATAATAATGTTATCAACAAGGAAAATGCAGATTTAATGTGGACTCGCCCTTCACGGGGTGGCAATGGTCGTTTATTCATAGATTTTAGAGACCTGATGTCGTCATCATGCCAACGAGGAGATCCTTGTCCAATTTTGTTTAAGTTTGAGCTTTTGATAAACCTTTCAGCTTTCAATTCAAGTCGGTTTCTTTTGTCAACTGTAACAACTCAGACTCTTTGTATCTTATGTGACGGCCATTTACAACCCAATGGTTTTGGAATTCAAGATGCTACATGTTGGGCTTGTTATAGTGAGATTACACAAGATACAATTTAGTAGGTAGGTTATAGTCGTTAAGTGCATTAAGAGATAGATTACTATCTAGTCTCAAAAAGTTTTTTGCATGCTCAGTGATCGTCCTCGAAAAGTCGATATGAGACTTACAAGTAGTGTAAAGATAGTGACTCTTAGTAATATCATATTAGCGTACCAACTATTATCGAGTAAACAATCAAGCGAGAACTGAAAGGCTTCATGAGTCTTGCTCAGGTTAGTCATTAAGGAACTATTACTTCTCCACCTATCCCAAATTTTAAGGTGTGTACTCTTGAAATGATACATGACAATAGATATGTGTACTAAAGCAGTAAAAAGTGATAACCACATAAACATAATATAGCAAATTTTTTTAGCAATTAACAAATAAAAGGCAAAGCCTAGTCTTAGAATTTTCCAGTGTAGTCGTCATTCTGTCACACCTAGACATCACGGTGAACAATTAAAAAATTTCAAAGGAAAAGGAACATATATCTAGCATCTTGTTTTTTAGGGAAAAATGTTTAGTTCAAGGAGTCGTCACCTAGTATTATAGTCACTAGGAACCCTGACTAGTCAACAAATATTTTATGGTATGGGACTGATTATGCAAAAGAGAAGATATTATCACCTCTTAAACGTTCAATCTGAGACAAACTGCATTGGTGGTTTCATCTAAAATTGCTAAGAATTTGTTTTTCTCTTTCCTAGTCTTCCTATAATATTCCTGACTCTAGGTCAATGAACATTTACTTACAACATTTACAACTCTGACATTGGTAAATATTGCACAACCCAAAAAGTATGACACTACTGACTCTGGTGCTAGTGAATAAATCCGTACAATTTGAATTTAAATGAATAAAAAAATTTCTATGCCTTTTTTTTTGTTACCTCTTTTTTTTTTATTTGTTCTTTTTAAACAAGAAGAGAGAAAAATAATTTCACTACAGGTTTGTGTTTAACAGTAATGGTCCTTAAATTGAACATGCAAAGAAAAAAAAAAACAACATGCAAAGAAAAATAAAAGGTAATTATAGTTACTGTTAAATAATTTCACTGACCGGATTTCACCTGTTTTTTCTAAGGAAGACGAGAGCACAGTGTATGGAACAACGCTGTTTTAGGCTGGGACTATCGTTCTTCACTTTGCCCCTTGAAGTATCAGTTCTCTCGGTTTCTATCAAAATTGTCTCTCAAATTTATAATTTCATCTAGATTAATCCTTAAAACATTTATTTGATGTTGTCTGATCAAAATCTCATTTTTTCTTCATTCATTCCATTTTTCCCATTTCATTCATCATTTCATTTTTTTTATTTACATAAAATAAAAATAAAAAATTGAATTATGACAAAATTAACAATACTACTAGCTACATGCGTGAATGGCTTACCCTAAACAATATTCATGGCACGATATCTCTTTATGCATAACGACACATCCCATACACACATGCACTGCCTTTCTTGCACTTGTTATTGTTAGACATTGGGTTCGCACACTGACCATTATAGCAAATCTCCGGATATTTGCACTTCTAAAGACACATTCCACAGTTGAGCCTGTCTGTCATCACATATCATGACAATCCGAGTCTGGGCTAGAAAGCGGTTTCCCTCTCAGAGATTTTGAACTTGTTTCTTGTTTCTCGACCCGAGGAAGATCAACATATTCCTCATCTTCATTATTAGTGAAATCAAGGGATAATTTGTTAATTTGAGTAGGGATTCTGCTGAATTCAATTGTATCTTCTTATTGCAGAAACAGGGGATATATACATCACAATGTACAACCTTCTTAGTTGTATTTGGAAAGGAAACAATTACGATGCCATGACAATCGGGATTTACATAAATAGAAGATAAACGTGACTATTACAACTATAATTTCCTATTGTCTCTCGGTTTGTACAACTCTTGCCAACACTCCTCCTCAAGTTGGTGTAGAAATGTCTTTGATACCCAGCTTGTCAAGTGAGCTGTGAAAGTTTTTATTTGAGACGGCTTTTGTAAGCATGTCCGCAAGTTGGTCCTCTGATCTGACGAACAGAAAGCAAATTACCTTTTCTTCAAGATTCTGTTTAACAAAATCTTGGTCTATCTCAATATGCTTCATTCTGTCATGTTGGATTGGGTTCTGAGATATTTCTATCACGGCTTTATTATCGCAATATAAATTCATTTCTGAATTGGGCGCAAAGCCAATTTCTGAGAGCAAGCGTCTGAGCCACAAAAGCTCGCAAAGCCCCTTTGCCATACCTCTAAACTTGGCTTCTGCACTTGATAGAGCTACCACCTTTTGTTTCTTACTTCAACACGTAACCAAGTTGCCTCTGATGAATGTGAAGTATCCTGATGTGGATTTTATGTCGTCCAAGTTTCCTGCCCAGTCTGCATCTATATAGCCTTCAACATCTAAGTGATCATTCTTAGAGAACATAATCCCCTTTCCCGGAGCTGATTTCAAGTATCGAAGAATTCGAACAACCACATCCATATGATCTTTACTAGGGCAATGCATAAATTGACTAACCACGCTCACCGCGTATGAAATATCTGGACAAGTATGAGATAAATAAATTAGCTTACCCACCAGTCGTTGATACCTCTCTTTGTCGGTTGGGGTTTGATCAGGATACTCCCCAAGTTTCTGATTCTGAATTGTTGGAGTATTCGTCGGCTTGCAGTCGAGCATTCAACTTCGGCCAGTAGATCAAGTACATACTTTCGTTGTGATAGAAAGATGCCTTGTTTTGATCTAGCCACTTCTATTCCAAGAAAATATTTGAGTCCACCCAAGTTCTTCATTTCAAATTCCATGGCCAAATGTTTCTCCAGTCTATAGATTTCTTCTGAATCATCTCCTGTGATTATCATGTCATCGACATAGATTATCAAGGTAGTTATTTTCCCTTGTCGTCGTTTTAGAAAAAGAGTATGATCTGAGTTGCTTTGTTGAAAACCATACTTTCTCATAGCTATGCTAAGTGACCAAACCATGCACGCGGTGATTGTTTCAGTCCATACAATGCCCTTTGTAACCAGCTGACAATTCCTGCGGAGGATGAGATATAGCCTGGTGGGATATCCATATATATTTCTTCCTTAAGATCTCCGTGAAGAAAGACGTTCATCACATCAAATTGGTGTAGGGGCCAATCTAGATTTGCAACCACGGATAACAGCACCCTCACGATGTTTAGCTTCGCTACCGGAGAAAATGTCTCCTGATAGTCTATGCCGTATGTCTGAGTATATCCCTTAGCCACTAACCTTGCCTTGTATCGTTCAATGGATCCATCTGTTTTGTGTTTAATTAAGAATACCCACTTGCACCCCACTGTTTTTTTTCCAGCCGGCAGTGAGACAAGATCCCAAGTTCTATTCCGATTCAGAGCTTCCATTTCCTCTTCTATTGCTACTAACCATTTGTGATCTGCTAAGGCTTCATGGACTCCACAAGGAATGTGATCTGAAGACAGCTTTTGCGTAAATTTTATAAGAGGATCAGACCAGCCTTTTGTTGTCATATGATTAGAAATTAGGTACTTGGATTTCTTCCCTGCTTCTCCAGGAGAGTAGCGAGCTGGAGCTTTGCCACGGTTACTCCTGAAAGGTAAGTGATAACCATCCAAAACATTGTTGGAAGGTGATGCAGAAGGTCTTACCTCAGGAATATTCTCAGGAGAAGGATTGTCACTGTCAGGTACTTCCGAAAAAGGGGTTCTTCTACTAGGAGATTCATCGTCAGAGTCAATAACCATGATGTCTTCATGCAGGCCATTATCTGCAACTGGTGATGGTGTTCCTGTTGGTGTTCCCGTTACTGCTTCTTCCTCTATATGTCTAGCAGCATCTGCTGTCACCATATTTTCATCTATTTGTGTAACAACTACTTCTGTCTCCTCATGTGATGGCGGCACTGTCACCACGGTAGGGGCTGCTGTCACCATGGTTTCCTCCTCTTGTGATGGTGCCACTGTCACTACGGTAGGAGCTGCGGTCACCACTGTTTCTTCAATTTGTCCCATCCACCACTTCTGCTCTTCATCCCAAGTCTCCCTCTGAAGAGAAGAAGTTGATATATGTGATGAATAAAACTTGTCCGATTCCACAAATGTGACATCCATTGTTGTCGCACGTCAGAAAATCCGCGCGGCGTCGGCTGGCGATTTTTTTCGTTGTGTTGTTGCGTTGATTGGTTTGTTGGAGTCGCCACCTAGTAATTTATTGAAGGCTACTAGGAAACCGGATGTACTGGTCTTGTCAGAGATTCGCAGGTAAGGGACTGGTTGTGGTTAGGGAAGGTATTAGCACCCCTAACGCACCCTACCTGAGGTAAGCTGCTTCGTGATTTTGACATGTTAAAGAAGTTTTAAAATTTTATCTTTTCATCAGATATTAGAAATACAACTTACGTATAAGTTAATAATTCTTGACCGTGATCCAATCAAAATATTAAATTCTTCTTTAATCTTTGCAATTTTATCATAAATAAAAACATCCATAAAAAACATACACTTTCACTATATATTTTTTTTTCTTTTCTTTTCTTTCTATCTTTTTTTCATGTTTACAAAATACAAATTACAAAAACTCAAAACTAAACAAATATTACATTAAACAATTCTAAAATTACAAAACAGCCATTCAAAAAATCCATAACAGTGCTGGGACCAGTTTTGTGAAGGCAAAGGACAGCAGGAACAGTGGCGGCGCGTCTTCCCACGCGCCACCGTCACTAGCGGCGCATGGGTTCACGCGCCGCCGCAAGAAACTCCAGAAACAGGGGGGATCTGGATCGACTTCTTCCCCTCTGTCTTCCTATGCTGGCGGTGAGAGTCACCGTCACCTGGAAAAACCCAAAAAATACACAAGGCAGTTGGTTTCTTTCTGATTCACGGATCTGTTTGTTTCCGTTCCGGATCTGCTTTGTTCTTGGTTTCGCCTTCTTCTCTGCTGGTTGCAGCTCCGGCCGTCGATTCTCGGTTGGAAATGTGGCCGCTTATGTGGGCGCCGCTGGAGGAAGAAGGACTGCTGTTGGCCGGTGAAGAAGCTGGAAGGCGGAGGCTTGCATCTGTGGAGGCCGCTGCTGAGGAGATGATGGGGACGGCTCTGTGGTGGAGGAGCTCGGCTGCTGTTGTGGGGTTCTCCAGGTGTGGCTGGCGGTGTGGACGGTGCTGATGGCTCCGTGCAGCTGCTGGTGGCCGGTCAGGAGTTGGTCGATGGGTCGGCTGAGAGAGAGGCAAACTCGTGAGGGAGATGGAGGCAGGTTTAGGAGTTGCGAAGAGCAGAGGGAGCAGCTGAGAGGGAGGATCTGTGGAAGGGGGAGCTGATTCGTGGCTGTTGTTGGTCTATGGCCGGTTGATGAGTGAAGATCAGAGAAAGAGAGAGGAGGTGAGGGGCTGTCTTGTGTGGGCAGAAACTGCCACTGCTGAGGTAGGTTGAAGGAGAAAAGGCCTGGTCGGCTCTTTTGTTAGAGATAGGTTTCTGAAGGATGGGCAGCTGAAGGGGGAGAAGGGGAAGATCTGAAAATGACGTGGGGGGGTCCTTGGCTCTCTGGTTCTGGGAGAGCAAAAGCCAAGGACCCCGGGGGGCGGCGGCTCTGTTTCGAAAAATTCAAACCGGGAAGAGTGGCTGTTTGGTTAGCTTGGTTTAGGTTTAGGTTTCTTTTTTGTGTTTTTTTTTTAAAATTGCCCTCCCCCTTTTGTGTGTGTTGAAGACCAGTATTTATAGGCAAAAATATTGTTAGGTTTTCAAACTTGGTCCCCCAACTTCTGTCTTTTTGTAAATTTTGATTTTTCTTTTTTTTTTTTGTATTTTTTTGAAAACAAGCAATATCAACATCAACTCAATGAGGAAAATCAATGATTTTTAAAAATAACGCGTTAAAAGTCGAATGCGTTCCCATGATCTTTGAAAATTTAAATTCTTTTGAGATGATGCTAAAAATTCTAAAATGATGCAAATATATTAAAAAAAGTATTTTTTTGGATTTTCAATGTTTTTCTCTATTTTTGGATTTTTCTGAAAAAATATCAAAACATGGGTCAAAAATTGGGTAGCAACAATTGTTATATACACCCGATTTTTATTCGGGTCATAGCAGCGATACCCTTTCTTGTTGGTACCATACCCCAAAAATATGCACTGAATGGCACACGATTCCAGCTTGGTCCTTTGATTTTTATGCAAATGAACAAAGGCAACACATCCAAATATACATGGCTTAATGGGTAGTAAAGATGGTAGAGTGACATGTTTTGACAAAACCTGTAATGGGGTGTTGAAATCCAAAACCTTAAAGGGCATACGGTTCATTAGATACACAGCCGAACAACAGCGGCATCCCAATGACAGCCGGGTGTATTTGATCCAATCAACAAGGCTCGTGCAGTTTCTAAGATGTGTCAATTCTTCCTTTCGGCTACTCCATTTTATTGTGGCATCTGACTACACGATGACTCATGGAGGAGACCAGTTCTTTGGAAATATTCATGAAAATCACGATTCATATACTCTCCCCCATTGTCCGTCCGAAGAATACGGACCTTTCTTTGAATAGGTTCTGAATCATAGCATGAAATGCTCGAAATACACCAAATACTTCATCCTTGCGTTTCAACAAGTATAGCCACGTTATCCGCTTACAATCATCTACAAAAGTCACAGACCATCGTATACCCGAGATAGTTGTAATAGGGGAAGGTCCCCAAACATCAGAGTGAATTAGAGTAAATGGAATATCACTTTTATTCATGCTAGTTGGAAAAGGTACACGGTGACTCTTGGCCAATATGCATGTTTCACGTCCAAATTTGAGTAACTCAAAGTTGAAAATAATCTGAAATAAATGTTTCATGTAGCTAAATGAAGGTGCCCCAACCGAAGCGTGCCATAACCAAATCCGTTCTTGGCGGCGCTAGATGTGCAACTCATGGTATTGACTTTCTTTAAACCAAGTCGTCCATGTAGTATAACCCCTCTCTCTTAGTACCACGCCCAATGATCTCCTTCGTGAGAATATCCTGAAAAAGATAAAATGTTGGATACATTAGCACTAAGCAATTGAGTTCTTCGATGACTTGTCCCACTAATAATAATTTACTGGAAAGAGAGGGTACTAAAAGAGTGTTAGCCAATGAGATTGAAGATGATATATCTACAATTCCAGCTCCTGTAACCAGATACATAACCCCATTGGCATTGAATATATTATTTCACCTTGGCTTTGTAATTTCCACAAAATCATCTTGACAAAACATCATATGATCAGTAGCTCCTGAATCCACTATCCAATCTTCATTCTTGCCTGCGTTAGACACAAGTAAGGCACTGCTGTCATTACTGGAATTGTTACCTGGATTACCGAGAGAGGCTGTCGTGTCCTCCTTTGATTCAACAAGTGGGACGAGTGAAAGGGTGGCTTCTGGATTTATGGGGGCTGAATTAACCATGGCTGCTCTTCCAGTTCCACCAGCAGCTTCTTTTTGTTTTCGTGCCTTGAGTTCTATCCACCATTCGGGGTAGCCATGTATTTTAAAACATGTCTCACAGGTGTGTTTCAAGTTCCCACAATGAGAGCAGCCATTGTTTCCTCCTTCCACATGGCCCTTAGTTTTTGCAGGATTAAAATCCCCCCCCCCGTGTGAAGAGGAGTTTCCAATCTTGGCTACCTGCAATGTAAATTTGTTTTGTGAACCAGTTCTTATACCTCTAGTGATCATTGCAGCAGCATCTGGAATATTTCCTCTGTTGGACAGCATCACGGCCTGCCTTATATCTTCCCTCCGGACATGGGCATACGCCTGTTCTATAGTTAGAAATGGTTTCAGTTGCAACACATCACTCCTGATTTTATCAAGCCTGTCATCTAATCCATCAAGAAAGGTGTACACCCGATCCTCTTGCAAGAGAGTATTGTATTTTTGTATATCATGAACACAATCCATCGGGTTTGGACGCCGAAAGTCAATCTCCCTCTATAAGCCTTGGAGATCATTGTAGTATTTTTCAATTGGTTCCCCTGATTGTTTCATTATATTTACTCGCTTCTTTAGATCATACACCTGAGATGTATCAGTCCCATCAAAGTAAGTTATAGCAATTGAATCCCATACCTGTTTAGCTGTAGGGAATCAAATGAAGTTGCTGACCAAGGATGGGTTCATTGAGCCAATTAACCATCCTTTTACTACTGAGTTTTCTGTCCTCCACCTCCTAAACGACGGATCATTCGGTTCTGGTTATGGAAGATCACCATTTATATATCCCAACTTGTCTTTTCCTGAGATGAACATCTCAACAATTTGGGACTATAAAGCATAATTGGTACCATCAAGTTTGATACCAATCTGTGTTGCAATAATATCATGCATTACTGTTGGAATCTGTGTTTGATTCTGGTTTATGGCTTGAGTCATTCTTGCCATAAGGTCTTCAAGATTTGCAGCCGTATTTGGTTGCTCTAGTTCTGCTGGTGCTGCTTCCGTTCCTTCTATTCCCTCCATTATCGTATGTTGCTATTGGTTCCAGCAACTTTCGTTGTAGCAATAGATCAATTTAAGGATCTATGCTCTGATACCATGTTAATTTGAGTAGGGTTTCTGCTGAATTCAATTGTATCTTCTTATTGCAGAAACAGGGGATATATACATCACAATGTACAGCCTTCCTAGTTGTATTTGGAAAGGAAACAATTACCATCCCATGACAATCGGGATTTACATAAATAGAAGATAAACGTGACTATTACAGCTATAATTTCCTATTGTCTCTCGGTTTGTACAGCTCATGCCAACATAATTCTTCTTCAGATGGTGTAGCAGAAAGACCAACGGCTAAAGACACGAGTATTGCTTGTAAAGAGAATATATTAAGAAACTTTATGGGGTTTTTTTTTTTTTTTTGGATAAGCGATACATGATGAGCCAAAGACAGGCAGAGAATCCAGAGGCTATCCTGAACAGAATAGCAATCAAGCAGCGTGAAAGGAACCATCAAAAACTGAATACAAAAGCTTATAAAAAACCGCAGCTTCAGTCTAGTAATAAAAATCTTAAAGCTTCTCCCATCAGAGAATCCAGAGGCTATCCTGAACAGAATAGCAATCCACACACAAACCCCTGCTCAAAACTATAGAAAATTCAAGCTGAAGAAACTTATATTCAAGGCTTCCAATAAGCTCAAGTCCACGCTGTAAGATCCACCAATCTATTCACCCCTTGTTTTGCAAATGGAGTTAGCTTCTCGAAAGGTGTGACAGAAGGAAATGTTACCCAGTCCAGAAGAAAACCTGGAAACTTTAACAAAAAGCTCATGGAACTTCCAAGGTCTAGAACAGGGATTGTTCATCCAACTGACCACTGAAGCAGAGTCAGATTCCACCAAGAAATTGAGCCCAACAAAATCATTCTTTGATGAAGACAGATCAATGGCTTTAACCACTGCTAGTAGCTCAGTTTTATTGGAGTCCTTGTTGCCCACTGAATAAGAGAAGATACCTCTAACAATCCCCCGATGATCCCTTAATACCCCTCCTCTACCTGCAGGCCCTGTTTTCCTTTTGAAGAACCACCAACATTCCATTTTAAAGTAAGAACATCAGGTGGCTTCCAGAATAAGGGAGGTCTATTGTTTTTGACATTGATTCAACGCTCAAGACCATCAGATGAGAGCCATAAATCTGATGCAGTATAATAGAAATCTGCGTTGATGGCTCTTAACCAAGTACACAGCCGAGTTAATATTAAAAAGAAATCTGCGTTCACGTCTTGTTTTATAATGTGAGTATTGATTTAGGAAAGTGTTGCGGATATAGATGCTTTGCATGGAGAAGGATAGAGAATTATGGAGGTATTTATAGAGAAGAAATTAAAGGAGCTGGATTTCTCTTTGGTTATGGGAAATTGCATGGTTAATTTCTCATGTTGTGTGCTATTAGTGGAGTGGTCTTATCCAACGGCCTTGAGAGTTCTTATCAAACACAAGCTGAACCGATTAAGTTAGGCTTTTAATGAAAATTATGTGTTAAATTAGGTCAAAATTCGATGACAGATTATACAGCTAGGATAAGGTAGGCCAATCTCCTCTTTATTAGTAGTTATCACTTTTCTTGCGGCCTGGATAACGTAAAACAAACACGTGGAAACTTTTAATTTTTTTTGTTGCAATAAAAAATCTCAAATGCTTATCTAAAGCTTGATCTGTTTCAAAAATTAATCTGTATTAATAAATAAATAAATAATATTAATCATAAATGAAGACTGAAAACACAAAAAAAATTCACTACTCATGACATGATTGGAATGAGCTAATTGGATATGATAATTCATCACATCTTTTTTTAGGTTTCGAATATATTGAGATTTAGTTTTACCTCTTAATTTAATGAATTGTTGTATTTTTCAATTTTCGATAAGATGAATTTACATTTCTCGTTGTAATAAATTAATTCAATGCTCCTTATCTCATATTGAAAAATGCAATTTAAATATGAAATAATCATAATCTGTAAGAAAATAAAAAATAAGTTTGATAAAAACTAGAAAAAGTAAAAGACTGAACATAAACTTTATTAAGAACAATTAACATAAAACAAATGATCAAGACTTAAAGGTATATTCCTTATTACATTATGGCATTGGATTGAAAGATTAAATAAACCCCAGTAAACCATATGATTGGACGATGGTTTGCCTTTATTCCTCACACAAATTATTATGCTACAAACATAAAACAAATCTCTAATTGTTTGGTCCCATATATATCGAATAGATATGAACACGCATGCATGCATTGATGGCGCCATCCATTTATGCATAGAAATGCATGGCGCCATGCGTTTCTATGCATAACTACACATCCCATACTGACATGCACTCCCTTTCTTGCACTTGTTGTTGCAACCTCCGCAATGAGTCTTGTTATACATTGGGTTCACACACTTCCCTTTGCAACAAATCTCTGTGTACCTACACTTCTTACCACACTTCCCACAGTTAAACCAGTCTGTCATTTGATTCACACACATCTTCTTGCAGCAATCTGGACCAGGGCTTCCCTGAACTCGACAAACCCTAGGGTTCTTGTCACATGTCATGAAAGCCCGAGTCTGGGCTAGAACGCGGTTTGTCCCTCTCAGAGAGGAGGTTGTTTCTTGGCTCTCAGTCTGGAGATGGCCAGAGTTTTCCTTGTCTTCGAAATCGAAGTGATCAGGGGAATGAAACTTCTTCCGTTGGTGTAGCAGAAAGAGTGATGGCTGAAAATGAAATGAGCATAGCAAGAAGAAAGAGTAGCTTAAGGAACTTCATGTTGTGGGTATTATAAACTCTATGCAAGCAAGATATTATAGCTCAGGAAAGAATGAACTACTGAAGGAGGCAAGGCTGAGAGGGTTTTTGATACGGATGGTTTGAAGGAGAAGAAAGGAGGCTTGATGAGGTATTTATATAATTCTTGATTGTAGGAAAACAAATCTTATTGATAGGAAATTGCATGGTTTTTCATGTTGTGTGCTATTAGTGGAGTGGTCTTATTCAACATTTTGGTAACTTACTATCAAAATCAAGTAGCAAGCTAAGTTAGCTCTCAAGATTAGGTAGGTGAATCTCCTCTTCTTTCTTTCACAAGTATCAAAATATCTTCAAAGCATTATTTATAATTGGCAATTGATTACCTTTATCGGTCATTGCGTGTTGTTTTCCCTTCATTCTTGACAATTACTTGCATGCATGGTGTACAAAATAACGAAAAAAGAACCCTCAGAGAGAGAGAGAGATGTGTAGCTTTAATTAATTATTCTAAGTTAATACTCTACCACTAATCACCCAATGGCACTTTGATTCATTGTTTTGGTGTCTTATTATTTAACAATTCTTCGCAAATAAATTGGACTTATTTACACTTCACACGTTGGCTAACATTAATCCATCATATTTGCTGTAGTCTAAAACATCTTCAGCCGACTTTTCTTGTTTCATTTTTCTCAAGCAAACCCTACGTCTTTGACAAACTTGAAAAACCGTTATGGGAGCACTTTCAGATCATGGCTAAATTGCCTTAGTCTAAAACCAGATGTCAACCGGAGCCTGAATCTCTAAAACCTGAAATAATTCAGAAGATGACGGGCTTCGGTTTTTTTGGACTGGAGCAATTGTAGAAAAAGCAAGCCTTCACCCTTATCCACTGCCATCTTTGTTTATAAGATTTAACATTATCATTCATCTAAAACTTTTATTATGCTTCGCTTATATAATTTAAATACTTTTTTTATAATTACATATAGATAATTAATTTCTGAGAGTGAGCTGGTAGCTAAATTGGATATAGTCAAGTTGTGATGAGTTAATTGGTGGGAGAGGACATCCCTAGTTTGAATCCTACTATTTACATTTTCCAACTCACATGTAAATATGTGATTATTGAGAATCTCAAGTTGGCGGGCTTTCCCCTATAATTTGGCTCTTAGGAGTGGCCACCCGTCCATTGATCGTGTCCAAGAGTGTATCCATAATATTAAAAAAAAAAGGTATAAATACTTTATTTTTAGTTTTAGATTTAATATTATCATCAATTTCAAATTAAAAAAAAAAGTTGCCAAATTAGGTTGTTTTCATCATTTTATATAAATATAGAGTTGCTAAGAATTTCATTTCTTAACTCCTCATTAGTTTTAGGTTCTCACTAGGTCTGGACCCATGTTTTGCCACGAAGTCAAATTATTATTATTTCTTTTGCTTAAAAAATTATGTTCAAGTGCCCCAATTATGTTTTAAAAAGGAAAAGAAAATTTATGACTATGTCATAGACCCAACTAAATCAAATAAATTAATTTTATTTTAATTAAATGATAGAAAAATAGACAATAACAACGATCAACCAAATTAAAAAAAAAAATTCAAGATCACTTGAGAAAGAACCTTTTTTTCAAAAAGAGACAAACAATGTAATTTAATTCATATCTCATTAAATACAAAAAAGATGAAATTGAATTAAAAAAAACTCAAAAAAATAGCTTGAGTCAACTCGAGTTGACATAACAAACATATAACCACAATAATAAGGGTTGAGCCAACTTAGATTACCCCGCCAAATATTAATCAAATATTGAAGGATGAAATTTAAAAAAAAAATTCAGTTGTACAAAAGGATTCAAAACAGAAAAATAATAATTAAAAGAATGAGGATCAAAGTTAAAATATAAAACTTAGTTTTGATTGAAGGGTGAAATTTAAAATTGAAAAGAAAAATCAATTTAACTAAAGGATAAAAAAAATCAAGTGAATGAAGATCAAAATTCAAATACAAAATAAAATTAATTTTTGACTGAAGAAATTAAAATGAAAAATCAATTTAACAAAAGGATTCCAAAAAAAATAATTAAAAGAATGAGGATCAAATTAAAAAAAAACATATCACAAATTGAGATTGAAGGTTACAATTGAAAAACAATAAATGTTTTTCAAAAGAACCAAGAACAAAAAATAGAAAAGAAAAGAATAAGGACCGAAGTGAAAATCCTCATAAATTAGAAGATAACTCTAAAATTTTGCATGATTAGCATGAATGTTAAGAGGATGAGAGAGAAAATAGAGGGAAATAGAGAAAGTATCGTCAACAACAAACTATCATTACCAATTAGACACGTTATCCCGAAAGGAAAAAGATAAAGCAATGCTTCCAATGATCAATGTAAGGAGGATTTTAGCTGCTACAAAGCGTTGTTCAAAGAGCGTGAATGCCTCTTGACATATTAGCCCTTGTCTTGAAATACAAAACCATTGTGAAAATATGAAAAAAAAACTCCTTGAAGATAATTTTTAAATTTTTTTTCAAGAATATTTTGGTTATTTTAGTGTTCACTTGAAGTATGAAAAGGTTATTATTTATCTCTAATAAATTTGATAATGAAAAATATATCTATTGAAAAGATCTTAATGCTCATATTAACTAGTTTTATGTTGTTTTACAGAAAGGATAAAACCATAAAAATATTATTTTAATAAATAGTGTTTTCACTCCTAATATACAGTGTTTACTAGGGGTGAGCAAAAAAACCAAAAAAATTAATTAAATCGAGAAAATCAGAAAAAAAACTGAAAAAACCGAACCGTGAAAAAAACCGATTAAAATTTTGAAAAAACCAACCAGTTCGGTTCGGTTCGGTTTCGGTTTTATAAGTCTGAAACCAAAACAAAAAAAAAACCGAGCCATACCGAAAAAACCAAGTCAAACCGATTTAAACATATCAATAATATTGTACTATTATAATTGGATATCACTATCTAATAAAAAATAGTAAATATTATTTTCACTCATATTTTACAGTGTTTACCCCTATGTTTTGTTAATAGCAACGTATCAATATCTTATAATTGGATATAGCCATACAAAAAAAACCGAGATAAATCAAAAAACTGAATCAAATTGGTTTGAACAAATCAATAATATTGTACTATTATAATTGGATATCACTATCTAATAAAAAATAGTAAATATTATTTTCACTCATATTTAACAGTGTTTATCTCTACGTTTTGTTAATATCAACGTATCAATATCTTATAATATATCTCTATCGAAGAAAAAAAATTGTTGAAAAATTATATATTTTACTATTATAGAAGGAATTTATGTCTTTTTTATTTGTTAATAATTTATAAGGAATTCTAAATATATCTTTTTTAAAGGAAACATGCTTAGGAAAAGGATAAAAACCTTAGCTGCTAAAAAATTGGGTTGTACATCTTTTTTTCCCTCTCAATTGTAATCATCATCTCTCTTTATTAACCGAACAGACTTGCACACATTGATGTGAAAAATAGTTTAGAAGGTCACATTGAACACATTTATTCAAGCAGTTGTATGTAGTCTAGCAATTATATAGATAACAGCTTCTCAGTGAATTAGACTCGAATTTTTAATAATATTAGCTAGAGTGTATATATATATATGAAAAGGTTTTAAATTTCATATAAAATTTTTTTTAAAAAATATAAAGTGTATATACTATAAGATTGCAAATCTCAAATTGAAAAAATAAAATATTTTTCTAGTATTTATATAGTGAACTTTAAAAAATGTTAAAAACTAACTAAAAAAATATGAAAAAAAAGGGTATAGGAGAAAAACCATATTTTAAAAAAAAACATCGGGTCTCATCCGAGTTTGCCTGAGTCGACCGGGTTTTGCCGGATTGTTACATTAGCTGGTCTTTTGTTTTACTTAGACCGGTCTAGCCACTGGCTCAACCGGGTTCTAGATCGACTTGTCGGGTCAGTTCGAGTTTAATAACTATGATTCTAACTCGAATAGTCTTATTATGTAAGATAATAAAAAATAAGTTTGATAAAAACTGAAAAAGAAAAGGGAAATGACATAACATAAACTTTATTAATAACAATTAACATAAACCAAATGATCAAGACTTGAAGGTATATCCCTTATTACATTATGGCATTGGATTGAAAGATTAAATAAACCCCAGCAAACCCTATGATTGGAAGATGGTTTGCATTTATTCCCTCACACAAAATATTATATTACTTACATAAAACAAATCTCTAATTTTTTGGTCCCATATATATCGAATATATATGAGCACGCATGCATGTATGCATGGTGCCATGCATTTCTATGCATAACTACACATCCCATACTGACATGTACTCCCTTTCTTGCACTCGTTGTTGCAACCTCCACAATGATTCTTGCTATACATTGGGTTCACACACTGCCCTTCGCAACAGATCTCTGTGTACCTACACTTCTTACCGCACTTCCCACAGTTAAACCAGTCTGTCATTTTGATTAACACACATCTTCTTGAGCAATCTGGACCAGCGCTTCCCTGAACTTGGCAAACCCTAGGGTTCTTGTCACATGTCATGAAAGCCCGAGTCTGGGCTAGAAAGCGGTTTGTCCCTCTCAGAGAGGAAGTTGTTTCTTGGCTCTCAGTCTGAAGATGGCCAGAGTTTTCCTTGTCTTCGAAATCGAAGTGATCAGGGAATGAAACTTCTTCCGTTGGTGTAGCAGAAAGAGTGATGGCTGAAAATGAAATGAGCATAGCAAGAAGAAAGAGTAGCTTAAGGAACTTCATGTTGTGGGTATTATAAACTCTATGCAAGCAAGATATTATAGCTCAGAAAGATTGAAGTACTGAAGGAGGCGAGGCTGAGAGGGTTTTTGATATGGATGGTTTGATGGAGTAGAAAGGAGGCTTGATGAGGTATTTATATAATTCTTGATTGTAGGAAAACAAATCTTAGTGATAAGAAATTGCATGGTTTTTCATGTTGTGTGCTATTAGTGGAGTGGTCTCATTCAACTTTATATCAAGTTAGGCATTTAAAATTAGGTAGTTCAATCTGGTAGGTCCAGTAGTGAATAAATTATTAATCAATTGATTATTACTTAACAAAAACCAATTCTTCGCAAATAAATTGTTATAGTAGTTTGCTAACATTAATGCATCATATTTGCTATACTCGTTGCTATAGTGGGTATTTTTTTTTATTGATTATTACTTAACAAAAAAAACAATTCTTCACAAATAAATTGTTCTTCGAGCAACCACTAGATGGATTTTTTAATATTTATATTCTATTTATTATTTATCTAAAAAAAATTAACATCCATAAACTATTTATTTAGTTTCAGATATCCATAAGGATATCCATTACCTAATTATTATTTATTATTTAATAAAAAATAAATAGTTAATATATATTTAAAGCGTGTGTGTTAAATGATATATATATATATATATATATATTCGGAGTTAGGTTTATGTAAGTTTCAAGTCGGGTTTAACAATATTCATACCATACCCATTACTCATTAGGTAAGGTATCTATCTAAAAAATATGCATTCATTGGGTTTGGATTAAATTATCATTCCCTAAAAGGTGTGGCTTAATCATTGTAATCATACCCATAAAACACTATTAATTGAAATAGTGTTTTGTATTTTTTCATTATTTTTTTTCAATCTAACCCTTCAATATTCTATTTTTATTTTTATTTTTATTTTTATCCTTTAATGTTAGGTTGTTTTTGAGAATTGTGATTTGTAATTTATTTTTCTAATTTCCTTTATGTTGGGTTTCATATCGATTTCATGGATTTAGTTATTTTCTTCTCGATTTCAACTTTCAATACTAGATTTGTTGGAAAAGGGGCTTCATAGTTTTTTTTTTGTTTTTTATCTATTTGAATTTATCCTGATCTTATAACCTAAGTTCGTCGGGTTTAACAGGTTAACAGGGTTGACTCGAGTCGGTTTTTTTATTGATTTTCTAATTGATTTTTTTTTCAATTTCATCCTTTAATATTGGGTTGGTTGGAAATCAAGCTTCGTAATCTCTTTTAGTTTTGTTTTCTATAGAATTATTTCAATCTTATAACCTAAATCACAAGTTTGGCAAGTTGATTCGAGTTGACTATGTTCTCCCTTTTTGTCCTTTTTAAATTGAATGTGTGTGTGTGTGTGTGTGTTAATTTCACCCTCTAGGAACTCAATATTATTATTTTTATTTCTTTTTTTTTTCAAATTCATCTTTTAATATTGGGTTGTTTCGGAATCGGGCCTCCTAATTTTTTTTTAGATTTGCTTTATGTGTAGTTTATCTTTTTCTCATGGGTTTTTTATTTTATTTTAGCCTACAACATTAGATTTTTTGAAAATAATGCTTCATAATTTTTTTATTTACTTTTTATGAATTTATCCAAGTTTCATGATTTAGGTTGCGGGTTTAACAAGTTAAACTAAATTGACTTGAGTTTTATTTTTTCTTTTTTAGTTTATTATTTTTATTTTATCCTTAAACATTGATTGTAAATTGGGTTTTGTAAGTTTTTTTTATTTACTTTTTTATGGGGTTATCTAAATTTTATAACCTGAGTTGTGGGTTTGATTGGTTGACTCATGCATTTGTTTTGTCCCTTTTTAATTTAATATTTTTTTTATTTTATCTTTTAACATTAGGTTGATTAGAAATCAAATTTTTATAATTAATTTGATTTGTTTTCTATATATTTATCATTGTCTTATGACTGAGTCGTAGATTTGACAAGTTAACTTTCGAATTAATCTAATATATCGTAATCTCAATGTTAGAAAAAAAATTATCCAATATATCATCGTAATAATATTTTAAAAAAATATCATCCAATATGTATTATATTCTGAGTTTATGATTAAATTGTTTTATTAGAAAACTTGTTATCAATATTTGGACAATTTTTTTATGTTAAAAAAAATTAATCTAACCACCACAACGCAATACAAACCAATAATCTAGTGACTTGATATATATATATATATATATATATATATATATATATATAGTTCTCAAGCAAACCCTACGTGTTTGACAAACTTGAAAATCCGTTATGGAAGCACTTTCTATTCATGGCTAAATTGCTTTAGTCTAAAACCAGAAATCACGCGGAGCCTGAATCTCTAAAACCTGAAATAATTCAAAAGTTGATGGGAGCAATTAATCTCTAAAACCTCAACCCTTATCCATTGTCATCTTTTTTGTTTATAAGATTTAACATTATGACTGATATAAAACTTTTATATATTATGCTTCGCTTATATAATTAATTAAGTACTTATTTTAATTAGACGTAGATCGATAATTTCTTTTCAAGTATCATCAATTTCAAATAAATAATAATAATTGCCAAATAAGGTTATTTTATCATTTTATATAAATATAGAGTTGTAAAGAATTTCATTTATCAACTCCTCACGGTTTTTAGCTTTCCATGTCAACAAATCAATATCCTACTATTATAATGACATATCTCTATAAGGAAAAATATTTTTTTAGAAAAATTATATTAAAAAAAGCTAAAACTCCTTGTAAAATTAAATATTGTAGCTCCAAATTTATTGTTATTATTAATTAGAACTGTAGAATGGTGTTTTTTCCCCTTCACCCAAAAAACTTAACCCAAGTTTCCAAGTGTATTGAATTTCACTTGGCTCATTTCTCGTTATCAAATAGAGCATGAGGAAATAAGTATTTTCTCATCTTTATTGTACAGTGAAACGATTTGGATATCCTTAAAAACAAAAAAAAATAAACTTGGTGTTGAAAGGTTTTTTGTATTTTCATAATAGTTTTTTTGTTATTATAATTTAAACTGGGAGTAAATTTGGTATTAGACAAAATATAAAAAATTAAAATTCAAAGTGAAACGATGAAAATACCCTTAAAACAAAAAAAATCCTGGAGTCAAGGGGCATTTTCAGTTTTTCACAATGGTTTTTTATAATTACAAAGTCAGCTCCAGGTAATTTTGTAGTTGGTTAGATAAAAAAGGGTGGGTGCATGTGTATAGCACCAAGAGGTGCAAGAGAGGGACCTGCGTACTTTAGACAGTGTGTGCAATATCTTCGGGTGTCTAAAAATGATTTTTCATCTTATTGTTGAAAGTGTTGTCGTTTCCTATTCCTATTGGTATGACGCATGTCGCTAGTGAACCTTTTATTTTATTTTCTCTCTTTTCCATAAAAAATTACAACTTAGCCCTTTATATTCTTGGTATTTCAACTTTAGTACTTATTTTTTTTAGTCCTGATATGTTTTAGAAGTTTTATTTGCTTTTAAATTCATCTTTGAATCTTCATTGACAAAATATTATATTCTCTAAATTTATCCATATTCTTTTGATTTTTATTTTATTTCCTTGATCCTTTCATAAAAGTTTTATTGGTTTTTTATTTTTTTTTACAATTCAAATTGATGGTAAAATATTTTTTAATTTGGTCCTTATTGTTTTGGTTTTTAATTTTAGCCCTTTTGAAAAAATTGTTATTCTTTTCAATTTCTTCCTTCAATCAAAACATTGTTTTATTTTTCATGTCTTGATGCTTATTCTTTTGAATTTTTTGGCCCTTTTACTAAATTGGTTTTTCTTTTCACTTTCACCCTTCAATAAAAAAAAGATTTATTTTTTTTTCAATTTTGATCATCATTCTTTTAATTGCTATTTTTTTTAATTCTTATATATAATTGAAAAAAAAATTAATTTCATCCTTTAATAGTTGATTGATTTGAATTGGACTTTATGGTGTTTCCAGATTGGATGCTCTAGTTTAATAAATTGGATCACAAGTTTGGAAAGTTAACGAAGATTAGGTGAGATATCTCGAGTTGGCTTAACTTAAATTATCAGGTTACAAGTTTGTCATGGTAACCAAGTTGACAAAAATTAGTTATTTTATATCAGTTTTATCCTGATTTGTTTTTCTGTATTTAATAGGCAATGAATACATCTACTACAATTTTTTTTTTTTTTTTTTGTCTAAGTAAATTAAAGTCAACTTATTTATCCTAGTCAGATTTATGTCCTCCATCACATATTTTTTTCTTTCTTTTTTAAAACATACTTGCAACAGCTTAACATCATTTCTTCTTTTCTTTTTAGTAATGTATAAGGAATTCTAAATATATCTTTTTAAAGGAAAAAGGAGAAAACCCCTAGCAGATGAAAAACTGGGTTGTGCATCTTTTTTTTTTTTTTTCCCCTCTCATTTGTAATCATCATGTCTCTTTATTAACCGAACATACTTGCATACATTGATACGCAAAGGACGAATTGAAGAGGGAGAGTACGCAAATATTTGAAGCAGCAAGATTGTTTATTCAAGTAATTGTAGCCTAACAATTATATAGCTAACAGTTTCTTAGTGAAGTAGACTCGAATCCTAATAATTTTAGTTTTTATGAAGATTATGTAATAAAAAATGTTGTAATTCCATTACTGTGTTCGAAATTCAAAAAAGAAATCTGATGGAAAAAAAAAAAAACCATTATACAAGGTGGTTCTCGGTGTGGGTTAATTTGTCCTTGTCTTCAAATAAAGAAATGGAGTTTTCTTTTAAACTGTTATATTTTTATATGATTCGATTCAATTCAATTGTTGTTGCAGAATTGGTTCTTAACTATATACAGGGTGGTTCTCGGTGTGGGATGGCCAAAATGAGAGGGAAGGCTGGTATGGGTTGAACACTACCGTGGGGGAGGCCTCTGGGGGCTCCCTGTTGAGAGGCTGTAAATGATTTTGATTTTTGTTTGGACTGTGCGAAGAAGGATTGTGATGGTGGCTGATTGGGAGTAGAAGAGAGAATGGGCTTGATTGACTGGTGAGGAACTGGGTTTTCCCAGTGTTCTTTCTCAGATGGTGTTTGTTTTGGGTGAATGGAGAGTGACTGGGTTGGACGTTGGTGGTCGGGGTTTTGTTCAGGGAAGAAGAATGGGCTGACTTTGGTGGATTTTATGGAGGAAAGGTGGGTGTTGGTCTTGGGTTAATGGGAAAGGGTGGAGCTGTTGTGTTTTCCAGAAACCTGAGACCATGAATGGTGTCGAGAGACAGTAGAGGCTATGGTTTGTTTTTTTTTTTTTTGTCTTGCTTGTGCTGGTGTTTAAAATGGAGAGGAAAGGCTAGGATTTTGAGGATTGATTGAAGAAATCAATTTGGGGCTAAAATTTTGGAGCTGGATTTGACAGATCAGAATGGGTTTGATTGCTGAATAATTGATTATAGACAATAAATTTTGGCTATAATTTGCTGGTTAATCGATTGGAAACTAGGATTTTGAACATTTAGGAAAGAAATCATGAATTACTTAGGGATTAAATTGAATCAAATTAATTCAATTAGGCTAATATGATTGAAATCAATTAATCAAATTGGACTAAATTAAATGGTTCTGGGATTGAAATGGACTGCAACAAAAATTCAGATAAACATTCCTTATTCTCATTACAGTCCTTGGACTTTGAATTTTTCCAATCTCATTTAATTTGCCCTAAATCATCTTTTCCTTTTCAATTGTATCCTAATTGAATCAATTTAGACTTTCAATTTAACAATGGTTCCAAGAATTAAGCAATTTTTATTAATCTAACTTTCAATTCTGATTATTTTTTCAATTAAACCCTTCATTGATTTTTAATCTGGGTAACTCATTCAAACTTCTTTCAATCTTAGCTAAATTAAATCAATTTAAGCTATTTTCTTCAATTTCCTTTTAAATTCAAACATCAATTGTGACCCAAAACATCTCAAGCCTCATTTTGCCTACGATGCTTGATTATCTATCTAATTTCAAACCCTATCTATTTTTGTATTTTGTATTTTGTATTTTGTTTTATGATTTTCAAGATTTTTCTCACACATAAAAATTAAAAAAATAATGAAATGATTAAAATTATTGAAAAGACATATATTTTTGGATTTTTGCAATTTTTTCAAAATATATACAAAAAATAGGGGTCAAATTAAGTTACAACACTCAACATGGCGAGAAGCATGCTCAAAACCAAAAAAGATGCCAAATGAATTTTGGACCGAAGTTGTAGATTGTGTTGTTTACTTGTTGAATAGGTGTCCTATAAAAGAATTGAATAACATGACTCTATAAAAGGTGTGGAATGCAAGAAAGCCGAGTGCTACTCACTTAAAGGTGTTTAGAAGCATTACCTATATGCATGTAGATGATCAAGTAAAAACCAAGCTAGATGATAAGAGTAAAAAGATTATTTTTGTGTACAATGATCAAAAGTCCAAATGATACAAGCTTTACAACTCCAATGAAAGAAAAAAAGATGATGATTAGTAAGGATGTTGAATTTGATGAAGAAGGAGCATGGAATTCGAAGGTAGATGATTGTGAGAAATATGATTTTCTACCGGTTTTTGATGAAAAGGATGAGAGATATGAAGGTCATCAAAAACTTGTTACATCTCAACGATCATTAATGAACTCAACTTCAAATTTATCTTACTCTTCTAGTGAAAGTTTTGTTGGGGAATTCCGGCTCCCCCATGCGCGGACCGGGGGTGTACTGATAGTTGCTCAACGGAGGGTAAAGCACACTGACACAATATTTTACGTGGTTCGGCAAAACCGCCTACATCCACGGGAGAGAGTCCATATTATTTAGAGATAGAGAAAGGATACAATAAATACATGGAGGAGGATCACTCAACTCCCAGCTCACACACTCTGCTGCATATGGGCGAGGGGCTTACGCCCATGGCAAAGCAGCCTCCTCTTTCTCTCTTCTTCTCGTCACTTCACTCTCACAATTCTCTCACCTTTGCTCTCAAATAATTGCCTCTTTTATAGGCAAACATGGTCAACATGGAGGGGCCATGAATGCCTTAAAAGTGTGCCACTAATTGTGGCATGAATGGAGCTACCACTAACTTGGTGGTGGGGTATTGCCACTAAATGGCAATATCCTAACAATCACCCCTTTGCCATTTATGTGGGCAATTGTCCTCTTGCTTCTTCAAGACAAGCTTGCATTTCGCAGCTCTTCCAAGCTTCCATTCTGAGAGCGTCTTCAACACAACATTCCCCTTTGAGCGTATCAATCATGCTCGGTCCGGAATGATTTTTCAAGCCTTACACCAAGGCTTACAACACCCCCTCAAACGAATATTCCCAAGTGCGACGGTCATTGAGTATTTCAATGTGATCACGAGCTCACCACTCTTCCAAGAGTCTACTCATCCAGGAGTTGCGCCTGCCCTCTGTTCCACCCTAGGAACCACGCCTTACTTCTCCGTGAGTCTCTCGCTCTTAGTCATAAGAGTCCAGGTAGCTCTCCACTTTTAACCATGGGGGCAGCCCATTAAAGGTTGATCCATATCTGTCTTCATACTCTGAGTATTACAATGCCATTACCGAGCTCACCACCTTGACAAGAGTCAACTCGTTCTCGGAACCTGCGCATGCCCTCTACTCCTTCATAGCAGCCGCGTCTTAATGCTCCACAAGTCATCCACTTATTGTCTAAGGCAAATGTCTTCTAGCTCATTGATCTTTAGCATGGGGGCAATATCCATGAAAGTCAATCCTGCATCTGTCTCCATACTCATCATAGCCACTTCATTGGCTATACACCTGTCCACTTATATCCAGCCATTACATTGGCTCTGGGGTTGTTCTGAACTGGGCTCATATCGTGGCCTACACACCTTCTCCTTAGGTGTCCCGGCCAGAACCATACGGTGGTGCGGTCTGGGCTTCTATCACGGCCCTCACACCTTCTCTAAGGTGTCTTCGCGTTGTTATAGGGCGGTCCGATCCGGGGGCTCCTATCACGGCCCACACACACCTTCCATCTAAGGTGTCTTCACCTTTCATAGGTGGTCGCATCCTCCTTCAGTTGAGATGCTTGAAGTGGCTCCAAAAGTCTCTACCACCATGTGCACTTATGGGAGAGATAATCGCCCGACTACATAGAAAGAGAAAGTTGCGGTATACTCCTCGCAATCCTCCACCTCGATTTCTATGTTTGGAGCTTCTATGCCTTTCGCTTGTACTCCACCTACACCAACTCTCTTTGGTGTCTTCGCCTTTCATCATAGGCGGTCGCTTTTATCACGGCGTTTGCACCCCCTCAATTAGGTGCTTCTACAACAGCTCTCTTTCCATCCTTGCATGCATTGGAAAGGTCTTCGCTTGTTGTCTTCATCAAGAGCATAAGAGACTTCCTGTTGTACAAACTTTAACAGTCTCTGCTCTGAGCTTCATCTGGGAACACTTCTTCTCCTTGCACCTATTGTCTCATTACAGTACCTCGTTGGATCCTCACGGGTACTCCTGCACAATCTCCGTGTGCCCTCGTGCAATTTCTGTTCTCCAGATTTCTCCCTATTCCTTGCTTATGTTTGACAGCAGCTCATCCTGTCACAACACCTATCCAAGTCAAAATAGGGTACCAATCTTTATCCCCTTGCTGTATTTCTCTTCCATTATCAGGGTCTTCATCAATTCTCCCATCGAGAAATCACAGTCACCGAATCTAACTTCTTTGGAGAAATCACCACTTCATCAGATCTTTGATCATACGGAACCCAACTGTTCCTTTGCGCCGTCGTCTTGCTAGTCTTCAACCGTTTCATTACAAACTGCTATATATACGAAAATAGTACCGTATGGATAATCCTTCCACTAAGCAAGTTCCCAGGAAAGATTGGAGGGGTCTACACCGGTCCCGCTTAAAACCCAACCTCCTAGACGGAACTTCTTAGGCCATATCTATCCATCGACCCGTCTTTCCGGTATATACAACCATTTGCTAGCTTTGTTGCGGCTTTCCTTTACAAGTGATCTGGAATATACTGGTTTAATACATGATTTCTCAACATCTGGCGAGACTACCGGTTTTAGATTCGTCAAGATTGGTCTTAATCGGTTTCCACTCTACACCTCAAATTGTCCACATGGTCGGGTGTCCGAGTGCCCCAATTTTGCCTTCCCTCAAGGCAGTTAAATTTCTCCCCACTTAGCAGTTCAGCACATGCAATTGGGTAAACATGTGCACCTTCTTCTTCTTCATCTCCATCGACCACCGCCATTTTGGTCTCAAATCTCAACGATCGGACCGTACCATTGCATCCGGAACGATCAAATTAGCTGGAAACAAGTCTGAAATCGTCCAAATCGCACTTCAGACGGTTAAGATTTGATCAAAACAATTCTGGCCTGATCAACGGCCCAGATTCAATCTCAGATCCGGTTGCACGTAGACTCTGCTGCACATAATCTTATCCCTCGGCTCAAGGCTCGGCTCGGCTCCACCACGGCTCGGCTCAACTCGGCTCGACGCCGCTCGGCTTCCGGTGGTGGCGTGGCGGGTGGGACCACGATGATTACGTGGCGGCCGTCGACGCTGACATGGCATGCCAACTATGCATGCTGGCATCATGCTTACGCAATGATGACGTCATCATTATCCGGGTCGGGTCGTCTGGTATTCGGGTCGGGTCAGCCCATCCGGGCAAAGAAGACGCGGGTGACGCGTGGCGCGCGTCTGTGCGCGTGGGCAGTAACCTCGCCGGCGCGTGACGGCGCGTGAGGACGTTTCCGACGTCCGATTTCGACGCGGTTTTCAACAGTGGCTTCATCTCTTCCCCCTCTACACAGTGGTATAGTCAAAACACAATTTTGACAACTTTCATTTTTGAGCAAAATCAAACACCCCTTTAAACCATTAGCTCTGATACCAGTTGTTGGGGAATTCCGGCTCCCCCATGCGCGGACCGGGGGTGTACTGATAGTTGCTCAACGGAGGGTAAAGCACACTGACACAATATTTTACGTGGTTCGGCAAAACCGCCTACATCCATGGGAGAGAGTCCATATTATTTAGAGATAGAGAAAGGATACAATAAATACATGGAGGAGGATCACTCAACTCCCAAGCTCACACCTGCATATGGCGGGGGGCTGCCCCATGGCAGCTCCTCTTTCTCTCTTCTTCTCGTCACTTCACTCTCACAATTCTCTCAACTTTGCTCTCAAATAATTGCCTCTTTTATAGGCAAATATGGTCAACATGGAGGGGCAGATGTGCCTTAAAGTGTGCCACTAATTGTGGCATGAATGGAGCTACCACTAACTTGGTGGTGGGGTATTGCCACTAAATGACAATATCCTAACAAGTTTAAGCAGCGGTAGCCCACCTAGTCCACCAAGAAAGATGAAGAGTTTTGATGACTTGCATGAGATAACTAGTTCAATTGATGATGATCTAACATTATATTATTATCTTGTCACATGTAAACATATAGTGTTTGAAAAGGCAATAAAAATAAAAAATAAAAAATTGTTATAGATGAGAAGATTACATCAATTGAGAAAAATGACATATGGAAATTGATTCCTAAACTAAAAGAAAAGAAGCCAATAAGTGTTAGTGGATCGAAAAAAAAAACACCCCATTCTTTTCTGCTGAAGAACATGATGTGCTGGAATCTTCAGACATCTAAAATGGCTAGTTAGGGTGTCGATGGTAACATGTTTCGTGTGCACACAAATAACCAATCGAATACGTGCTTAATTTCTGAAAAATTCTAGTACTGACGTTTTTGAGATGCGAAGAAAGATGGTGAATGTGATTCTGCTTGTTGAGTGACGTGATCTATAGTAGGTTATATCATTTCTTGATCTTTGACATTTTCTGTTCTTGACTTTGTACCCTTTTAGAGTGTAAGAAGCACGATCCTGAAGTGAGCCGTGAGATGGAACAAAGTCTAACAAACATGTTGAAAGATGAACTGAGGTTAAGTGAAGAAGAAGCTCAGGAAAAACAGCAACGTGCAGACTTGGCGCTGTTGGAGGCTAAGAGAATGACATCCCAGTATCAGAAAGAGGCAGAGAAATGCGATTCTGGAATGGGTAGCTGCGAGGCGGCAAGGGAAAAGGCTGAAAAAGTATTGGAAGAACAGAGGAAACTTACTGCAATATGGGAGCTTAGGGCTCGCGAGAGAGGATGTAGAGAAGGTATCATGAGGTCTCAGGTTAATCAAAACTTCGAATAGATTAGGTAATTCTGAGGAAATAAAAGATGAGTTTTGATCCTAGTTAAGTTTACTCAATAAATATGTCCAGTTTTGTTTGCTGCGAATTGTTCAAGTGCTATGCTTTGTAGCAAATTTGTCAACATTTTAGCGAAACCGCCATCTGCATTATATCATTGCATTTAAAGCAATTGTGTTGACTTTGGTTATGGAAAAATCACAGTGCATCAAACAGATGTGAGAACAGCATTCTTGGATATAACTATATAAGAAACCTGGATTTTCTATTGATCTTCCACCAAACAACTAATCTGTAGACCTTTCATTAAGTGAGCAGGCAAATAAGCTAATAAGCTTTCGATTCGACTGATGAGGCTTGGTTCTAGGCCCAGTCTGACGATCCTTCTTTTCTCTTTCTCTCTCTCTTTTCAATTCTAGAATTTAAAAAAAAAAAAAAACTTGAAAAGTGTTGAAGAAATTGCCAGCACACTATCCTACCAAATTCAAAATCGAAGACTTGGTTGTCTTTTCCGCGTAAGAAGTCATCTACGAAAATTATTTTTTTATGTTTTGGTTTCTTTTTTCCCACTTTGTGCCTTCACCATTAAAACACTTGAAAGTGTTCAAGAAGTTAAAGACATTGCGAACAATCTATAAATTGAATACTTGGACTTGGTTGTGTTGTCCGCGTAAGAAGTCATCCACGAAAATTATTTTTATGTTCTTGCACTTTCTGCCGGCATCCCTCACGCAGTAGCGTACCATAGACATAGCTTAGAGCAGAATACTATTGATCAACTGATACAGAACTGAAGCCACAACTTAGAGATAAGGGAAAGAGAAACTTTCAGGTACTCTCTCCCACTCTCTTTCTTATCTCCTGTGTGTTATTTTATGGAATATAACTCTGATGTAAATGATGTTTACTTTAGCTCCAACTCTTGCCCTGTTTTCTTATGTTGGTTCAGATCTTCGAAGATTTTCTTTCTCTGTATTTGGAATGGCTGCTGCGAAATATCAAGCATCCTCATCTTCACGGTTTTCTCATTGTAAATATCAAGTGTTCTTGAGTTTCAGAGGCGAAGACACTCGCAAGAATTTTACTGATCACCTCTACACAGCCCTTGTTCAAGCAGGGATTCACACATTTAGAGATGATGATGAAATTGGCAGAGGAGAGAACATCGAATCGGAGCTCCAGAAGGCAATACAACAATCAAAAATTGCGATAATCGTATTCTCCAAAGACTATGCTTCTTCGAGGTGCTGCCTTGATGAACTTGTAATGATCATGGAACGCAGGAGGACTGCAGACTGCAGAGTTTTGCCTGTATTCTATGATGTGGATCCATCCCAAGTCAGAAAGCAAACAGGGAGCTTCGCCGCAGCATTTGTTGAGCATGAAAAGCGCTTCAAGGAGGAGATGGAGAGGGTGAACGGGTGGAGGATTGCTTTGAAGGAAGTGGCCGATTTAGCTGGAATGGTTTTAGGTGATGGGTAAGTTGTATCTCTTTATGAAACTACACCTAGCATAAGACTAGAATGCTGATTGTGAACTCTTAATTTGTTTTGTTTTGCAAGTATTTAGAGGATGACTGATAATACCACTCCTAATTTAGAAAAACCATACCACTCCAAACTCAGATAGCATAGAAGAAAAATAAAAATAGAAGATACTTTTCCTTGTCTTCTGTTCTCTTCCTTCTTGTCTAGTTTAAAATGTAATGATTACACATTATTAATTTTCTTGAAAAATACTGAGATTTTTATACTTTCTAGAGAGACTACTAAATATCATACTATATTTTTATTTTTGATGTAGATACGAGGCACTGCTTGTCCAATGTATTGTGGAGAAGGTCTCAAAGAACTTGGATCGAAAAATATTTCATGTACCCCTTCATTTCATTGGAAGAGATCCTCTAGTAAATTATATCAACTCATGGTTGCAAGATGAGTCCCATGATGCTGCCACTGCTATGCTCTACGGAATTGGTGGAGTTGGGAAGACAGCTATAGCAAAGAGTGTTTTTAATCAGAACTTTCGTAAATTTGAATGCAGGAGCTATCTATCAAATGTTAGAGAAATCTCAAAAGAATCCAAAGGTGTAGTTTGCCTACAGAGGCAACTTCTTTCTGATATCCTAAACCAAACTGTTGATGAGATACATGATGTTGATGAAGGAATTATAAAGATTAAGGATGCCTTGTGTTGCAGAAGAACTCTTATTGTTCTTGATGACGTGGACAATAGGGACCAATTCAATGCAATCATAGGCATGCAAGAATGGCTTTGTCAAGGATGTAAAATCATTGTAACTACTAGAAATAAGGGTCTAATTGCAGCTAATGATGAGTTTGTCAAGTGCAAAGTTGAACCTCTAGACAACAAAAAATCACTCGAGCTTTTCAGTTGGCATGCCTTTGGAGAAGCTTACCCTGTTGAAGGTTTTGTGGAGGACTCTTGGAGAATAGTGCATCATTGTAATGGACTTCCATTAGCCCTTCTTGTTATTGGTTCTTCATTGTCAGGGAAAGGAAGAAAATTATGGGGAAGCGCATTACAGGAATTGGCAGTGATTCCTAATTGTGATGTTCAAAATGTTCTTGGAATAAGTTACCACTCTCTAGATGATGATTATCAGAAAAACATATTCCTTGATATTGCTTGTTTCTTCAATAGAATGGATGTGGATTATGCAGTTACGATACTAGATGGGCTCGGTATAGGTGCAAGATTTAGGATTGACAAACTTATCGATAGATGCCTTGTTGAAATCAACAATGATAAAAGGTTGTGGATGCATCAACTCATAAGAGATATGGGAAGGGAAATTGCTCGACAAGAATCACCCAAATGTCAAAGAACATGGCATCACGAGGATGCTTTTAGAGTATTGAATGGAACTACCGTAAGTAGCTCAATTTTTTTTTGTCTACTTAAATGGTTTGTGGTGCCTTAAAATATTCATTCCTTTACTTTCCTTTCTCATGTACTTTTAATATTTTTCAAGCAGGATGCTGAAAAACTGCGTGGCCTTACCCTGGATATGCATGCATTAATGGAAGATGATTATGCAGAAGTTGCTTGTACCAGTTCAATGGTTCGCAGCAAGAGCCGCGGGCTTAATTTCTTTCAACAATGGCTTTCTGACTTTTTTAATGGGGGAAAATTACAAACTGACCAAACAAGTTTGTTTCCCATCCCTCAGCACGGATGCTTTTAGAAAGATGTCAGATGTAAAATTTCTCCAACTAAACTACACTAATTTTCATGGAAGTTTTGAGAACTTTCCCAAGAATTTGATATGGTTATGTTGGCATGGATTCCCTTGGAGATCCATACCAAATCACGTATGCTTGGAGAAGCTGGTGGTTCTTGATCTATCCAGAAGCTGTCTAGTTGATGCTTGGAGAGGCAAACCGGTATGCATCTAATCTTTCTCTGTAGCCATCTCTCTTGTTTTCAATTGATAACAATTAAATTCATGTATTTTCGCAGTTTCTTCCAAAATTGAAAATTCTTGATCTCCGTCACTCTCTTGATCTCATTAGAACCCCAGACTTCTCGGGTCTCCCAGCCCTTGAAAAGCTAATACTTGAAGACTGCATCTGTTTGGTTCAAATTCACGAATCTATTGGTGATTTACAAAGATTGTTGATCTTAAATCTAAGAAATTGTACAAGTCTTATGGAGCTTCCAGAAGAAATGAGTAGATTGAATTCACTTCAAGAGCTGGTTTTAGATGGTTGCTCAAATCTTGACAGCCTGATGAATATGGAGTTAGAGCATCATCAGGGGCGCAGCTTGCTTCAAAGCGATGGAATTGTTGCAAGTACATCATACATTACATCTCTTCAATTGAAGCTATTCTTTCCCTCTAGGTTTTCAGCGAGGGAAATGTTGAGATTTACCTCGTTTTCACTGCCACGCTCCTTGGAGAGAATAGATTTAAGTGGAACTTCAATTCGTGCTCTTCCAGAAAGCATCAAGGATCTTGGTCTACTCAGAGAACTATATTTAAGAAATTGCAAAATGCTTCTGGCACTCCCAGAGCTTCCATCCCATCTGGATTTGTTAGATGTGTCCTTTTGCAATTCACTGCAAAGACTTGCAAATCTAAACAGATGGACTCTGGCAGATGGTTGTGATAACTTAGTCGAGTTTCAAGATTGGATAAAGCAAGAATTAATCCAAAGGTTTGACTCACACATGGTCAGAATAATGAAAACGGTTTGTGCTCAAATACAGCCATCAAGATTTGAGGTCCTCCCTCACCCATTTTATTGTTTTTGAAATCTACATTTTAATATTTGTCTTTGGCTCATTTTATAGACATTGTTTTGGTGGGACAGATAAAGTTT
This sequence comes from Populus deltoides, assembly GCA_015852605.2. Taxonomy (NCBI): domain Eukaryota; kingdom Viridiplantae; phylum Streptophyta; class Magnoliopsida; order Malpighiales; family Salicaceae; genus Populus; species Populus deltoides. The sequence continues at coordinate 1,084,318 of CM027580.2, forward strand.
TGTTACGGCAAATTCAACGTTGTCGTATATGCATTTGATGAAGATGAGATGTTAAGGAGGTTTGATGAGGAGGAAGAAGAGGATAAATGGCTATTTCAGAATGAGTTTGTGGATAACTTTTCATTCAAAATATCCTCACCTCCTGCGCGCCGGATAGGTGGCTTTAATCTGTTCGCAAGGTTTTGTGTGACGTCAGCATACAGTGGCTCTAGTTATGTTTGTCTTGAAATCAGAAACATTACCAGTGGTCGATGCTTGGTTTGTCAAGCCTATGTCTTCTCTATGAGTTACGCGCGTGGGGTTCGTGAAATCCAATCACTAATGCACAGGAAATTAGGGGGCGATGATCCTACATTTGATAATGGTGATGACGTGAGTATTTCAGTGCTTCCACGTGGTCCAGCTATCCAAACAAGGACGATAGGTATACGATGGTTGTATGAAGAGGAAGGAAAGGATGATGATATCCAATCAAAGGATGAAGTTATCAATGCACACGTAGCCAAAGTAGAAATAGCTTCTCATCTTCTTGGAAAGTATTATTGTGCTTTCCGTTGTTTTTTATGTGATGGCAAGTGCACTTGGTGGTATTTTGCAAAGAAAGGTCTGGAAATTGATTTATTTTAGGCTTCATTAAGTAGAGGTTTGTTTTTTTAGACTAAATGAACAAGTATTGTAGATAGTTTTGTATATTCAGGAATCTTTCTCTTTTATGTGTGTAGGGTGAGACTTTTTATTTTTAAAAGTTTGTAAGGGTTTTTATATTTTTTTAATGTTATATGATATTATTTTATTATTAATTTTTATTTATAAGATCTTGTATTTATAATAAAAATATATTAAATATCCCATCTTACATATCAACCTTTTATTGGTATTTATTTTTCATGTTATTTTTTAATTTTATCTCATCTTTTTATGTAAATATAAAATTAAAATAACACATGACAAAATTTGATTAGTAAGAAAATTTTATTTCTACAAATACCCCCATTGAGATAAGTTTCCTTACATTTAAAAATAAGTTGGTATGTCTTCAAAATAGGATTTTATACTTTAAATATATTTCTTTTTAATTAAAATTTGATTTGATCATATTCAATTTTTACAATATTTTTTATTGTGAAAATAAACCATAATTAGTAAAAATAGAAATTTAAAGATCAATTTAGATTGAAATTTATCAAATTAAATGATAAAATCAAAGTTCAATATATAATTTCTTCATATGAGATATAATTTGACTTGATTTAATTAGTGGATACCGCCGGAATTCAGAATAATCATATATTGGAGCTTGGAATTCAGTTCTTTTTTTACTAATAAATTGAATTTGACAGTTCAGTTCTTTCAGAATCTCCCGCATCAGTCATCTTTTATACTGTTAGAATATTAATATAACTCATTGCAAAATATATATAAACGATACAGAAGTCATCAATAAGATTGGAAAAAATAAATAAATGTGATTTTAAGTCATTGCTAAATAATCTCTTATAAAGTAGAAGCTTTCGGCGTTTTGAGATCGATTTACAAATCAGATCTCAACCGCATAAGTATGACTTCTTTTAAAAGTTTTCATTAACCCTGAAGTTCATATTGAAATCACTTTCATGTATTTCACAAACAGGTTGGTCACCTGGAAAATAAGACCAATGCTGGAATCACTTTCATGTATTTCACAAGACCAATGTTGAAATCATTTTCATGTATTTCACAAACGGGTTGGTCACCTGAAAAATAAGACCAATACTGAAATCACTTTCATGTATTTTACAAAAATCAATGCTGAAATCACTTTCGTGTATTTCACAGACGGGTTGGTCATCTGGAAAATAAGACCAATGCTGAAATCACTTTCATGTATTTCACAAGACCGATGCTGAATCACTTTCATGTATTTCACAACACCATTGCTGAAATCACTTTCATGTATTTTACAAAACCATTGTTGAAATCACTTTCATGTATTTCACAAAAATCAATGTTGAAATCACTTTCATGTATTTCACAGAAGGGTCAATTCACAAAATCATCGCTGAAATCACCTTCATATATTTCACAAGACCAATGTTGAAATCACTTTCAAGTATTTCACAAGACCGATGTTGAAATCACTTTCATGTATTTCACAAACCAATGCTAAATCACTTTCATTTTCTTCACAAAACCAGATCTGAAATCACTTTTATGTATTTCACAAAAACCAATGTTGAAATCACTTTCATGTATTTCACAGACAAGTTAGTTCACAAGATCAATGTTGAAATCACTTTCATGTATTTCACAAGATCAATGTTGAAATCACTTTCAAGTATTTCACAAGACCAAGGTTGAAATCACTTTCATGTATTTCACAAATGAGTAGTTCACAAAAAAAGATCAATATTGAAAACACTTTCATGTTTTTCACTTGGACAGGTCGCCCATAAGAATTAAACCAATTGAAAAATCTGTGTATTTTTCAACACCTCCATTGTTTTTCCTTACAAAACTTACTATGCAAAGTCAAAAGAAAATGAATTTTCCAATCCCTTTGCACCGTAAGCATTGTAAAGAGGGGACAACTGTTGTAACCCAATTTTGAATTCACCAATATTTTCCTGAATGTTATTTTATTTCTATTATTATTCATAAAAATCCAAAAAATTAAGAAAAAGTTTAAAATTCAAAAATATATTTTTCTCGAGTCAACCACATCTTTCCATCAAAACCGAGTCCACCGGGTCAATACGGGTCAAACCATGTCGACCAGGGTAAAAAATGAGTTTCATGCCGTTTCGAGTCAAAACCGTCATTTTCGACCAAAACCAAGTCCACCGGATCAATACGGGTCAAACCATGTCGACCAGGGTAAAAAATAAGTTTCATGCCGTTTCGGGTCAAAACCTCATTTTTTGGTCAAAACCGAGTGCACCCGGTCAATACGGGTCAAACCATGTTGACCGGGATAAAAAATGAGTTTCAGGCAATTTCGGGTTAAAACCGTCATTTTTGGTCAAAACCGAGTCCACCCGGTTAATACTGGTCAAACCATGTCAACCGAGATAAAAAATGAGTTTCAGTCCATTTTTGGTCAAAACTGTTATTCTTGGTCACAACCTGGTCCACCGGGTTGATACCCATCGGAAGTTTTTATTTAGTGTTTCAATATAATTTTCGGTAATTAAAATTGATTTTTAGCGGTTGAAACAAGTTTTCCTAATACTGATTTGAGTTTTTAGTTTTATTCATATAAATATTTATTATTATATATAATAAAATAAAATCAATAATGCAATATTTTTTTTTGTCATAGCAGGCGGGGCAGTTGTACCGACGATTTTTTTTTCTTGCAAGTAGATAATGTTGAGATTTTGATGTCCCCTGCTGATTGACTATAAATAACCAGTGAAAACACGAAAAAAGAAGAGAAAAGAAAAGGGAGAGAAGAGAATTATTACTATTTGAGTTTTTTTCAGTTTTTCTTCACGGAGTAAGATATTATTTTTTTATTAAAAAAATTTGAAAAATACCAAAAATATCCTAACCGTTAGATCTAATAGTGTTTAGTTCTGGACCTTTGATTTAATAGGATACAATAGGGCTTACCACACAGATTAAAACCCAAATCCATCTCAGCCCTTAAAACAATCTGCCCTTCGCTCCTATTGTGCCCCGTCACCCGGTGTACCAAGCTCTCAGACACCACGCCATACCAGATCAAAACGCAGCCCATCTGGACCGTCCGATCAACTTGCAATCAAGCCAATCACAGCCGAAGGATCAGTTCATCCGCAATCCAACGGTTAACAACCTTCAGCTGCACCGGTGTACCATGCTCGCGTTCACGCCAGAGCCAAATCTAGGAGTCTCTCTCCTCTCGCCGACGATTCTCTCTCTCTCATCCGATCTCCCATTTCCGGCCGTGTGAAGCCTACGAAACACCACAGAAAGGTTTCTAGCCTCCTATAAAGCAAACCCCCGGCCGTTTTCAGCGTTTTCAGCGTTTTCTCCTCCCCATATGGCCGGAAAAAGGCCGCGATTTTCATCAGCCACCCGAAGCTTCAAACCGACGATTCTCCCTCATCAGCCATCAACAACCGTCGAAATCATCTTCATCAGAATCCTCTCCCTCATATCTACCAGAATCAACCATTTTTGGGCCGGAAAATTTCACCGCCTCCAACAGTAACCGCCACCAGGGGCATTTTCATAATTTTCCGAGAAATTCAAGGGTATTGCAGTCTTTTACCTATACAGTGGCACTCAGGTAATTTTTTGAGGTTCCTAATGGTATTTTTTATATTTATATACATATAAATACTTGTAAATTTTCTTGCATGTGAAAAAAAAAAACAAAAAATAAATATAAAAGGAATAACGATGCGGGTCCAGCACCCATCTTATCATGTCATCGTTTGTGGGTCCAAAGCTCAATTTTCAAGTATGGTTATACCCATTTCTCAATGATATCAAAGTAATTTTTGTTTTATAAATGAATATTGTTTGTCGACACGTCTCTTTTTTTACATAAAAAGGACCAATGTCAAAAGTTTAAATACCAAATATGAATTTTTTTTCTTCAATTTAATCCCCCGTCATTTTATTTCATTTTATTTTTAAGTCTGATTTCATCCTTATATTTTTATTTTTTCTTTGGTTTTTTTTATAATAACTCTGGATCTTTTTTTTAAATTGATTTTTTTATTTTATCCTTTAACATTGAATTGATTGATAATATTTTGGTTTTGTGTGATTTTTCTCATTGCATTGATCTTGATCTTATGACCTAGGTTACGAATATTAAATGTTAGCATGGGTTGACATTAGTCTTTTTTTTTTACAACAATCTTTGTTTTTAATTTTATTTTTCAATATTAGATTTATTAAGGATTGAATTAAGGATTGAACTTCTTTATTTTTTCGTAGTGCTTTCTACGAAGATAATCCAACATCACAACCTAGGGCAAATTTATCATGCTAACTTAGAATGGCTCAGGCCTTTTACGTTATTTTATTTTATTTTATTTGTGACATATTTGGTCCTCATTCATTTCAATGGTTTTTTTGCTTTTTTCCTTTTTTAAAATTAATTTTTTTATTTTATTCTTCAACAATTTGATTGTTGAGAATTGGGTTTCATATTTTTTTTTTCAATACGGTCATTTTGTTATCTTAACTTTGGATCAAGGTATCCAATATTAACCCGAATTGAGATCGATCTTTTATTTTTATCTTTTTTTACACTGATTTTATTTTTCAATTTTATTATTCAACATTGATTTTTTTAAAATTAAACCTTTTTATTTCTTTTTATTTATTTTCTATAAGGATGGCCCAACATCATGACTCGAGATGGGAGTTTTTCTTATTAACTTGAATTGACTCAATTATATTTTTTTGTTATTTTGTTATTTTTTTTATTTTTTCTTTTGATATTGAGTTTTTTTTTATTCAATTTTTTTATTTTTTTTCTTTTTGGTAATTTTTTTCCTGCAAGTATCACCTTTTCTCTTTGGATTTAATAAATTTGTTATATATGTTTTTTTCATCAGATATTAAATTAAACCATTTTATTGGATAAAAAATGATTTATGACTTGTGTAGCAAAAAACTTTTCATGCTTTAAAATATGCACATCGTGTTTTTTTTTAATATACACACAATAACAATGTGGGTCCATGATAGGCTTTTAGCCCCAGCGGGTTTGAATGAAAAAAAGTTCATGAGCCGTACGTGAAGAAAATTTTATGAACCTTTATATAAATATATATATACACACACTTAGATTTGATGCCAGCACTTCGCAGGGGTAATCTTTGGAGACGTTGATATCTTCAGTTAAGTTCCTTCTGAGCCAACTGAGTCCATGTTCAAACGCAGGATTGAGTTCAATGACAGCGAACTTCTTTCTAACTTTTATTCGTGCAGTTGATGATGAAATGGAACTACTTTCGTTTTTGCAGAGAGTGCTTCTTTGCAAGCTGTACATTTCCATGGTCTGCTTCAGCTTAAGCCTTCATCTTCTCATCTCAACTTCTAAGCAGACCTACACTTAATGCACAATCCAGAACTGATATCTATTCTTTCACAATGTTCAAGCTTAAAACACCTACTGGTAGTATTGGTTGAAGAACACTTTGCACTTACTGCATTTAAATTGCTCATAGATTAAAACTATAGAAATCAGCCATATGAACTGAATCGAGAGTAGGGCACCAAGGCGACTATATATATCCAAAAAGCTGGTGTGCTGCTGCCTTCCAATCTAACACCCAAACTGTGAAAAGGGAAAAAAGAAGTCATCAACCATAAATAACATTCAAGCAAAAGTATTGATATTGAATTCCTAGCTCTAGCAATACCCATGCTTATGGTATTCACTCTTTTATTTTTGACTGAGTAACAGAATCCATTGTTATATATATTCCCACAGTAGCAGGTGGGAAATTTTCCTTCGACCATGCTTCAAACAATCTCGTTAAGCATAAACTATAAAGAGTTTGACACCCTTAAATTATTTAACATGACAGGGATGAAGAAATTTCTACACAAAAATCTACATAAACTTGAACCATCTCCTGAATTTAAACAAACATTGTAGGGAAAATACAGCAAACAATGCCTAAATTTGGGCATGAACATATAGGAGGGGAAAAAAGAGGCAAAAAAAATAAAAATACAGAAGCGAATCTGCCTAAAGAGATCAACTTAAACAAAGAAACCTAACCGACATCTCCGAAGGAAGAATGGAAGCTGTTAAAGATAAAATAAACTGGAAAAAAGAAAAAGGCAAAAGCAAAGTCATCAATCTTTCATAAAAAGAGCAAACCACAAAGACATAGATTAAGCAAGACCAAAGAGAAAAAAATTGGAGCAACAAAACAGAACCCATGAGGAAGCAAGCAGGGGAAGGGGAAAAAAAGAAATACTGAAGAAGGAAAGCTGCAACACTCAAACACTAATCCAGCAGCCCCTCTCTAAATCAAGCAAGAAAAACTGCAGCTACCAGACCTGAAAAATTAGAGGACAAATGATGAACATCAATGCTAGCATGAAGAAGAAGCAGAGCCATGAAACACTTAGTCGAGCACTACTATACACTGCCACAAATAAAGCTCTGCCTTTTTTCCAAAGCCATCACCAACTTTCCATCCCTCTCCATCCTCCATGTCACTTGGCTACTGTGTGTTGTCATTATCATCTTGAAACACTTTCACCATCAAGGTTAATCACCACCATGGTGGCTTTGTCAATGGAGACCCCAACAACTACACCCTTAACACGCGTTAATCATTGCCATGTACTCTATGGAGTAATTTACTGTTTTTTTATCCCACAAAAGAGAATCTAGTAATTGGAAGGTGGCAGCCACATTATTTTTCAAAGACTTCATCTTGATAAAATCATATTTTCTAAGACCAAGAAAAGCATTTACATGCCTTCTATTTCTTTACAGCCTTACAAATAATTGAAACAGACCATCTTACAAAAAACCAAGAACCCACACCAAAAAGACAATGACCATGATTTTTTAAACAGCAAACACAAAAATACTGAAAATAAACAATTTCATGCCATGGCAAATAAATTAATCTATTATAATCTCATCCAAAAGAATATCTCATTATATAAGAAGCCTAAAAAAGCCTTGAAAGAATCTTCAAACAATCACATCGAAGAAAATAAGTTGAAATGCAAAAAATAAATAAGACAGAACTGAGCGAAGACAAATGTGTCACGAATAATCTGTTGCTCGCTGATCTCCTCCGCAATGCGAAAGAATCAACCCCTCTCTCTTACAGCGCCACCAACCATGCAAGAGGCTAAACAAAGATGCCTCCCTTTTTCTTCCAATATCCCTACCGAGAAAAATAAGCACAAAACCCATCAATATCAAATGACAAAAACAAAAAAAAAAATTGCGGAGTCTAATCAATAGTGGTTACAATAAAAAAAAGACTAGATAATGACATGAACTTTGTGAGGAAGCCTTGACTATTAAAGCCTTAAAATATAATACCAAATATCTAATTGCTTTAAAATGTAATAGATTATTAATACCCTCTCACCTTTCTTTTCAAATAACCACGAACATACTTCCAAGTTGCCAGGATTATAACGCGCAGCACAGGAATAATTCCTAAAAATATGAGAAGCTGTTTCTACATTGGCTCGATGTACATCATCATCGCTACTGTTGTCGGCTGTGATAACTTCCCTGTATGATGAGCTACTACTTTGGGATGTGATAACTTTATTCTTTGATTGGATATCATCATCATCACCATTTCCTTCCTCTTCATGCAACCATAGGACACCAACCATCATTATTTGAATAGTTGGATCAAGTGGAAGCACTGAAATACTCACGTCATCACCATTATCAAATGTAGGATCATCGCCCCCTAATTTCCAGTGGCTTAGCGATTGGAGTACAGCATTCCCGTGCTTGTAGCCACTAGGAAAGAAAGAGGCGGGACAAAACAAGGATCGACCACTGGTATTGTTTCTGATTTCGAGATAAACAGAACCACAGAGAAGGGTTTCTGACGTGGTACAAAACCTTGTGAATAGATTAAAACCATATATCCGGTGCGCAGCAGGTGAGGCTATTTGGAATGACAGGCAGCCCACAAACTCTTTCTGAATGATCCACTCCTCTTCTTCCTCCTCATAAAACTTAAACATCCTATCTTCATCAGCTACGACAACGTTGAATACGCCCTTAAAAACTGTTACCTGTACCATCAAAACGATGTCCATTATAAAATGAGCAAAGGAAGAATTTTCCAGGAGAAGTACACAAATGTAGATTTGAAATACAATAAAACGGGTGTGTGAGGACCTGAAATATCCAGGGCTGTATTTGAGCGTTGACCGTTTCCATTATTCTGAACATGTGTGAGTCAGCCTTTTGGATTAATTCTAGCTTCATCGAATCTTGGATGTCAACTAATTGATCACAATCATATACTACAGTCCAAGCGATTAGATTTGGAACTGTTTGCAGTGAATAACTACTAGACACGTCTAACGAAGACAAATTGGATGGAAGCTCTGGGAGGGTCTGAAGCATTTTGCAATTTCTTAAAGTCAGGGCTACGAGTGGACTGAGGTCCCTAATGCTTTCTGGAAGAAAACGAATTGGAGTTCCACTTAAATCTAGTCTGGTCAAGGAGTGTGGCAATGTAAATCTCGAAGTTTTCCTTGCTGAAAACCTGGAGGGAAACAATAGCTTTAACGACAAAGATGAAATGTATGATGTACTAGCAACAAATTCATCACTTTGAAGCAACCTGTGTCCCTGATAATGCTCTAACTCCATATTCAGGCTGTCAAGATTTGAGCAACCATTTAAATAAAGCTCTTGAAGTGAATTCAATCTACTCAATTCTTCTGGAAGCTCCACAAGACTCTTACAATTCTTCAGATTTAACATCATGAGACAATGTAAATCTCCAATAGATTCATGAATCTGAGCCAAATGGATGCAGTCTTCAAGTATTAGATTTTCAAGTCTTGGCAGACCTGACAAATCTGGGGTTCTAATGAGGCCATGTGAGTGACGCAGATCAAGTATTTTTAATTTTGGAAGAGACTGCAAAAATACTCGAATTTAGTTGTTATCAATTGAAAATAAGAGAGATAGCTATGGAGAGAGACTAGATACATACCAATTTTTCTTTCCAAGCATCAACTAGACTGCTTCTGGATAAATCAAGAACCTCAAGCTTCTCCAAGCATAATTGGTTTGGTATGGATCTCAAAGAGAATCCATGCCAGGATAACCATACCAAATTCTTAGGGAAGTGTTCATAACTTCCATTAAACTTCAGGTAATTTAGTTGGAGAAATTTTACATTTTGCATCTTTCTCAAAGCATCCGTGCTGAGGACGGGTAGCAAACTTGCTTGACCACGTTGTACTTGTTCCCCGAAGAAAAGGCCAGAAAACCATTCTCGAGAGGGGAACGTAGGAAGACGATAATGTTGAAAGAAGTTATGCTTGTGGCGAACCATTGAATCACCACAGATAGCTTTGGTACAATTATCTTCCATTAATGCATGCATATCAATGGTAAGGCCACGCAATTTTTCAGCATCCTGCTTCAAAAATATTAAAAGTATATGAGTAATGAAAGTAAAAGAATAAACAAAATGAGGTACTTACAGTAGTTTCTTTCAATATAGTAAAAGCATGAACATTTTAAGACGCCTAAATACCATGCAGATAGGAAAACAAAAACAGGTACTTACACTTGTTTCTTTCAAAACTGTAAAAGCTTCCATGTGATGCCATATTCTTTGACACTGGGGTGATTCTTGACGAGAAATTTCCCTTCCCATATCTCTTACGAGTTGATGCATCCACAACCTTTTATCACTGTTGATTTCAACAATTTCTACAAGACATCTATCGATGAGATTGTCAATCCTGAATCTTGCACCTATACCGAGCCCATCTAGTATCCTAACAGCATAATTGTAATCCATTCCATTGAAGAAACAAGCAATATCAAGGAATAAGTTCTTCTGGTATTCATCATCAAGAGAGTCGTAACTTATTCGAAGAATCTTTTGAACTTCACAATTTGGAATCACTTCCATTTCATGCAATGCACTTTCCCATACTTCTCGACTTTTACCAGATAATGAAGAACCAATAACACGAAGGGCCAATGGAAGTCCATTACAATGATTCACTATTTTCCAAGAGTCCTCTACAAAACCTTCAACAGGGTAAGCTTGTCCAAAGGCATGCCAACAGAAAAGCTCAAGTGATTTTCCGCTATCTAGAGGTTCAACTTTGCACTTGACCCACTCATCATTAGCTGAAAGCAGACCCTTATTTCTGGTCGTTACAATGATTTTACTTCCTTTACAAAGCCAATTTTGCATGCCAACGATTGCATTGAATTGGTCCCTTTCCTCAACGTCATCTAGAACAATAAGAGTTCTTCGACAACATATTACATCCTTAATCTTCAAAATTCCTTCATCAACATCATTTATCTCATCAACACTCTTTTTAGGATGTCGGAAAGAAGTTGCCTCTGTAGGCAAACTAAACCCTTGAATTCCTTTGACCTTTCTCTAAAATTTGAAAGAAAGCTCTTTCCTTCAAATTTATAAAAGTTCTGGTTATAAACATTCTTGGCTATGGCAGTCTTTCCAACTCCACCAATTCCATAGAGTAAAGCAATGGCAGCACTATGGGACCTATCTTGCAACCATGAGTTGATATATTGTATTACAGAATCTCTACCAATAAAATGAAAAGGCAAATGAAATATTTTTCGATCCAAAGTCTTTGAGACGTTCTCCACAATAGATTGGACAAACTGTGCCTCGTACCTACATCAGAAAAGTAAAATACAATGTACGATAATTAGTAGTCTCTCTAGCTATAAGCAATAGAAATAAACGACATTTAGCTAGGAAATTAAAGCAGGTTGTGTGTCAATGATTGATGGTTAAATTTGGAAGAAAAAAAATCATGAAACAAAGAAGAAATCTTAAGTATTTTGTTTTATTTCTCTTATATGTTCTCTGGATTAGGAGTGGTTTAGTTTCTCTACATTGGGAGTGGTATTATCAATCTTCGTCTAAATACTTAAATGCAAAAACTGAATTAATGAAGAGTTCAGAACCAGCATACTAGTCTTATGCGATGTGTAGTTTCATCAAGAGATATAACTTACCCATCTCCTAAAACCATTCCTCCCAAATCTGCAACTTCCTTCAAAGCAATCCTCCACCCATTCACCCGCTCCATCTCCTCCTTGAAGCGCTTTTCGTGTTCCACAAATGCTGCAGCGAAGCTCCCAGTTTGATTTCTGACTTGGGATGGATCCACATCATAGAATACGGGAAAAACTATGGAGTTAGTAGTCCTCTTACGTTCCATGATCATAACAAGTTCATCGAGGCACCATCTCGAACGAGCATAGTCTATGGAGAACACGATTATCGATATTTTTGATTGTTGTATTGCTTTCTGGATCTCCAACTCTATATTTTGTCCTCTCTGAATCTCATCGTCATCTCTAAATGTGTGAATCCCTGCTTGGACTAGGGCCGTGTAGAGGTGATCGGTAAATTTCCTGCGGGTGTCTTCACCTCTAAAACTCAAGAACACTTGATGTTTACAATTAGAAAACAGTGAAGAGGAGGATTCTTGATATTTCCCACCAGCCATTTCGAGTCTGGCAAAGATAAAACTTTTCAAGGATCTGAACAAATGAGGGGAAAGCAAAAAAAAGTTTTAGGATTAATGTGGATAGTTCACGATCAACGGGACACCAATTATATACTGTCTCTATGGTACGGAACGTTTCCACCGAAGACTTTTTTGGCTTTATCTGCAAGACTTGATGTTGATTATAATCGCTAATCTATTTCTTGGGGGTTTAAGTTGATCTGAATGAATAAAATGACATGTAGTCATGCATCGTAACAATCAAACAGTGAAAATAAAAAAATAATTAATTAATTGTTGAAGTCAAATGCGAAGCACACTGGGATTTATAGACATGTTGAAGAATTGTAATTTCTATGGACACAAGTCCGAAAAATGCAACCTGAATTTTCCATGGCTAATGGCTCTTGATTCAAATCGGAAGCAGAAAGTCGGAATTTCCAGTATGCATAGAGAATTTTATGGCTATTCACATTCTGAAGTAAGAATCAAGTTAGAAAATAAATTCCACAGGTTGATGGCTCTTGACTCGAATTGGAAGCAGAAAAGTCGGAATGTTAAGGGATGACCAGTTATGCGCCGAAATTTTACCAAAATTTCTGCGCATAACTGTTCATCCCTTAACATTCCGACTTTTCTGCTTCCAATTCGGAATGTCAAGGCATGACCAGTTATGCATAGAAAATTTTGGTGCCAAAATTTTATGGCTATTGACATTAATTCTGAAGTAAAAATCAAGTTAGGAAAATAAATTCCACAAGTTGATGGCTCTTTGACTCGAATCGGAAGAAGAAAGTCGGAATGTGGAGGCGTGACCAACTATGAGTAGAAACTTTTAGTGCCTAATTTTTATGGCTATTGACATTAATTCTGAAGTAAAAATCAAGTTAGGAAAATAAATTCCACAAGTTGATGGCTCTTGACCAGAATAGGAAGAAGAACGTCGGAATGTGGAGGCGTGACCAATTATGCGTAGAAACTTTTAGTGCCATTCTGTCGCACGTGTGCGGCGTCGCGGCGATCGCCCACCCACACTCATGTGTGTGGTATCTGGAAAATATGGAGAGACAAGGAATTCTTGTCTCTTATCAGTGGAAAAAATGGAATGGGAGTCGCCACCTAGTATTATGGTCACTAGGAACCCTAACTGGTCTCAGAGATTGGGTACGGAGACTGGTTGCGCAAAGGGAAGGTATTAGCACCCCAAATACGCCCTACCTAAGGTAAGCTGCATTGTTTTATTTGTCTGATCAAAATCTAAGGCTTGGTCGTGTTTTCTAATTGTTGGTCCTGTCTGTCTAAGATTCAAGAAAAACCCTCCTCAATAAGGAGGTTCTTATCTTAATAGGGTAGAACCTAACCGTTTTATCGTTTGAAAAAATAAATAAATTTAATATTCGAAATACGTATTACATGTAATATCGTACCCCGAATACTAAAAGACAAACAAAATAAATTTTTTTGTTGTTTTTGAAATTTTGGCCAATGTTCTCTTGACTTTAATAAACTAGTTATTAAAGCCAAAATACATGCTAAAACATTATTTTTTGGTGTATAAAAAAAAACCATGATCTTTTAGCTTATGAGACACTTGGCCGTATGCACAAAAATATTTTTTTCTTTTTTCAAAGTTTTTTTTGTATTTTTGAAGTTTTGACGAAAACCGGGTATTTTAATATCCGATTTTGTATTTTTAGCAACATAAAAATACTGCTTAATATTAATCAAAATGACATAAAAAATACACGGGAAAATTGTAAAATTCCAAAAAAATATTTTTTGAATTTTTTTAAAAAAACTGGGCCGGACCTGGCCCAACCATTCTGGGCTGGGCCTGACCCGGCCCATATACTGTGGGCTGGACTCAGCCCAGCCGCGTGGGCTGGGTTGATGTTCCAGCCCCAAAAAAAATCAAAAGAGCACAGCAACCCGTTATATATATAATTAGCTGGTTACTGTGCGCAGAACAGTAACCAGCTAATTATTTTCCACTTTGCTGCAGAACGTGAATTGCTCACGTTCTGCATGCAAATGGTGAACTCAGCAGAGGAGGGAGGAGATTACCTGGAGTGAGGGAGCACGGTTGTGGTCGTCGGCGGTGGTGGAAGGTGGCAGTGACAGCGGCGGCGTTATCCTTCCTTCTCTCATGTCTCCTCTGTTTCTCTTCTCAGCCCCCCTCTCCTCTGTTTTTCCGTTATCTTCTCTTCTTCTCCTCTGTCTCTTCGTGGTTGTCAGCGCCGGTTGGAGATGGCAGTGTCAGCGGCGGTCAGGTGGTGTGCTGTGGCGGTGGAGAGGAAGCACGGTGGCAGCTGTGGTTGTTCTTCTTCTCTGGTATATATTTTTTTTCTCTGTCACTCCCCTTTCTCTCCTCTGTCACTGCTTTTCCCTCTTCTTTCTGTTTCTGTTTCTCTGTATATTCTTCAGTTTCTAACGGTGATTGTGTGGTTGTTAACGGTGGCTGCTGGTGGTGCAAACTGGGGAGAGCTAAGGGTGGCCGATGGTTTTTTCTGTGTTTTCCTAGCCCTCTGTTTCTGTTCTCCTGTTGCTCTCGGTTCTGCTGCTCCTTCTTCGGTCTCTAACGATGGTGGAGCGGCTGTCGTTGGTGGTGCTGCTGGGTTGTGGCCGAAGGCCACGGTGGAGAGAGAGGAGCAGCTGCTGGGAACCCGAGAAGGATGATTTTTTTCTAACTTTGGACCCGAAAATCCCCCCTATTTCTGCTTCGTTCCCTCTCTTTTTCTGCCCTCCCTGTTCGTCTACCCTTCTCTCTTTTTCTCCAAAATTTTTCCCCCTTGGTTTTCCTTTTTCTCCCCCCTGTTCGTTCCTCTCTTTCTCAAAAAATCCTCCTGTTCTTATCTTTCTCTCTGCCCAAAAATCATCCCCCCCACTGGTTGCTGGTTCCTCCTCTGGTATTTATAAGCAGAGGAGGAGAGGATCACCTTACCACTGCCATGGCGCAGGGTAAGGTGGGTGATGGGAGCTGCTGGCAGGGCATGGTTTCCGTCTCATTTTTCTTCCATAATGCTTGCAGGGTATGGTTGTGTGGGTATGGGTCATGCGGGATTTTTGGGCAAGTGGGGTGGAGAGAGAGAAGGGAAGAATAGCGGGAAAATATTCAAAAATATTCTTCTTCTCCCCTGTCTCTGCATTTGCAGGGGAGAAGCTGCACCGTGCTGTTCAAAACGGCACCGTGCAGTTTTTTTTTTTTTTTTTAAGAAAAGGAAAACAAAATTTGGGAGTGATTCAAAATTGGGTTATGACAGTTGGTTTCGTCTAAAATCGCTAAGAATTTGTTTTCCTCTTTCCTAGTCTTCCTATAATGTTCCTGACTCTAGGTCAATGAACATTTACTTACAACATTTTCAACTGACATTGGTAAATATTGCATAACCCAAAAAGTATGACACTACTGACTCTGGTGCTAGTGAATAAATCCGTACAATTTGAATTTAAATGAATAAAAAAATTTCTATGCCTTTTTTTTTGTTACCTCTTTTTTTTTTTATTTGTTCTTTTTAAACAAGAAGAGAGAAAAATAATTTCACTACAGGTTTGTGTTTAACAGTAATGGTCCTTAAATTGAACATGCAAAGGAAAAAAGAACAACATGCAAAGAAAAATAAAAGGTAATTATAGTTACTGTTAAATAATTTCACTGACCGGATTTCACCTGTTTTTTCTAAGGAAGAGGAGAGCACAGTGTATGGAACAACGCTGTTTTAGGCTGGGACTATCGTTCTTCACTTTGCCCCTTGAAGTATCAGTTCTCTCGGTTTCTATCAAAATTGTCTCTCAAATTTATAATTTCATCTAGATTAATCCTTAAAACATTTATTTGATGTTGTCTGATCAAAATCTCATTTTTTCTTCATTCATTCCATTTTTTCCATTTCATTCATCATTTCATTTTTTTTATTTACATAAAATAAAAATAAAAAATTGAATTATGACAAAATTAACAATACTACTAGCTACATGCGTGAATGGCTTACCCTAAACAATATTCATGGCACGATATCTCTTTATGCATAACGACACATCCCATACACACATGCACTGCCTTTCTTGCACTTGTTATTGTTAGACATTGGGTTCGCACACTGACCATTATAGCAAATCTCCGGATATTTGCACTTCTAAAGACACATTCCACAGTGAGCCTGTCTGTCATCACATATCATGACAATCCGAGTCTGGGCTAGAAAGCGGTTTCCCTCTCAGAGATTTTGAACTTGTTTCTTGTTTCTCGGCCCGAGAAAGATCAACATATTCCTCATCTTCATTATTAGTGAAATCAAGGGATAATTTGTTAATTTGAGTAGGGTTTCTGCTGAATTCAATTGTATCTTCTTATTGCAGAAACAGGGGATATATACATCACAATGTACAGCCTTCCTAGTTGTATTTGGAAAGGAAACAATTACCATGCCATGACAATCGGGATTTACATAAATAGAAGATAAACGTGACTATTACAGCTATAATTTCCTATTGTCTCTCGGTTTGTACAACTCTTGCCAACACTCCTCCTCAAGTTGGTGTAGAAATGTCTTTGATACCCAGCTTGTCAAGTGAGCTGTGAAAGTTTTTATTTGAGACCGCTTTTGTAAGCATGTCCGCAAGTTGGTCCGATCCGATCGCAACAGAAAGCGAATTACCTTTTCTTCAAGATTCTGTTTAATAAAATGCTGGTCTATCTCAATATGCTTCATTCTGTCATGTTGGATTGGGTTCTGAGATATTTCTATCACGGCTTTATTATCCCAATATAAATTCATTTCTGAATTGGGCGCAAAGCCAATTTCTGAGAGCAAGCGTCTGAGCCACAAAAGCTCGCAAAGCCCCTTTGCCATACCTCTAAACTCGGCTTCTGCACTTGATAGAGCTACCACCTTTTGTTTCTTACTCCAACACGTAACCAAGTTGCCTCTGATGAATGTGAAGTATCCTGATGTGGATTTTATGTCGTCCAAGTTTCCTGCCCAGTCTGCATCTGTATAGCCTTCAACATCTAAGTGATCATTCTTAGAGAACATAATCCCCTTTCCCGGAGCTGATTTCAAGTATCGAAGAATTCGAACAACCACATCCATATGATCTTTACTAGGGCAATGCATAAATTGACTGACCACGCTCACCGCGTATGAAATATCTGGACGAGTATGAGATAAATAAATTAGCTTACCCACCAGTCGTTGATACCTCTCTTTGTCGGTTGGGGTTTGATCAGGATACTCCCCAAGTTTCTGATTCTGAATTGTTGGAGTATTCGTCGGCTTGCAGTCGAGCATTCAACTTCGGCCAGTAGATCAAGTACATACTTTCGTTGTGATAGAAAGATGCCTTGTTTTGATCTAGCCACTTCTATTCCAAGAAACTATTTGAGTCCACCCAAGTTCTTCATTTCAAATTCCATGGCCAAATGTTTCTCCAGTCTATAGATTTCTTCTCAATCATCTCCTGTGATTATCATGTCATCGACATAGATTATCAAAGCAGTTATTTTCCCTTGTCGTCGTTTTAGGAAGAGAGTATGATCTGAGTTGCTTTGTTGAAAACCATACTTTTTCATAGCCATGCTAAAGCGACCAAACCATGCACGCGGTGATTGTTTCAGTCCATACAATGCCCTTTGTAACCAGCAGACAATTCCTGTGGAGGATGACATATAGCCTGGTGGGATATCCATATATACTTCTTCCTTAAGATCTTCGTGAAGAAAGGCGTTCTTCACATCAAATTGGTGTAGGGGCCAATCTAGATTTGCAGCCACGGATAACAGCACCCTCACGGTGTTTAGCTTCACACGGAGAAAATGTCTCCTGATAGTCTATGCTGTATGTCTGAGTATATCCCTTAGCCACTAACCTTGCCTTGTATCCTTCAATGGATCCATCTGCTTTGTGTTTAATTGAGAATACCCACTTGCACCCCACTGTTTTTTTTCCCGGCAAGTGGGACAAGATCCCAAGTTCTATTCCAATTCGAGCTTCCATTTCCTCTTCTATTGCTACTGACCATTTGTGATCTGCTAAGGCTTCATGGACTCCGCAAGGAATGTGATCTGAAGACAGCTTTTGCGTAAATTTTATAAGAGGATCAGACCAGCCTTTTGTTGTCATATGATTAGAAATTGGGTACTTGGATTTCTTCCCTGCTTCTCCAGGAGAATAGCGAGCTGGAGCTTTGCCACGGTTACTCCGAAAGGTAAGTGATAACCGGGTTGCAATATCCAAAACATTGTTGGAAGGTGATGCGAAGGTCTTACCTCAGGAATATTCTCAAGAGAAGGATTGTCACTGTCGGGTACTTCCAAAAAAGGGGTTCTTCTACTAGGAGATTCATCGTCAGAGTCAATAACCATGATGTCTTCATGCAGGCCATTATCTGCAACTGGTGATGGTGTTCCTGTTGGTGTTCCCGTTACTGCTTCTTCCTCTATATGTTTAGCAGCATCCGCTGTCACCATATTTTCATCCATTTATGTAACAGCTACTTCTGTCTCCTCATGTGATGGCGCCACTGTCACCACGGTAGGGGCTGCTGTCACCATGGTTTCCTCCTCCTGTGATGGTGCCACTGTCACTACGGTAGGAGCTGCGGTCACCACTGTTTCTTCAATTTGTCCCATCCACCACTTCTGCTCTTCATCCCAAGTCTCCTTCTGAAGAGAAGAGGCTGATATATGTGATGAATAAAACTTGTCCGATTCCACAAATGTGACATCCATTGTTATATACACCCGATTTTTATTCGGGTCATAGCAGCGATACCCTTTCTTGTTGGTACTATACCCCAAAAATATGCACTGAACGGCACACAATTCCAACTTGGTCCTTTGATTTTTATGCAAATGAACAAAAGCAACACATCCAAATATACGTGGCTTAATTAGTAATAAAGATGGTAGAGTGACATGTTTTGACAAAACCTGTAATGGGGTGTTGAAATCCAAAACCTTAGAGGGCATACGGTTCATTAGATACACAGCCGAACAACAGCGTCATCCCAATGACAGCCGGGTGTATTTGATCCAATCAACAAGGCTCGTGCAGTTTCTAAGATGTGTCAATTCTTCCTTTCGGCTACTCTATTTTGTTGTGGCATCTGACTACACGATGACTCATGGAGGAGACCAGTTCTTTGGAAATATTCATGAAAATCACGATTCATATACTCTCCCCTATTGTCCGTCCGAAGAATACGGACCTTTCGTTGAATAGGTTCCGAATCATAGCATGAAATGCTCGAAATACACCAAATACTTCATCCTTGCGTTTCAACAAGCATAGCCACGTTATCCGCTTACAATCATCTACAAAAGTCACAAACCATCGTATACCCGAGATAGTTGTAATAGGGGAAGGTCCCCAAACATCAGAGTGAATTAGAGTAAATGGAATATCACTTTTATTCATGCTAGTTGGAAAAGGTACACGGTGACTCTTGGCCAATATGCATGTTTCACATCTGAAATTTGAGTAACTCAAAGTTGAAAATAACTGCGGAAATAAATGTTTTATGTAGCTAAATGAAGGGTGCCCCAACCGAGCGTGCCATAACCAAATCTGTTCTTCGCGTACGCTAGATGTGCGACTCATGGTATTGACTTTGCCGAAACCAAGTCGTCCATGTAGTATAACCCCTCTCTCTTAGTACCACGCCCAATGATCTCCTTCGTGAGAATATCCTGAAAAAGATAAAATGTTGGATACATTAGCACTAAGCAATTGAGTTCTTCGATGACTTGTCCCACTAATAATAATTTCTTCGGAAAGAGAGGGTACTAAAAGAGTGTTAGCCAATGAGATTGAAGATGATATATCTACGGTTCCAGCTCCTGTAACCGGATACATAACCCCATTGGCATTGAATATATTATTTCGCCTTGGCTCTGTAATTTCCACAAAATCATCTTGACAAAACATCATATGATCAGTAGCTCCTGAATCCACTATCCAGTCTTCATTCTTGCCTGCGTTAGACACAAGTAAGGCACTCATCGTCACATGGAATTGTTACCTGGATTACCGAGAGAGGCTGTCGTGTCCTCCTTTGATTCAACAAGTGGGACGAGTGAAAGGGTGGCTTCTGGATTTATGGGGGCTAAATTAACCATGGCTGCTCTTCCAGTTCCGCCAGCAGCTTCTTTTTGTTTTCGTGCCTTGAGTTCTATCCACCATTCGGGGTAGCCATGTATTTTAAAACATGTCTCACATGTGTGTTTCAAGTTCCCACATTGAGAGCATCCATTGTTTCCTCCTTCCACATGGCCCTTAGTTTTTGCAGGATTAAATTCCCCCCCCCGTGTGAAAAGGAGTTTCCAATCTTGGCTACCTGCAATGTAAATTTGTTTTGTGAACCAGTTCTCATACCTCTAGAGATCATTGCAGCAAAGCTCGGAATATTTCCTCTGTTGGACAGCATCACGGCCTGCCTTATGTCTTCCCTCCGGACATGGGCATACGCCTGTTCTACAGTTAGAAATGGTTTCAGTTGCAACACATCACTCCTGATTTTATCAAGCCTGTCATCTAATCCATCAAGAAAGGTGTACACCCGATCCTCTTGCAAGAGAGTATTGTATTTTTGTATATCATGAACACAATCCATCGGGTTTGGACGACGAAAGTCAATCTCCCTCCATAAGCCTTGGAGATCATTGTAGTATTTTTCAATTGGTTCCCCTGATTGTTTCATTCTATTTACTCGCCTCTTTAGATCATACACCTGAGATGTATCAGTCCCATCAAAGTAAGTTACAGCAATTGAATCCCATACCTGTTTAGCTGTAGGGAATCGAATGAAGTTGCTGACCAAGGATGGGTTCAATGAGTCAATTAACCATCCTTTTACTACTGAGTTTTCTGTCCTCCACCTCCTAAACGAAGGGTCATTCGGTTCTGGTTATGGAAGATCACCATTTATATATCCCAACTTGTCTTTTCCTGAGATGAACATCTCAACAATTTGGGACTATAAAGCATAATTGGTACCATCAAGTTTGATACCAATCTGTGTTGCAGTAATATCATGCATTACTATTGGAGTCTGTGTTTGATTCTGGTTTATGGTTTGAATCATTCTTGCCATAAGGTCTTCAAGATTTGCAGCCGTATTTGGTTGCTCTAGTTCTGCTGGTGCTGCTTCCATTCCTTCTATTCCCTCCATTATCATATGTTGCTATTGGTTCCAGCAACTTTCGTTGTAGCAATAGATCAATTTAAGGATCTATGCTCTGATACCATGTTAATTTGAGTAGGGTTTCTGCTGAATTCAATTGTATCTTCTTATTACAGAAACAGGGGATATATACATCACAATGTACAGCCTTCCTAGTTGTATTTGGAAAGGAAACAATTACGATCCCATGACAATCGGGATTTACATAAATAGAAGATAAACGTTACTATTACAGCTATAATTTCCTATTGTCTCTCGGTTTGTACAGCTCATGCCAACATAATTCTTCTTCAGATGGTGTAGCAGAAAGACCAACGGCTAAAGACACGAGTATTGCTTGTAAAGAGAATATATTAAAATTTTTTTTGTTTTTTTTTTTTTTTTTTTTGGATAAGCGATACATGATGAGCCAAAGACAGGCAGAGAATCCAGAGGCTATCCTGAACAGAATAGCAATCAAGCAGCGTGAAAGGAACCATCAAAAACTGAATACAAAAGCTTATAAAAACCGCAGCTTCAGTCTAGTAATAAAAATCTTAAAGCTTCTCCCATCAGAGAATCCAGAGGCTATCCTGAACAGAATAGCAATCCACACACAAACCCCTGCTCAAAACTATAGAAAATTCAAGCTGAAGAAACTTATATTCAAGGCTTCCAATAAGCTCAAGTCCACGCTGTAAGATCCACCAATCTATTCACCCCTTGTTTTGCAAATGGAGTTAGCTTCTCGAAAGGTGTGACAGAAGGAAATGTTACCCAGTCCAGAAGAAAACCTGGAAACTTTAACAAAAAGCTCATGGAACTTCCAAGGTCTAGAACAGGGATTGTTCATCCAACTGACCACTGAAGCAGAGTCAGAATCCACCAAGAAATTGAGCCCAACAAAATCATTCTTTGATGAAGACAGATCAATGGCTTTAACCACTGCTAGTAGCTCAGTTTTATTGGAGTCCTTGTTGCCCACTGAATAAGAGAAGATACCTCTAACAATCCCCCGATGATCCCTTAATACCCCTCCTCTACCTGCAGGCCCTGTTTTCCTTTTGAAGAACCATCAACATTCCATTTTAATGTAAGAACATCAGGTGGCTTCCAGAATAAGGAGGGTCTATTGTTTTTGACATTGATCCAAATCACTAGACCATC
Organism: Populus deltoides; assembly: GCA_015852605.2. Taxonomy (NCBI): domain Eukaryota; kingdom Viridiplantae; phylum Streptophyta; class Magnoliopsida; order Malpighiales; family Salicaceae; genus Populus; species Populus deltoides. Next base: position 1,106,827 of record CM027580.2, read on the forward strand.
AGAATTCAGATGAGAGCCATAAATCTAATAATCTGATGCAGTATAATAGAAATCTGCGTTGATGGCTCTTAACCAAGTACACAGCCGAGTTAATATTAAAAAGAAATCTGCGTTCACGTCTTGTTTTATAATGTGAGTATTGATTTAGGAGAGTGTTGCAGATATAGATGCTTTGCATGGAGAAGGATAGAGAATTATGGAGGTATTTATAGAGAAGAAATTAAAGGAGCTGGATTTCTCTTTGATTATGGGAAATTGCATGGTTAATTTCTCCTTGATTATGGGAAATTGCATGGTTAATTTCTCATGTTGTGTGCTATTAGTGGAGTGGTCTTATCCAACGGCCTTGAGAGTTCTTATCAAACACAAGCTGAACCGATTAAGTTAGGCTTTTAATGAAAATTATGTGTTAAATTAGGTCAAAATTCGATGACAGATTATACAGCTAGGATAAGGTAGGCCAGTCTCCTCTTTATTAGTAGTTATCACTTTTCTTGCGGCCTGGATAACGTAAAACAAACACGTGGAAACTTTTAATTTTTTTGTTGCAATAAAAAATCTCAAATGCTTATCTAAAGCTTGATCTGTTTCAAAAATTAATCTGTATTAATAAATAAATAAATAAATAATATTAATTATAAATGAAGACTGAAAACACAAAAAAAATTCACTACTCATCATGCTATATAGCATTTTTCATTTAATTATATATAAATATTTTATTTGAAAAAAAAAACTAAACCAAAAATTCACACATTTCATATGTTTTTATTTATTTGGATTCACACATTGTCATGATCCCTTACATGGTCAGATTTCAACTCCAATTATATTGGAGTTGGCTCGGCATGATCTATAATTGAGCTAGTTTAAATGCGACTTGATCGTCACATTCAAAATCCAAATTAGCTCTCAAAACAATTTTAATTTGTTATTTTTCTATTCTTTATTTAATATTATAAGATAAAATTGTGAAAATATAAACCCGCAAAGAATGAAGTTAAATAAAAAAATTAGAAATTAAAATAAAGAGAAAACATCATATTAAATTAATCTCGATTAATTCAAATTAACATTTTAATTTTATGATTTGACTCATGACATGATGACATGATTGGAATGAGCTAATTGGATATGATAATTCATCACATTCATTTCTTTTCTTATCTTTCCTTTTTAGACAGGTCTTAACTATTCTCAGTGAAATAAAATATAGTCTAAATGGAAGAAACATCTAAGAATTAGGGACTAAAATCTAAAAAAAAAATTATCAAAAAATTAGTTACTAAATCAAATAAAAATTGATTGATTAGGAATATAATTAAGAAACATAAATTCATGGTTGAGGTGATGAGTCTGATGACATAACATGGTGCAAGATGCTTCCCTTAGTATCCGTTTGCGACTTTCATAGGCAGCATTGGAATCATCATGACAAGGTATCTCTCCTAGGGCAGCACAAGTCATCGGTGAGTCGATGGTATAGCTCTAGTTGTCATTTTTCTTTTTCTCTCCTTTTCTCTCACCCCCTAAATTTTCAAGCAAAACCTAAAAACTCCTAACATTCTCCACAAAAATTAGTTTTTTTTTTTCTATGGTATATAATGAATCTTATTTCTCACTTGTTCGTTGAAAAGAATAATATTTTATTACATGGTTGACCTATTGGACGACAAGCGGGCATGCAAGAAATGTACTTGAAGAACGTTTTGTGTGCAAACGTATTATATGTTTTTGTTGTTTTGGGTCTTTAATTTGGAGCTCATTTACCTCTTTCTCTAATTTAATTACCTCAAAATTTGAATTCAAGATCATTTCATTCACAATATCCAACACTTAGGAACTTGATATATATACCGTGGAGATCAGAAAATGGTGTCAAATGATTCACTTGTAATTGATGAGCTAGCAAGTTGCCTTTAATTATTCACAATTAGAACAAATATACCATTAATTTAACAAGATACCATTTAATTAAAACCTTTTGGTTCAGCTCATATTTAACAAGTCTTTGCACCTTGCAGCCATATTTAGCTAATTTGTCAACACAGAGTTTTTGACATATTTATTTTGGCAACCATCTTTAGCCCACCCCATTTGCTCCATTTTTCCAAAGCAAATCGTACAAGTCTCTCTTTGGACCTTCATCATGATTGTTGGAGAATATTATCTTTGTATCTTCACCCTTTAGCTCACCATGGCAATTGGTTTATTTTATTTTATTTTTTTTAATTGGAACTTTGCCAAATTTTACACCAAACTAGATTAAACTTCAGATAATTAACCCACATATGGATCTATCATAGTATATTTGTTTTTGTATTTTAAAAATATTTTTTAAAAAAATTATTATTATTTATTTCAAATTGATTTTTTGTGTATTTTTATATCATTTTAATATGCTGATGTCAAAAATAAATTTTAAAAAATAAAAAATATATTATTTCAATATATTTACAGGCAAAAAATATTTTAAAAAAACTGATATTATAATACTAAATGGGCTAATATAGATTTTTGAGAGAGGAACTTAGAACTCAAAAAGAATGGAGACAAATAAAGGAGTGGAAATTTTTTCTCCTTGTACTTGGACTATAGATAAATATAAAAAAGAAGATGGAAAAAAAAATATTTCAGTCATTTAAAATTGAGAAGAAAAGGAGAAGCAAATGAAAACATTAATTATTAGTAACATTGATTCTAAGAAAGAAAGAAATATTACTTCAATTTCATTGGATTTTTTAGAGGTAAGATTTTGAATTCAAAATCAAGAATGAAATTGAGAATTCAATTATTTTAGTAAATATTATTTTCTTTGAATTCAATATTACTTCAATTTCTTTATTTTCTTTCGTGGACCCGCAGAGATTTTGTTTTGCACATAAGGAAATATTCACCTACTTAGAATACTCCTTCCTCCATAAGTGTACTTAGAATACTCTTACAACTTTCTCCATTCATCTTTAATTACTTTTTTCTTTCCTCTCAAGCTGTAAAATTAATAAACATTAGCAAGATTAAAGGTGCAGTTTTCCTGATTAAAATAATGTTAAAAGATCTTTTTTTAGGTTTCGAATATATTGAGATTTAGTTTTACCTCTTAATTTAATGAATTGTTGTATTTTTCAATTTTCGATAAGATGAATTTACATTTCTCGTTGTAATAAATTAATTCAATGCTCCTTATCTCATATTGAAAAATGCAATTTAAATATGAAATAATCTTAATCTGTAAGAAAATAAAAAATAAGTTTGATAAAAACTAGAAAAAGTAAAAGACTGAACATAAACTTTATTAAGAACAATTAACATAAAACAAATGATCAAGACTTAAAGGTATATTCCTTATTACATTATGGCATTGGATTGAAAGATTAAATAAACCCCAGCAAACCCTATGATTGGACGATGGTTTGCCTTTATTCCTCACACAAAATATTATGCTACAAACATAAAACAAATCTCTAATTGTTTAGTCCCATATATATCGAATAGATATGAACACGCATGCATGCATTGATGGCGCCATCCATTTATGCATAGAAATGCATGGCGCCATGCATTTCTATGCATAACTACACATCCCATACTGACATGCACTCCCTTTCTTGCACTCGTTGTTGCAACCTCCACAATGATTCTTGCTATACATTGGGTTCACACACTGCCCTTCGCAACAGATCTCTGTGTACCTACACTTCTTACCACACTTCCCACAGTTAAACCAGTCTGTCATTTGATTAACACACATCTTCTTGCAGCAATCTGGACCAGCGCTTCCCTGAACTTGACAAACCCTAGGGTTCTTGTCACATGTCATGAAAGCCCGAGTCTGGGCTAGAAAGCGGTTTGTCCCTCTCAGAGAGGAGGTTGTTTCTTGGCTCTCAGTCCGAAGATGGCCAGAGTTTTCCTTGTCTTCGAAATCGAAGTGATCAGGGAATGAAACTTCTTCCGTTGGTGTAGCAGAAAGAGTGATGGCTGAAAATGAAATGAGCATAGCAAGAAGAAAGAGTAGCGTAAGGAACTTCATGTTGTGGGTATTATAAACTCTATGCAAGCAAGATATTATAGCTCAGGAAAGATTGAACTACTGAAGGAGGCGATGCTGAGAGGGTTTGATGGAGAAGAAAGGAGGCTTGATGAGGTATTTATATAATTCTTGATTGTAGGAAAACAAATCTTATTGATAGGAAATTGCATGGTTTTTCATGTTGTGTGCTATTAGTGGAGTGGTCTTATTCAACATTTTGGTAACTTACTATCAAAATCAAGTAGCAAGCTAAGTTAGCTCTCAAGATTAGGTAGGTGAATCTCCTCTTCTTTCTTTCACAAGTATCAAAATATCTTCAAAGCATTCTTTATAATTGGCAATTGATTACCTTTAGCGCTCATTGCGTGTTGTTTTCCCTTCATTCTTGACAATTACTTGCATGCATGGTGTACAAAATAACGAAAAAAGAACCGTCAGAGAGAGAGAGAGAGATGTGTAGCTTTAATTAATTATTCTAAGTTAATACTCTACCACTAATCACCCAATGGCACTTTGATTCATTGTTTTGGTGTCTTATTATTTAACAATTCTTCGCAAATAAATTGGACTTATTTATACTTCACACATTGGCTAACATTAATCCATCATATTTGCTTTAGTCTAAAACATCTTCAGCCGACTTTTCTTGTTTCATTTTTCTCAAGCAAACCCTACGTCTTTGACAAACTTGAAAAACCGTTATGGGAGCACTTTCAGATCATGGATAAATTGCTTTAGTCTAAAACCAGATGTCAACCGGAGCCTGAATCTCTAAAACCTGAAATAATTCAGAAGATGACGGGCTTGGGTTTTTTGGATTAGAGCAATTGTAGAAAAAGCAAGCCTTCACCCTTATCCATTGACCTAAAACTTTTATTATGCTTCGCTTATATAATTTAAATACTTTTTTTATAATTAGATATAGATAATTTCTGAGAGTGAGCTGGTAGCTAAATTGGTTATATTCAAGTTGTAATGAGTTAATTGGGGGGAGAGGACATCCCTGCCTACTACTTACATTCTCCAATCCACATGTAAATGTGTGATTATTGAGAACCTTGAGTTGGCAGGCCCTCCCCTATAGTTTGGCTTTTAGAAGTGGTCACCCATCCGTGGGTCATGTCCAAGAGGGTGTCCATGATATTAAAAAAAGGTATAAATACTTTATTTTTTAGTTTTAGATTTAGCATTATCATCAATTTCAAATTAAAAAACAAAGTTGCCAAATTAGGTTGTTTTCATCCTTTTATATAAATATAGAGTTGCCAAGAATTTCATTTCTTAACTCCTCATTAGTCTTAGGTTCCCACTAGGTGTGGACCCACGTTTCGCTACGGAGCCAAATTATTATTATTTGTTTTGTATAAAAAATGATGTTCAAGTGCCCCAAATGTATTTTAAAAAAGGAAAAGAAAAATCGTGGCTCAGGTCATAGGCCCAACTAAGTCAAATAAGTTGATTTTATTTTAATTAAATGATAGAAAAATAGACAATAACAACGATCAATCAAATTAAAAAAAAAAAAGATCATGATCACTTGAGAAATAAATTTTTTTTCAAAAATAGACAAATAATATAATTTATTTCACATCTTATTAAATACAAAATGATGAAATTGGGTATAAAAACAAAAAAAGAATTAGCTTGAGTCAACTCGAGTTGACATAACAAACATATAACCACAATAATAAGGGTTGAGCCAACTTGGATTATCCCACCAAATATCAATCAAATGTTGAAGGATTAAAATTTTTAAAAAAATCTCAATTATACAAAAGGATTCAAAACAGAAAAATAACAATTAAAGGAATAAGGATCAAATTAAAATACAAAATAAAACTTAATTTTGATTGAAGGGTGAAATTGAAAAGAAAAATCAATTTAACTAAAGGATAAAAAAAAACAATCCAATGAATGAAGATCAAAATTCAAATAAAAAATAAAATTAATTTTTTGATTGAAGGAAGAAATTAAAATGAAAAATCAATTTAACAAAAGGATCTCAAAAAAATAATCAAAAGAATGAAGATCAAATTTAAAAAAATAACATATCACAAATTGAGATTGAATGATGCAATTGAAAAATAATAAATGTTTTTCAAAAGAACCAAGAACAAAAAATAGAAAAAAAAAAGAATAAGGATCGAAGTGAAAATCCTCATAAATTAGAAGACAACTCTAAAATTTTGCATGATTAGCATGAATGTTGAGAGGATGAGAGAGAAAATAGGGGGAAATAGAGAAAGTATCGTCAACGACAAACTACCATTACCAATTAGACACGCTATCCCGAAAGGAAAAGGATAAAGCAATGCTTCCAATGATCAATGTAAGGAGGATTTTAGCTGCTGGGAAGTGCTATCCAAAAAGCGTGAGTGCCTCTCAACACGTTAGCTCCTGTCTTGAAGTACAAAACCATTGTGAAAATATGAAAAAACTCCTTGAAGATAATTTTTAATTTTTTTTTCAAGAATATTTTAGTTATTGTAGTGTTCACTTGAAGTATGAAAAGGTTATTTATCCCTAATAAATTTGGTAATAAAAAATATATCTATTAAAAAGATTTTAATATTTCTAATAACTAGTTTTATGTTGTTTTATGGAAAGGATAAAACCATGAAAGTATTATTCTAATAAATACTGTTTTCACTCCTAATATACGGTGTTCACCTCTCCTATTTTAGGTTTTGTTAATATGAACATATCAATAATATTGTACTATTATAATGGGCTATCACTATCTAATAAAAAATAGTAAATATTATTTTCACTCATATTTTACAGTGTTTACCCCTAGGTTTTGTTAATATCAACGTATCAATATCTTATAATGATATATCTCTATCTAAGAAAAAACAAATTGTAGAAAAATTATATATTTTACTATTATAGAAGGAATTTATTTCTGTTTTTTTTTATATAATTTATAAGGAATTCTAAATATATCTTTTTAAAGGAAACATGCTTAGGAAAAGGAGAAAAACCTTAGCTGCTGAAAAATTGGGTTGTGCATCTTCTTTTTTTCCCTCTTAATTGTAATCATCATATCTCTTTATTAACCGAACAGACTTGCACACATTGATGTGAAAAATAGTTTAGATGGAAGACGAGAAGGTCAAATTGAACAGCGAGTGTACGTTAATATTAGAAGCAGCAAGATTGCATTAATTTTTTATTTTCTTCACCATTATACATATTTATTCAAGCAGTTGTATGTATGTAGCCTAGCAATTATATAGATAACAGCTTCTCAGTGAATTAGACTCGAATTTTTAATAATATTAGCTAGAGTGTATATATATATATATATATATATATATATATATATATATATATATATAAAGGTTTTAAATTCCACATAGAAAAAATATTTTTAAAAAATATAAAGTGTATATACTAAAATGTTGCAAATCTCACATTGAAAAAATAAAATATTTTTCTAGTATTTATATAATGAGCTTTAAAAAGTGTTAAAAACCAACTAAAAAAATATGAAAAAAAGGGGTATAGGAGAAAAACTATATTTGAAAAAAAAAAACATCGGGTCTCATCCGAGTTTGTCTGGGTTGACCAGGTTTTGCCGAGTTGTTGCATTGGCTAGTCTTTTGTTTTACTCGGACCGGTCTAGCCACTAGCTCATCCGAGTTCTAGGTCGACCTGTCGGGCCAATTAGAGTTTAATAACTATGATTCTAACTCAAATAGTCTTAATATGTAAGATAATAAAAAATAAGTTTGATAAAAACTAGAAAAAGAAAAGGGAAATGACATAACATAAACTTTATTAATAACAATTAACATAAACCAAATGATCAAGACTTGAAGGTATATCCCTTATTACATTATGGCATTGGATTGAAAGATTAAATAAACCCCAGCAAACCCCCTATGATTGGAAGATGGTTTGCATTTATTCCTCACACAAAATATTATATTACTTACATAAAACAAATCTCTAATTTTTTGGTCCCATATATATCGAATATATATGAGCACGCATGCATGTATGCATGGTGCCATGCATTTCTATGCATAACTACACATCCCATACTGACATGCACTCCCTTTCTTGCACTCGTTGTTGCAACCTCCACAATGATTCTTGCTATACATTGGGTTCACACACTGCCCTTCGCAACAGATCTCTGTGTACCTACACTTCTTACCACACTTCCCACAGTTAAACCAGTCTGTCATTTGATTAACACACATCTTCTTGCAGCAATCTGGACCAGCGCTTCCCTGAACTTGACAAACCCTAGGGTTCTTGTCACATGTCATGAAAGCCCGAGTCTGGGCTAGAAAGCGGTTTGTCCCTCTCAGAGAGGAGGTTGTTTCTTGGCTCTCAGTCTGAAGATGGCCAGAGTTTTCCTTGTCTTCGAAATCGAAGTGATCAGGGAATGAAACTTCTTCCGTTGGTGTAGCAGAAAGAGTGATGGCTGAAAATGAAATGAGCATAGCAAGAAGAAAGAGTAGCTTAAGGAACTTCATGTTGTGGGTATTATAAACTCTATGCAAGCAAGATATTATAGCTCAGGAAAGATTGAACTACTGAAGGAGGCGAGGCTGAGAGGGTTTTTGATACGGATGGTTTGATGGAGAAGACAGGAGGCTTGATGAGGTATTTATATAATTATTGATTGTAGGGAAACAAATCTTATTGATAGGAAATTGCATGGTTTTTCATGTTGTGTGCTATTAGTGGAGTGGTCTTATTCAACTTTATATCAAGTTAGGCATTTAAAATTAGGTAGTTCAATCTGGTAGGTCCAGTAGTGAATCAATTAGTAATCAATTGATTATTACTTAACAAGAAAACAATTCTTTGCAAATAAATTGTTCTTCGAGTAACCACTAGTTGGATTTTTTAATATTCATATTTTATTTATTATCTATCAGGAAAACAAAATCCATAAACTCATTATCTAATTATTATTATTATTATTTAATAAAAAATAAAATAGTTAATATATATTTAAAGTGTGTGTGTTAAATGATAAAATTATAAATATTATACATACATATATATGTGCGCATGCCCACGAGTGTTTTATGTCAATATTGATACATGTATATATATCATATTGCATTAAGTCACAAGTTTAGCAAGTTGATTCAAGTTGATTTTGTTTTCTTTTTTTATCCTTTTTAAATTGAATGTATATTTTTTTTTTAGTTTCACCCTCTAAGAACTCAATATTATTATTTTTATTTTTATTTTCAAATTTATCTTTTAATATTAGGTTGTTTCGGAATCGGGCTTCATAGTTTTTTTTTTAAGATTTGCTTTATGTATAGTTTATCTTTGTCTCATGGGTTTTTTTTATTTTATTTTAGCCTACAACATTAAATTTTTTGAAAGTGATGCTTCATAATTTTTTTTATTTACTTTTATAAATTTATTTAAGTTTCATGATTTAAGTTGTGGGTTTAACAGATTAAACCAAGTTGACTTGAGTTTTGTTTTTTTTTTTAGTTTATTATTTTTATTTCATCCTTAAACATTGATTGAAAATTGGGCTTTGTAATTTTTTTTTTATTTGCTTTTTACGGGGTTATCTAGATTTCATGACCCAAGTTGCGAATTTAACAAATTAACCTTGGTTGACTCAGGTAGTTGTTTTGTCCCTTTTTAATTTAATATTTTTTTTAATTTTATCTTTTAACATTGGGTTGATTAGAAATCAAATTTTTATAATTAATTTTTATTTGTTTTTTATAGATTTATCATTGTCTTATGACCTGAGTCATAGATTTGACAGGTTAACTCGAATTAATCCAATATATCGTAATCGCAATGTGAGAAAAAAATGTTATCCAATATATCATCGTAATAATATTTTAAAAAAATATCATTAAATATATATTATATTTTGAGTTTATAATTAAATTGTTTTATTAGAAAATTTGTTATTAATGCTTGAACAATATTTTCTGACGCAACGCAATACAAACCACTAATCTAGTAACTTGTTTTATATATATATATATATATATATATATATATATATATATATATATAGATTACGATCTTGCAGCCGACTTTCATTTTATTCATTTTTCTCAAGCAAACCCTACGTGTTTGACAAACTTGAAAAACCGTTATGGAAGCACTTTCTATTCATGGCTAAATTGCTTTAGTCTAAAACCAGAAATCAAGCGGAGCCTGAATCTCTAAAACCTGAAATAATTCAAAAGTTGATGGGAGCAATTAATCTCTAAAACCTCAACCCTTATCCATTGTCATCTATTTTGTTTATAAGATTTAACATTATGACTGATATAAAACTTTTATATATTATGCTTCGCTTATATAATTAATTAAGTACTTATTATAATTAGACGTAGATCGATAATTTCTTTTCAAGTATCATCAATTTCAAATAAATAATAATAATTGTCAAATAAGGTTATTTTATCATTTTATATAAATATAGAGTTGTAAAGAATTTCATTTATCATCTCCTCACGGTTTTTAGCTTCCATATCAACAAATCAATATCCTACTATTATAATTAATGACATATCTCTACAAGGAAAAATAATTTTTTAGAAAAATTATATTAAAAAGAGTTAAAACTCCTTGTAAAAATATTGTAGCTTCAAATTCATTGTTATTATTAATTAGAACGGTAGAATGGTGTTTTTTCCCCTTCATCTAAAAAACTTAACTCAAGTTTCTAGGTGTATTGAATTTCACTTGGTCCATTTCTCATAATCAAATAGAGCAGGAGAAAATAAATATTTTCTCATTTTTATTGTACAATGAAATGACCTGAATATCCTTAAAAACAAAAAAATAAATAAACTTGGTGTTGAAAGGTTTTCTGTATTTTCATAATAGTTTTTTTGTTATTATAATTTAAACTGAGAGGAAATTTGGTACTTGACAAAATATAAAAAAAAAATTCAAAGTGAAACAATGAAAATACCCTTAAAAAAAAAAACTAGAGTCAAGGGGCAATTTCAGTTTTTCACAATGGTTTTTCTATAATTACAAAGTCAACTCCGGGTAATTTTGTATTTGGTTAGATAAAAAAGGGCGGGTGCATGTGTATGGCACCAAGAGGTGCAAGAGAGGGACCTGCGTACTTTAGATAGTGTGTGCAACATCTCCCAATGTCTAAAAATGATTTTCTATCTTATTGTTGAAAGCGTTATTGTTTCTTATTCATATTGGTGTGACAAATGTCACTAGTGAATCTATTTTTATTTTCTCTCTTCTCGATAAAAAATTACAACTTAGCTCTCTATATTCTTGGTATTTCAACTTTAATCCTTATTATTTTTAGTCTTGATATGTTGTAGAAGTTTTATTTGCTTTTAAGTTCATCTTTGAATCTCCATTGACAAAATATTATATTCTCTAAATTTATCCTTATTCTTTTGATTTTTAATTTTTTTCCTTAACTTTTTGTAAAAATTTTATTGGTTTTTGATTTTTTTTTTCTACAATTCAAATTGATGGTATAATATTTTTTAATTTGATCCTCATTGTTTTGATATTTAATTTTAGCCCTTTTGGAAAAATTGTTATTCTTTTCAATTTCTTCCTTCAATCAAAATATTGTTTTTATTTTTTATGTCTTGATGCTTATTCTTTTGATTTTTTTACCCTTTTACTAAATTAGTTTTTCTTTTCAATTTCACCCTTCAATAAAAAAGATTTATGTTTTTTAATTTTCATCCTCATTCTTTTTATTGTTATTTTTTAAAATCTTATATATAATTGAAAAAAAAAATCAATTTCATCATTTAATAGTCAATTGATTTGAATTGGACTTTATGGTCTTTTCAGATTGGATACTCTAGTTTAATGAGTCGGATCACAAGTTTGAAAAGTTAACGCGGGTTAAGTGAGATATCTCGAGTTGGCTTAACTTAGATTATCATGTTATAAGCTTGTCATGCTAATTAAGTTGACTAAAATTAGTTATTTTATGTCAATTTTTTATCCTAATTTGTTTTTCTATATTTAATAAGCAATGAATACATCTACTACCTTTTTTTTTTGTTTAATTAAATTAAAGTCAACTTATTTATCCTAGTCAGATTTATGTCCTCGATCACATATTTTTTCCTTCTTTTTTAAAACATACTTGCAACAGCTTAACATCATTTCTTCTTCTTTTTTAGTAATGTATAAGGAATTCTAAATATATCTTTTTAAAGGCAAAAGGAGAAAAAACCCCTAGCAGATGAAAAACTGGGTTTTTTTCCCCCCCTCTCATTCGTAATCATCATGTCTCTTTATTAACCAAACATACTTGCATACATTGATACGCAAAGGACAAATTTAAGAGGGAGAGTACGCAAATCTTTGAAGCAGCAAGATTGTTTATTCAAGTAATAAATTGTAGCCTAACAATTATATAGCTAACAGTTTCTTAGTGAAGTAGACTCGAATCCTAATAATTTTAGTTTTTATGAAGATTATGTACTAAAAAATGTTGTAATTCCATTATTGTGTTCGAAATTAAAAAAAGAAATCTGAGGGGAAAAAAAACCATTATACAAGGTGGTTCTCGGTGTGGGTTATTTTGTCCTTGTCTTCAAACAAAGAAATGGAATTTTCTTTTAAACTATTATATTTTTATATGATTCGATTCAATTCAATTGTTGTTGCAGGATATATACAGGGTGGTTATCGGTGTGGGATGGCCAAAATGAGAGGGAAGGCTGGTATGGGTTGAACACTACCGTGGGGAGAGGCTTCTGGGGCTCACGGTTGAGAGGCTGTAAATGATTTTGATTTTTGTTTGGACTGTGCGAAGAAGGATTGTGATGGTGGCTGATTGCGAGTAGAAGAGAGGATGGGTTTGATTGACTAGTGTGGTTGAAAGAGCGGGAAGATTGGGATCGGTTTTGAGAAGGTGGGATGGAAGATCACCGCTGTGTTGATGGTGGTTGTGGGAAATTGATTGTGCTGGTTGTGGAACTGGATTTTTTCAGTGTTCTTTCTCTGATGGTGTTTGTTTTGGGTGAATGGAGAGTGACTGGGTTGGACGTTGGTGGTCGGGGTTTTGTTCAGGGAAGAAGAATGGGCTGAATTTGGTGGATTTTATGGAGGAAAGGTGGGTGTTGGTCTGGGTTAATGGAAAAGGGTGGAGCTGGCCTGGGACCATGAAGAGAGGAAAGGCTAGGATTTTGGGAATTGATTGAAGAAATCAATTTGGGGCTAAAATTTTGGAGCTGGATTTGAGAGATCAAAATGGGTTTGATTGCTAAATAATTGATTATAGACAATAAATTTTGGCTATAATTTGCTGTTTAATTGATTGGAAACTAGGATTTTCGACAATTAGGAAAGAAATCATGAATTAATAAGGGATTAAGTTGAATCAAATTAATTCAATTAGACTAATATGATTGAAATCAATTAATCAAATTGGACTAAATTGAATCAAATGGATTGAAATGGTCTGAAATAAAAATTCAGATAAACATACTTTGTTCTCATTACAGTAAGTGGATTTTGAATTTTTCCAATCTCATTTAATTTGCCCTAAATCATCTTTTCATTTTCAATTGTATCTTTAATTGAATCCATTTAGACATTAAGATTTAACAATGGTTCCAAGAATTATACTATTTTAATCAATTTAACTTTCAATTATGATTTTCTTCTTCAATTAAGTCCTTTATTAATTTCTAATTTGGCTAAATCAACCTTGAACTTCATATGTCTTTCAATCTTAGCCAAATTAAATCAACTTAGCCAATTAAGTCATTTTCTTTAATTTCTTTTTCAATTCAAACCTCAATTATAACCCAAAAATCTGAAGCCTCATTTTTGCCTATGGTACTTGAGTATGTATCCAATTTCAAACCCTATCTATTTTTGTATTTTGTATATTTTTTTTATGATTTTCAAGATTTGTTTCACAAATAAAAATTAAATAAAAAATAAGAAAATAATGAAATTATTAAAAAGAAATATTTTTGGATTTTTGTAATTTTTTCAAAATATATACAAAAAAAGAGGGTCAAAATTAGGTTATAACACTTAACATGGCGAGAAACATGCTCAAAACCAAAAAAATACCAAATGAGTTTGGAGCTGAAGTTGTAGGTTGTTTACTTGTCAAATAGTTGTTCTATAAAAGAATTGAACGCCATGACTCCACAAAAAGCATGGAATGTAAGAAAGTCAAGTGCTACTCACTTAAAGATGTTTAGAAGCATTGGTTATGTGCATGTAGATAGTCAAGTAAGGACCAAGCTAGATGATGAGAGCAAAAAGATGATCTTTGTGGGAAATGATCAAAAGTTCAAAGGATACAAGCTTTAGAACCCCAATTAAAAAAAAAAGATAATGATTAGTAGGGACGTCGAATTTGATGAAGAAGAAGCATGGAATTGGATGGTAAATGAAGATGAAAAGTGTCATAACCTAATTTTTTGACCATTTTATTTTAATTATTATTATTATTTTATTTATCGAAAAGGATAAAAAAATGATGAAACAAAATAATAATGATGAAAAAAAAACAAGTAAAATGTAAAAATGAAGAATGAATTAAAATTTGGGTTAAGGGCAAAATGATTAAAAGTTTTGGGATTTAATTAAACTTTGGAATTAATCTAATTAAGCTTGGAATTAATTTAATTAATCAAGTCAAGGGTTTAATTGAAGAATGGATAAGTTTTGAGACTTAATTAAGCTTGAAATTAATTTAATTCATCCAATCAAGAGTTTAATTGGAGAATTGATAAGTATGGAGACTTAATTAAGCTTGGAATTAATTTAATTAATCCAATCAGGGCTTAATTGGAGAATTGATAAGTTTTAGACTTAATTGGACTTTGGATTTAATTAAATTATTGAAATCAGGGACTTAATTGAAGAAATAGCAAAGTTTGGGGTTAATTAGGGGCACGATTGCATCAGAATAAATTCAAAGGATTAACTTGTAAAAGGCACCGAAATGCAGGGGTCAATTACAGTTTAAACCAGGGGCTTAATTACAAGAGTTTTGAAACTGCAGGGGTCAAAACGTAAAATGGTCACCTTTTATCTCTAAACGGCTTCGTTTTGAAAGGGACGTTGTTCATCTTCTTCTCCTTTGAGCCAGTGACCGTTTCTGCAGTAATGGCGGGGGGAACGTTGCAGCAGTAATCATCATCTGTTGGCTTCAGTTATGGGCGCCTTAATGGTGGCCGACCGTTAGCCTACCACTCGTTATCAACCCGCCCTATATAAACCGAGCAGCACTGAAGAGGAAGAGGTTGGTGAGAGGGGAATCAGAGAGGGGAAAAAACACAGTAGAAAGAAGGACAGAACCGAGGGGGAGAAAAGGAGGAAGAAGAGCAGACTTGCATTCCTCTGTTTCTTCTCAAAGAAACAGAGGAGGCTAAAGAAAAAGCCACGAACAAAAGGAAGTAAACAGAGAGCTAAACCCATCTTTAGTTTAGTCCCAGAATTCAATCACAACATATGAACAGAAGAGGAAAGTAGAGGAGAGCAGAGAGTAAGTAAAAAACCCAACAAATAGAAACGCAAGAACAGAGAAAAAAACTGGGAGAGGAAGGAAAAACTGAAGAAGGAAAAGCTGGAAAGTGAACCGGCAGAGGAGGAAGCCAGGACATAGACGAAGACGGGGATTTTCGGGACCGAAAACCAGAGGAGAGAACTGGAGCAAAACCCATAGAAAAACCCAAACAAGGGAACAACAGAGCATCATACGCAGAGAAAAAGAACAACCCAAAGACAGTGGAGCCACACCGGGAAACAAAAGAAAACAGCCACTGCGCCATCGTCTTCGTCGCTGCCCCCTCTTGCCGGTAAGTTTCCATTCTCTGCATTCAATAAAACTTTCAAATGCAGTGTGAAGGTAATTTAATTACCTTCACACTATTCATGCATGTGTGAATATACTTCAAGCGTGATTCTTATTCTTTTGCCCAATGGGTGGTTGGGCCTAGCCCACCGTTACGTGGGCTAAAGTCGGGCCCACCAAAAAAAATAATAAAAAAACAGAAAAAAAAAATGTGTATGCATAAATAAAAATAATATAAATTTATTGGTTTATTCACTGACGCCAGAGTCGGGAATAAAAATACCGGTTTATATTTATATTATTTTTATTCGTTGTATTTTTATTTTATTTAGCTAGAAAAATAAAAAATATATATATGTGCATGTATAAAAATAAATTTTATTTATTTATTTATTTATTCACTGGTGTTAGAGTAGAGAATAAAAATATTGATCTAATTTTTTTTGTAGCTACGAATTTTTACGAACGCTAGAGTTGGAATTATTCGAGCTCGAATATTCACTAGCGTCGAGTTAGGAATATTATAAACAAATCATCATAGCATAAGCGAATAAATGTTTAGCAATTGAAGACAAAACCAACAATGCAGTTTGCCTTAAGCAGAATGTTTAAGGGGTGATAATATCTTCCCTTTTACATAACCAATCCCGAACCATAGAATCTCTGTTGACCAGTTAGGGTTCCTAGTGACCATAGTATTAGGTGGCGACTCCTTAAACAAGACATTTTCCCTAAAAGAACAAGATGTCGGATATCCGTTCTTTTTCCATAATCTAGGATTATTTTTAGGGCCCGCCGTGATGTCGGGTGCGACAAAAAGCATGACTTTTCTACTGGTTCTTGATAAAAAAAAATGAGAGATATGAAGGTCATCAAAAACTTGTTACACCTCAACAACAACTAATGAACTTAACTTCACATTTATCTTATTATTCTTATGGAAATTCAAGTAGCGGTAGCCTACCTAATCCACCAAGAAAGATAAAGAGCTGACTTGTATGAAATAACTAATTCAATTGATAATAATCTAACATTAATTATATTGTTATCTTTTCATATGTGAACCTATAGTGTTTGAAAAGGTAAGATTTAAAAAATAAAAAATTGATATAGATAAGAACATTATATTAATTGAGAAAAATAACACATGAAAATTAGTTTTTAAATCAAAAGGAAAGAAGCCAATAGTCTTCAAGTGAATAAAAAAAAGCCCTTTCTTTTCTGCTGAAAAACATGATGTTCTGGAATCTTCAGACATCTAAAATGGCTTGTTAGGGTGTCAATGGTAACATGTTTCGTGTGCACACAAATAACCAATCGAATACGTGCTTAATTTCTGAAAAATTCTAGTACTGATGTTTTTGAGATGCGAAGAAAGATGGTGAATGTGATTCTGCCTGTTGAGTGACGTGATCTATAGTAGGTTATACCATCTATTTACCTTTGACATTTTTGTTGGGGAATCCGGCTTCCCCATGCACGGACCGGTGGTGTACTGATACTTGCTCATCCTAGGATAAAGCACACTGACACAATTTTTACGTGGTTCGGCAAAACCGCCTACATCCACGGGAGAGAGTCCATATTATTTAGAGATTAGAGAAAGGATACAAAACAAATACATGGAGGAGGAGGATCACTTCTCTCTACTCTACTCCAGCTCATCTTTACTGCACTTGCAGCTGCTGCAATGGCAGCAAGGCTGTTGCCATTGCAGCTCTCTTTCTCTCCACACTCTTGCACACACTCACGATTCTCTCTCTATCTTGCTCTCAAATATAAGCCTCCTTTATAGGCATTTCTTAGCAACTTTCTCCAGCACATGGAGGGGACAAACAAGCCATAATACATGGCATGAATTATGCCGCAATTCATGCTTCCACTTGCTTGGTGGTGGGGTATTGCCACAAATGGCAATATCCTAACAATTTTCTGTTCTTGACTTTGTACCCTTTTAGAGTGCATGAAGCATGATCCAGAAGTGAGCCGTGAGATGGAACAAAGTCTTAACAAACATGTTGAAAGATGAACTGAGGTTAAGTGAAGAAGAAGCTCAGAAAAAACAGCAACGTGCAGACTTGGCGCTGTTGGAGGCCAAGAGAATGACATCCCAGTATCAGAAGAGGCAGAGAAATGCAATTCTGGAATGAATAGCTGCGAGGCGGCAAGGGAAAAGGCTGAAAAAGTATTGGAAGAACAGAGGAAACTTACTGCAATATGGAAGCTCAGGGCTCGCGAGAGAGGATGGAGAGAACGCATCATGAGGTCTCAGGGTAATCAAAAGTTCGAATAGATTATATAATTCTGAGGAAATAAAAGATGAGTTTTGATCCTAGTTAAGTTTACTCAATAAATATGTCCAGTTTTGTTTGCTGCAAATTGTTCAAGTGCTATGCTTTGGTTACCTATTGCTCTCCTTTGTGTCAATGTAAGAACTGCCATCTGCATTATACCATTGCATTTAAAGCAATTGTTTTGACTTTGGTTATGGAAAAATCACAGTGCATCAGCTAAAAGTGACAGATTTGAGAACAGCATTCTTGGATATAAGAAACCTGGATTTTCTATTGATCTTCCACCAAACAACTAATCTGTAGACCTTTCATTAAGTGAGCAGGCAAATAAGCTTTCGATTCGACTGATGAGGCTTGGTTCTAGGCCCAGTCCTACGATCCTTCTTCTCTCTTTTTTCAATTCTAGAATTTAAAAAAAAAACTAGAAAGTGTTGAAGAAATTGCCAGCACAGTATCCTACCAATTTAAAAATCGAAGACTTGGTTGTCTTTTCCGCGGAAGAAGTCATCTACGAAAATTATTTTTTTATGTTTTTGTTTCTTTTCCCCACTTTGTGCCTTCACCATTAAAACACTTGAAAGTGTTTAAGAAATTAAAGACATTGCGAACAATTTATAAATTGAAGACTTGGGCTTGGTTGTGTTGTCCGCGTAAGAAGTCATCAACGAAAATTATTTTTATGTTTCTGTTCTTCTTTCATTTGCCCTTTGTGCCGGCTTCCTCACGCAGTAGAGTACCATAGACATAGCTTAGAGCAGAATACTGTTGATCAACTGATACAGAACTGCAGCCACAACTTAGAATAAGGGAAAGAGAAACTTTCAGGTACTCTCTCCCACTCTCTTTCTTATCTCCTGTGTGTTATTTTATGGAATATAACTCTGATGTAAATGATGTTTACTTTAGCTCCAACTCTTGCCCTGTTTTCTTATGTTGGTTCACATCTTCGAAGATTTTCTATCTCTGTATTTGGAATGGCTGCTGCGAAATATCAAGCATCCTCATCTTCACGGTTATCTCATTGTAAATATCAAGTGTTCTTGAGTTTCAGAGGCGAAGACACTCGCAAGAATTTTACTGATCACCTCTACACAGCCCTTGTTCAAGCAGGGATTCACACATTTAGAGATGATGATGAAATTGGCAGAGGAGAGAACATCGAATCGGAGCTCCAGAAGGCAATACAGCAATCAAAAATTGCCATAATCGTATTCTCCAAAGACTATGCCTCTTCGAGGTGGTGCCTCGATGAACTTGTGATGATCATGGAACGCAGGAGGACCGCTGACTGCATAGTTTTTCCGGTATTCTATCATGTGGATCCATCCCAAGTCAGAAAGCAAACAGGGAGCTTCGCCGCAGCATTTGTGGAGCATGAAAAGCGCTTCAAGAAGGAGATGGAGAGGGTGAACGGGTGGAGGATTGCTTTGAAGGAAGTGGCCGATTTAGCTGGAATGGTTTTAGGAGATGGGTAAGTTGTATCTCTTTATGAAACTACACCTAGCATAAGACTAGAATGCTGATTGTGAACTCTTAATTTGTTTTGTTTTGCAAGTATTTAGAGGATGACTGATAATACCACTCCTAATTTAGAAAAACCATACCACTCCAAACTCAGATAGCATAGAAGAAAAATAAAAATAGAAGATACTTTTTCCTTGTCTTCTGTTCTCTTCCTTCTTGTCTAGTTTAAAATGTAATGATTCTACATTATTAATTTTCTTGAAAAATACTGAGATTTTTATACTTTCTAGAGAGACTACTACATATCATACTATATTTTTTTTTTTTTATGTAGATACGAGGCACTGCTTGTCCAATGTATTGTGGAGAAGGTCTCAAAGAACTTGGATCGAAAAATATTTCATGTACCCCTTCATTTCATTGGAAGAGATCCTCTAGTAAATTATATCAACTCATGGTTGCAAGATGGGTCCCATGATGCTGCCATTGCTATGCTCTATGGAATTGGTGGAGTTGGGAAGACAGCTATAGCAAAGAGTGTTTTTAATCAGAACTTTCATAAATTTGAAGGCAGGAGCTATCTATCAAATGTTAGAGAAAGCTCAAAAGAATCCAAAGGTGTAGTTTGCCTACAGAGGCAACTTCTTTCTGATATCCTAAACAAGACTGTTGATGAGATACATGATGTTGATGAAGGAATTATAAAAATTAAGGATGCCTTGTGTTGCAGAAGAACTCTTATTGTTCTTGATGATGTGGACAATAGGGACCAATTCAATGCAATCATAGGCATGCAAGAATGGCTTTGTCAAGGATGTAAAATCATTGTAACAACTAGAAATAAGGGTCTAATTGCAGCTGATGATGAGTTTGTCAAGTGCAAAGTTGAACCTCTAGACAACAAAAAATCACTCGAGCTTTTCAGTTGGCATGCCTTTGGACAAGCTTACCCTGTTGAAGGTTTTGTGGAGGACTCTTGGAGAATAGTGCATCATTGTAATGGACTTCCATTAGCCCTTCGTGTTATTGGTTCTTCATTGTCAGGGAAAGGAAGAAAATTATGGGGAAGCGCATTACAGGAATTGGCAGTGATTCCTAATTGTGATGTTCAAAATGTTCTTGAAATAAGTTACCACTCTCTAGATGATGATTATCAAAAAAACATATTCCTTGATATTGCTTGTTTCTTCAATGGAATGGATGTGGATTATGCAGTTACGATACTAGATGGGCTCGGTATAGGTGCAAGATTTAGGATTGACAAACTTATCGATAGATGCCTTGTTGAAATCAACAATGATAAAAGGTTGTGGATGCATCAGCTCGTAAGAGATATGGGAAGGGAAATTGCTCGACAAGAATCATCCAAATGTCAAAGAACATGGCATCACGAGGATGCTTTTAGAGTATTGAATGGAACTACCGTAAGTAGCTCAATTTTTTTGTGTGTACTTGAATGGTTTGTGGTGCCTTAACGTGTTCACTCTTTTACTTTCCTTTATCATATACTTTTTATAATTTTTGATGCAGGATGCTGAAAAATTGCGTGGCCTTACCCTGGATATGCATGCATTAATGGAAGATGATTATGCAGAAGTTGCTTGTACCAGTTCAATGGTTCGCAGCAAGAGCCGCAGGCTTAATTTCTTTCAACAATGGCTTTCTGACTTTCGTAATGGGAGAAAATTACAAACTGACCAAACAAGTTTGTTTCCCATCCTCAGCACGGATGCTTTTAGAAAGATGTTAGATGTAAAATTTCTCCAACTAAACTACACTAATTTTCATGGAAGTTTTGAGCACTTTCCCAAGAATTTGATATGGTTATGTTGGCATGGATTGTCTTGGAGATCCATACCAAATCACGTATGCTTGGAGAAGCTGGTGGTTCTTGATCTATCCAGAAGCTGTCTAGTTGATGCTTGGAAAGGCAAACCGGTATGCATCTACTCTTTCTCTGTAGCTATCTCTCTCGTTTTCAATTGATAACAACTAAATTCATGTACTTTCGCAGTTTCTTCCAAAATTAAAAGTTCTTGATTTCCGTCACTCTCATGATCTCATTAGAACCCCAGACTTCTCGAGTCTCCCAGCCCTTGAAAAGCTAATACTTGAAGATTGCATCCGTTTGGTTCAAATTCACGAATCTGTTGGTGATTTACAAAGACTGTTGATCTTAAATCTAAGAAATTGTACAAGTCTTATGGAGCTTCCAGAAGAAATGAGTAGATTGAATTCACTTCAAGAGCTGGTTTTAGATGGTTGCTCAAATCTTGTCAGCCTGATGAATATAGAGTTAGAGCATCATCAGGGGCACAGCTTGCTTCAAAGCGATGGAATTGTTGCAAGTACATCATACATTACATCTCTTCCATTGAAGCTATTCTTTCCCTCTAGGTTTTCAGCGATGAAAGTGTTGAGATTTACCTCGTTTTCACTGCCACGCTCCTTGGAGAGACTAGATTTAAGTGGAACTCCAATTCGTGCTCTTCCAGAAAGCATCAAGGATCTTGGTCTGCTCAGACACCTATATTTAAGAAATTGCAAAATGCTTCAGGCACTCCCAGAGCTTCCATCCCATTTGTGGTCGTTAGATGTGTCCTTTTGCTATTTACTGCAAAGAGTTTCAAATCTAAACCCTTGGACTGTAGCAAATGGTTGTGAACAATTTGTCGAGTTCCAAGATTGTATGAAGCAAGAATCAATCCAAAAGTTTGACTCACACATGTTCAGAATAATAGAAATGGTTAGTGCTCAAATGCAGCCATCGAGATTTCAGGTCCTCCCTAGCCGCCCATGTTATTTTCTTTGAAATCTACATTTGAATACTTTTCTTTTGCTCATTTTATAGACATTGTTTTGGTGGTACAGATAACATTTATACATGGCTCATTCAACGTTGTCGTATATGGATTTGATGAAGATGAGATGTCGAGGTGGTTTTATGAGGAGGAAGAAGAGGATAGATGGCTAATTCAGAATGAGTTTGTAGATAACTTTTCATTCAAAATATCCTCATCACCTCCTCCTGCGCACCGGATATGTGGCTTTAATCTGTTCACAAGGTTTTGTGTGACGTCAGGGTACAGTCGCTTTGAACCTTTTCATTTTATAATCAGAAACAATACCAGTGGTCGATCCTTGCGTTGTCACGCCCCTGTCTACCATTCGAGTTACGCGCGTGATGTTCGTGAATTCCAATTGCTAAGCCACTGGAAATTAGGGGTCGGTGATCCTACATTTGATGATGGTGATGACGTGAGTATTTCAGTGCGTCCACTTGGTCCAGCTATTCAAACGAGGACTATTGGTGTACAATGGTTGTATGAAGAGGAAGGAAAGGATGAAGATGATATCCAAGCAAAGGATGAAGTTATCAATGCCCACAACAGTAGCGATGCAGCAGCACACGTAGCCAAAGCAGAAATAGCTTCTCATCTTCTTAGAAATTATTATTGTGCTTTCCGTGGTTTTATATTTGATGGCAATTTCACTTGGTGGTGTTTTGCAAAGAAAGGTCTGGGAATTGTATTATTTTAGGTTTGTTTTTTTAGACTAAATGAACAAGTATTGAAGATAGTTTTGTATATTCAGGAATCTTTCTCCTTTATGTGTGTAGGGTGAGACTTTTTTATTTCAAAAAAAGTTTGTAAAGGTTTTTATATTTTTTTTTTAATGTTATATGATATTATTTTATTATTAATTTTTTTTTATAAGATCTTGTATTTATAATAAAAATATGTTAAATATCCCATCTTACATATCAACCTTTTATTGGTCATATATATATATATTTCATGTTATTTTTTTAATTTTATTTCATCTTTTTTATATAAAAATAAAATTAAAATAACACATGGCAAAATTAGATGAGTAAGAAAATTTTATTTCTACAAATACCCCCCATTGAGATAAGTTTACTTACATTTAAAAATAAGTTGGTATGTCTCCAAAATATAGTTAAGAGGGTTTTATATTTGAATATATATTTTTTTTAATTAAAATTTGATTTGATCATATTAAATTTTTACAATATATTTTTATTGTGAAAATAAAATATAATTAGTAAAAATAGAAATTTAAAGATGAATTTAGATTGAAATTTATCAAATTAAATGATAAAATCAAAGTTCAATATATAATTTATTCATGATTTCGATTAATGATCAATGAGATATAATTTGTTCATTCATGATATGACTTCATTTAGTAGATACAACCCGGTGAAGATACAAATGAATTAGGGTTTGTTTGGAATTGTGGTAGTGAAATAATGACGGTTCAAAATATTTTTTGTTTAGAAATGCATTAAAATGAAGTTTTTTATTTTTTAAAAATTATTTTTAATATCAATACATCAAAACAATATGAAAACATAAAAAAATTATTTTAAGTATAAACAAAATTCAAAATTTTTGAGAACACGATTTGCACCGCGTTCTCAAACACACCCTAAGTTCCTAACTCGGTCTACCCTGTTACTAAACCAGTTGACTCGATGATATGCTCGGTTTCATCATAGAGGAGGGGAGATACAATGATAGCAGGTGGTGTAACTGTTGACACTGGTTTAATCTGATTCCTCTTCCTTTTGATCACAATAGGAGCATGGAATTCAGTTCTTTTTTACTAATCATATATTGTTTATTTTTTACAAAAACAATTGAATTTGACAGTTCAGTTCTTTCAGAATCTCCCGCATCAGTCATCTTTTATACTGTTAGAATATTAATATAACTCATAGCAAAATATATATAAACGATACAGAAGTCATCAATAAGATTGGAAAAAATAAATAAATGTGATTTTAAGTCATTGTTAAAAAAAGTAGTATGTCAATTATTCAAGTAATGAAACAAAATTCTCTTTCTACAACAGTAGCACTGCGCGGACAGGACAAGAATTAGTTTCCCACCTCTGTAAACCATGTAAAGATCAGAATGCTAAGTGACCTTAATGATAGGATCAAAACTTAAAATGTTAACTTCTAACTCATTTCCTTGAAAATTAATCAGCAGCAGCAGATAATATTCTTCTACTATTGTATGGATATCTAATCTATGTATAGAGAATCATGTGTTTATACGTGGGCGTGCTCTAGCTGCTGCCACTGTATGTGAAGTGCGTAGGTTGAGGGCTAAAAGTGCCGAGAGAAATGTCACCGTTCCCAATCAGGGGCGGACCTGGCTAATATGGAAGAGGCATCAAATGGACCAGCAACACCATCACTCAATAGGCGCATGGCAGCTCCTCGTGAGAACTTCCGTGCAAATAGAAAACAAGGAACGAATGTTGAGTTAGTCCGGCACCATTCTGTTCGGTACTCGGTCTCATAGTCTATGTGGTTGATGCCCTGTGAAATTGAGTAACACAGAGGAACAGAAGAGTTAGTAGAAAGTGAGAAAAGCACATATGATAACAAAGAAAACCACACCGCATTCTACAAAACAGAATCAGCGCAAACCATTCCAGTGGCTAAAAAGTGATACAAAAATAAACCATAGAAAGTAGGTGAAATGCCAAAATGCAAATTATTTTTGCGATAGAAATCAAACACTTCCTCAGAAGTCACAGCACAATTCCAAACACATAGATAACATGGTGATGGTACCAGCATTCCCATGCACGCAAAATGGGATCCCTAAGTAAATCAAGTTCAAGATAAGATAACATAATATAGATGGAAGAATTCCATATGACCATATTATGCTTTCCGTCATTACATAAAACTAAATTAACAATAGAAATGAAACAACGACCTTTATTTCCTTGATTTTCCGAGGGCTTGCATTTGCATAGGAAAATGTCATAGGATGCCAGCCTTTGTTTTCCATTTTTGTTGCAGATTGATTCCATACAGTATAGGTCACGGTCCTTCTTTCAAGTTCACCCTCCAGTCCACTCATCTGAGAAGTTGACATAGAAAAGAAGAAGAAAAAACACAATTAGGCAGAGATCTGAAGACAACAATGGGTAGAAACAAAACCAAATGCTACTTACTGAAAGCAATGTCTGCACATAGTGTTCATCAGGAATACAGTTGTGCTGCTTCTGAAGTTTCTGCATTGTGATTAGGCCCAGATCAGAATAATGATCAAATCCTTGAAAGAAACTAGAACGGATCACAATATCAGGAATATAGATTATTTCAAACATCCACAAAATTATTGAAAATCAACAAGCCCCAACTTGAAGTTTTCCATAATTTACAAGCCTTAACTGGAACTCCTCTATTTGCTATTTTGCAAACGTACATTGTTGCTTCATTATACTGAAGCAACCAAAAATAATTGAGCAAACAGTAACTAAAATGACAATTAGCAAACACCCTTAAGGTACAACAAATATATTACGATCTGCGATTGGCAAAGGCATAGTATATGAGTTGTACATAGCTATGAGACAGAATTCACCATAGAAAGAACATTTCCAATAGCTCCAGAAGCTACAGGCAGGCAAGGGCCAAACATACGAATTAAACTCAACATGAGACAAGAGGATTCAAATATCAGAACATTAAGAAGCATTTTTCCTTACAATGTATAAATTAGATGTTGAATATAACTTACAACATTCAGCTTTCCCTTACTGGCATCAAGAGGCGGCGACGCTGCAAAATGTACAGATGTTAAAAGTAATTATTACATGATTAATACAGATTTTAAAAGCTTTTCAACAGTGGTTGCATCTAGTTAGAATTGTCTGTAAGGAATTAGAACCAACCAGGAAGAAGAACAATGCTTGCGCAGATATATGGACAAAAATCATGCCAGCAAAATTAAAGAGGAGCAAGTCATTTAGTAATGGGAAAAAGGTCCAATTACACATGATGAAAAGGTGAGCATCATCAAATAAAGTAGTAAATTCTAAAGGTAATATATTGTCTTGCTCGTCAATTTAAATCATTTTAGGTTTTAAGAAAGCTCCATTCACTACAGCAGCATACATGCTGCTGCATAGCAAAGTTAGTCAAGTTTCAGAAATAGTCACATCTTACGTAAGCAGCATTAATGGTTTAAATATCTATTATATCTGAAAATGAAGTTGCAGCTATGGACAAAATAACTTGATCAAGTACCTTGCAAAGTTTCTTAAAGACTGGTAAGATAACAACATCATCTACAATCACTTCAGCATGGCTCCGGATTAAAGCTATCCACTGTAATTACAAAATCAAATGTCAAGTTAAAGCATTGTTTATGCATAAAGATCACATAGGAAGATAAACTTGTTTCTTTATGGAACAACCTGGGACCCTTTTCGCCACTTGTCCTTTGGTATAACAGGTGACATCTTAGGGTGGTAGCGGCCTTCCTTCACATCAAGAAAGCTGCAACACAAAGCATATAAATAAATCTTGGCTTTTTAAGATTCCTACAAAGAGGTCAAAGGCTGAATGGTAATACAATCAATGCTTGGCACCTCAAGAATGAAAGCCCTTCCGATTACCTGTCCACGAAACTCCTAGGAGAAGCCATCAAATAGCTGTATATATAGCTAAAGTTGTATAAAGGCACACAACTGCAACATACAAATAAAGAACATTACATGTTTTAGACATGAAACTTGCCACATGAATTCAACTCGTGCCTAATAAGGTAATGAAACTATTAAAAAAGGATAATTGATAAATAAGGAAATAAGTTGCAAAGGTCTAAACACAAGCTTTGTTGAACAAATTCATTGACCAACTCAATACAGGAAATCAACCTGTCAGGAGAGAAGAACAAATCTTTGATTTGCTGGATCCCTCTAAAGCGGCATCAAGTAGTAACCTTTCTGCTTCTATCATACTTGATTCTCCCCATATTACCTGCAAAATTCCAATTTCAAACATACAATATATTATCCATCATTCCTTTTTCGCTTAAAGAAAAAGCTCGAACTTTAACAAAATCAAAGTTAACATTAACACGCTACATTAGTACAAAATTTCAAAAGACAATAAAGGCGCAATATTTAAACTGTGTTTACCTATTGCTTGCATAAGCCAATTAAAAAAAATATACATCTATCAATTCCATCTGTCCAACTCCAAAGGACTCATATTTTGACCAAATGAAACCTAGTGAACCACTTTAGACACTGACAATGGCGGAAATAAGAAAAGATAGAAATAATGCGATGCAAATTTGTACTTTCCAGTAACCATTTCGTGCACAATTTACTAAAATGAAAAAAAGTTGAATCTTTAGAAGCTTTTATTGATAAGTGACCTGAATACTGTTCTTCAATTGTCGACCATAAAAGAAACGTGACCTTGTTGTTGACTCATCAAACTCAAACCCTGGCTCTGAGTGTACATATATCGAAAAATTCCCCGTGTCAGCATTCTGCAAAAAACATTAGAACCCAATTTTCCGAATTCCATTAATTTTCCTGAGAAACTGGCAGAAGGCTCAAATTGTAATCAACACAAAAATCAAATCCCATTTCCTAAATTCCGTTAACTTTCTGAAAGAAGATTCAAATACACACATAAACCTTAATTCAATTAATTTTCTCGAGAAAGTGACAGAAAACACAAATTGCATTGTAAAACAAACCCTCTTCCCAAATTCCATTACTTTCCAAAGAAAGTGACAGAAAAATCTAATCACAAACTAAAAATAAAAACCCAATTCCCAAATTCCACCATCTTTCCCGGGAAAGTGAAAGAAAACTCAAAAAATTCAAATCAAAATTCAAAAAAAGATCAAAAGGTTGTCATTTTTCTATTTAATTACCTCAAGGAAACTCCCCCAGAGAAAATCAAGAGGCAAGCCCCGTCTAACAAGAAAAAGAAAGGCGATTTTAGGGGGGCCACTGAAGACAACTTCGCGAGAAAAAGATCTTCTACGAGAAAGTAAAGTTTCAGGAGGAGAAGATAAATGAAGTCTAAAAAGAGCAAAAACACAGAGCCCCATGGAGAGGATGATCACTAGCTTCCATCCAGACCAGATGACACGTCGTCTTGACTGTTGAAGAAGAATCGGCAGCAATGATGATTTCTTTGTCATCCTTCTCCTCCTTCCTATCAAAAACAAGAAAAAGAACCAAAATAATGAAAATAATTACATAAGAAAATGAAATGAAAAGGGAAATTAAATATTATTATTAATATAATTATTAAAATTGTTATTACATTGATTTTGAGAGAGGGACATGGGATTTGCTTCTTTGAAGTTTTTAATGTTTGCTTGATCTGTAAGAGCTTTCGTTTGTGTCAGTGTAAGAAAAATACGAAATGACAATGGGAAAAGGAAGCTGTCTGTCAGTTTTATGTGGCCGTGATGGTGGGCTGATTAGTGTTCAAGTTGTGGGGACCCACTACTGATTTCAGTGTGAAATTGTTATTAGTGTTACTCTTTTGGTGTCGGGTCGGACTCCATTTAAGGTTTGGATCATAGATTTATTAGATTAATTTTAAATAATAATGATTTGGTTTTTTATAAATAAAAAGATATTATCTTTAAAATTGATTTGATCAGAGTAAAGTTTAATTAAATAAATTAGATTTGATTACATCAACTTGAATTTAATAAAATTAATTTTTAAAAAATCTCATTTGAATTAGATCTTGGATCAATAGATTACCATTAAATCAAATTAAATTTAATAAAAAAATGATTTCCATATCGGTTTTTATATATTAAAATTAAATTTTTTTTTTAATATCATTAAAGATAAATAGATAATCAACATGGATAATAAAAAATTATAAGAGTTAGTTTTTCATAGCCCATCTTATTAGGGTTTGAACCCTTATAATTAATAATGGAAAATATTTACTTACCGTAAAACCAGCTCTCTCATTCTCGTTTGAGTTGACCTGCTGATGTAACATAATTGATGCCATCCACAAAAGGATTTTCTTTGCTCGAATGGAAGATTGACGTTGTTGTAATTCAATTCTGGTGCAATTGAAACTAGTAGTAGATGAGGGACAAATTGCAACATTTATGATAGCGAAAGGGCTTAGATGTAGTTTCCCTTATTCTTATTAAAACTTCCAACTGGTGAAGAACCACGATACGATAAATGTTTAGTAATGCAGTGCAGTGTATTTTTTTTAATTAAATTAATATTTTTTATATGAAAAATAATATGAAAATTAGGTTATGATAAGTTGAAGTGTGGAATCGGTGGCGTAGTAGTTGGGATTTTGTGTTGTTGTAAATGGAGTAGTGGTGAATCAAGAGTCTGGAATGATAGGGTTTTGAAGGGAATGATTTATTTGGAGCTTGCATTTGTTAGGGGGGAGGAGAGAAAGGGTTTGGTGTGTGGTCAACCTAATTGTTTTGTTTTGTTTTGTTTTGTTTGCTTTGTAGAATGGGAAGATCATGGGAAGATCAAGGGATTCAATGGACGATAACTATTTGCTTGTGACTATACTTGTAGTTCACATAAATTTATTTGATCCAACAACTATACCTTATCTTGTTCTTGTATAGATTCTTGATATCGACTGCTGTTTTAATCTCTAATGAACTTGTTGAGGTGTGATTAACGAATGATTACTTAGACATGCAGTCAAGGGTTTGTTCCCACTTCACCATGGCGTAACAGAGCGATGAAAATGATAAAAACAATAGACAGAGGAAGGTTCCCTGCAGAATGGTTCCAGACAAGCCGGGAGTAATGGACACTACTCAAGCCTTGGACTGCGCTGCCAGTTTCCCATCATAGAACATGCAAAGCAGGTTCAATTTCAAACCCTATGGTGACTTGGAAACAAAAACTTAGCCATTGATTGCTCTTTTGAGATTAAAAAAAAAACATAAATATAGGAATAATGAAGACATGTCCTTTCTATTTTGAAAAGAAAAGGCTCATTTCAAAATTATCTAAGAGAGGATGAACCAAGTATTTTCCCTGCGCCTTAGTTTCTGTTAATTAATAATTAATTCCTAGCGAATCCTGACATGGACACCATGTCGAATCAAGAGAAGAAATCTGATAAAGATTGTGGAGAGTTTAGGCCAGCCTGCCAGTCTGACTGCAATCAATTCATCTGCACATTCCCAATCCAGGACGATTGCAAATAATAAATATTTGTATTCAGAATGAGTTCCTTTATCAATTTAATGGCACAAGTTTATTCAGATCTTACATTGAATAATGCAGATAACGATAAAGCTGATACATTCAATGTCTCAATCAATGTACATACATGAAAGCCTTTTACAGGCATCTGCAAAAATTCCAGCATAAGCACCCATACCATTGAATAATGAATGTTGACGTTGCATGAAATGTTTCTGCTGCTGCTGCCCTGTCATTTCCCTGGAGTTAATCCTCTAGATTCAGGGACCTTAAAGACGAACATAATTTAGCCTGAAAGTTTCTTGATGTAGACATCTTCTATCCATTGAAAAATTTGGATGCCTATAGTAAACTTGCCTCTGCATTCCATTTGTAGTACATATGTGAAAAGTTCGCTGGTAAAACTTCAACTCATTGCTGATCTTCCCATTTAAAATGAGCCCCACTCGCCCTGAATATGCGGATGAGGCCAGGGAACTACCGGACTCCTGCCTTGATGTTTTGAGGACCCAAAATAACATTTAAAATTTTCCCAGGAACGTAGATTCTTTTCTTGATAGATTTTCCATCCAGGAACTTGGAGAGTTTCGCATCCTGTGAAACTAATCTGAAAGCATCCTCCTCTGAACATCCTTCTTCAATCTGTATGGTACCCCTCATCTTGCCATTGATCTGAACTGGAAGAACTATGGTAGACTCCTTCAGGTAATCAGGATTTGCCTGCAATCAGAACAAAATCAAAATGATGAATTTTCATCTTAGTAGAGGGCTATGGTAAATCATTTTAAGAAAGAAATTTTTACCTTAGGAAAGGGCTCGTATGCCAACGAATTCGAATGCCCAAGGCGAAACCAAAGCTCCTCAGCCATGTGAGGTGCATAAGGTGATAGCAAGAAGACAAATTCCTTGATAATTGATCTTGGAAGTTTATCCCACTTGTACATCACAATGCAAACAAAAGCTAATTAAATTCATGGGAAATAGTGATAAAAATAAAGGAATGAAGCAGGAACAGAAAGTGAGCAGCCTTCAAGTCCTCAAATAACACTGAACAAGAAATGTCACAGAACTAATGGAAGTTTAGTTAGGAAAGTTCTATTGAAAAAACCTTGTATGCAGCATTAATGAACTCCATCATTGCAGAAATTCCAGTGTTGAACCTTGTCCCTTCAATTTCCTCCGTTACCTGGAACCAACATCAATTCATGTTCATTATAGAGTGGCATATGGAATATACAAAGGAAAACAAACAAAGGCAATTGTAAAGAAAGAACGAGAAAATGCATAAAATGAGAGATGACCTTTGCTATGCATTTATGCAGGGTGCGTAACTGTTCAAAAGAGGGCTCCCCATCGATTGCCACTGTTCCATCTCTGAAAGTTCCATCAGGTAAAGGTGAGCCAACAATTAGCCTCCAAGTTAGTCCCAAAAAATCGATAGACGCCTTCAATCCCACTAGTACTCCATGTTTTTGAGTCTCTAAAAGCACAGTGCAATTTAGAAAATACCATCAGAATTATCTCTATTGTGCTCATCCCTAATAATCAAAAGAAGAGAGTATTGCATACCTAAATGGACCCATGAACATTTCATACAACCTAAGAGAATCTGCTCCATACTCAGAGACAACATCATCTGGATTCACAACATTTCCCCTACTTTTACTCATTTTATGTGCACGAGCTATCAATCGGATACTAGGATCACCTTTCAGTACAAAGGAATCCCCAGATTTTATAACCTATGCAAAGAGGTAAAATTTATTCAGAAAAAGAGGTGAGATTCCAAAAGTAATAGCCTACATTCTCCAAGAGCTAAGCATGTCAATATGGCCTTTTTCTAACTCTAGTAGAAGGAGAGTCAAAGAGATATTAACAAGAACAGTAATATATTGACACATTTATGACAAACCTTTTCCTCGGGAACGATTTCCTGATTAATTTCACCTGACAAATCAGCAGAGTCTGCAGATACATAGTTTCCATCTGGGTTTTTGAAGGCCGTGTATTGGACCTGTTATTCACACCATCAGAATAATGTGATAGAATATTACCTACCTATGCATAAGTAACTATACTTACTTCCCCAAGGATGATTCCCTGGTTAATGACGCACTTGAAGGGTTCTTTGGTTGACACAACACCAATGTCATAAAAGAACCTGAAACACCCAATGTCAATAATAAGTCTTTTCTTCCTTCTCATGCCTTCTATCATAAATATAGAGTCAATTGCAATCTCAAACGTCTCCTTCAGCAGTAAAAAAAAAAGTAAAGATGTTTCTTTTTCAAGACAAACAAAAATAGTAACAGTGAGGACAGATATTGACAGTACAATGAAAAATGAAGTGGGGACTTAAGTATGTGCTATGGCTTTTGAGTTACACAAAACTAACTAAGATGCATATATATATTAAAAGTGTAAATAAAAAAGGTTTGGCTGAAAACCCTTGTGCCAGAATATTGAATAAAGTAAATGGAGAACAGCATGTTCAGCACCACCAACATAGACATCAATTGGACTCCAGTACCTGAAGGTGAAGAGATACAAAATCATACAAGATCACTGCAATGATGAATGTTCATTTAAAAAAAGAAAACATATTTATTTGCATAAAGCAAAGATCAACTTACTTTTCTTTTGTCTTGTCAACTAATTCTTTGGAGTTTTTTGGGTCCATATATCTCAGATAGTACCTGAAAAAAATTATAAAAGTATAAAGCTTCAAATCTCAAAGAACAG
Source organism: Populus deltoides (assembly GCA_015852605.2). Taxonomy (NCBI): domain Eukaryota; kingdom Viridiplantae; phylum Streptophyta; class Magnoliopsida; order Malpighiales; family Salicaceae; genus Populus; species Populus deltoides. The sequence goes on from CM027580.2 coordinate 1,140,161, forward strand.
TTGCAGCAACCTTTTGAAAAGTAAAAGACCAAGCATTTGGCCAAGCAGAAAAATGTTAGGAAATAAATAACAACACTTCTGTTTAACCAGACTCCACATTTATACCAACAATATCAAATTATGCATGGACTATGGTTGCGTTTCCAGCAAATAGTTCCTATGAACAGTTGCAAGGTGTAGAGAGGGGAAACAAAAAAATAGCCAGAATTAAAAAAATCAATTGCAAGTTAGTGTCATGTTTTTTCTGCTAGCCAATTAAATGTGCTTCGTTTCTGAGTTCTATGTCAAATAGTCAAAGGAGAATGCATTTTTTGGGCTGTATGTCAAACAGGCAAAGTTGAATTTCTAGGTTCTTTTAAAACTTTTCCATTGTCGATTTTGCATGACTCCCATGTTCACAATTTCAGTCCATAATCTTTCATTTTAACATGTTTACCACTTTCTCTCCCCTCTAACAAAAAGAGAACAAAGAAAAACTAACATAAGGTAGCCACAAATGCATTACCAGCAAGAACCAGCCCATTGGGGCATGGTACTTGTTTCTCTCATGGCAGGTTTTCCAGATGCAGGATCAGTGGTTTTAACCTGAAATTAGGCCATAAGAAACATCATCATAGAACTTGATGAAGAAAGGAGAACAAACATCGCTCATATAACTTAGAGAAGGAAAAGGAAAGGGAGAAAAGAATTACATCAACTGAAGAAAGTAAACAACGCACAGCTAGAATAGTAATTTATGAACTTCCAGGGGTTTAACATAAAATTAGCAGCTAAAAGACATGTTCCAAAAGTTGGAAACTTTGTGGACTGCATTCACATGTTATAATAAAAGCTGTAAAGCAAGAAAATGCTGAACCTTTTCCCAAGAGAAACATGGTAAGAAGGAAACAGCATACCCAAGAAACAGCTTTTGCAAGGGGTGGCTCTCCTGTCCCCGTGGGGGTAAAATCATCTAATTCAGGGAGTGTAAGGGGCAGGTCAGTTTCAAGAATTGGAGCAGTCTCACCAGTATCCTGCAAGAAAACAACTGGGATAGGCTCCCCCCAATAACGCTGTCGAGCAAAAAAAGCCAATCCCTCAACTTGTAGTTCACCTGAAGAAGTACAAATTTGAGCTACATTTATAACACCATAGTACCATGCATGCAAAGCTAGTAAGAGTCCAACCCCAATATTACCCCTTCACTGTAATTTTTAGATTAATGATGTGTGGTATTGAGTTAAAATGGAGGTGATTGTTACAAGAGTACTTATTAAGGGAGAAACAGTTGGTTTTTTACCGTTTTTGGTATTTAAGTTTAGGAGGTAAATTATTAGAGAAATGAGAAACATGATCAAAATACTGTTAGTGGGGGAAGAGAGAGTGAATTAAAGATTATTTGATTGTGTGATTTTTGTTGAAGTAATTGCTATTTACCCTTTAATAATCACCCCCGCACCCTTAACAAACACACCCTAACAGCGAAAAATACCTTTTCTTCCCATTTCCAGTTGTATCAGCCCATTCAATGACTTTAGATGCTGCTACTTTGCTATGCAAGCCATTGATGTCAAGCCCTGATGTTGAACTTGATGAATTGAGAATGGAGCCTTCTCCTTCATAAGCCTTTCCTGAATCACTAAAATCATCATCATCTGGCTTCACAACCCAGCAAATGGGAATGTCATATTTAGTAGCAAATTCATAGTCACGAGTGTCATGAGCAGGTACCGCCATAATAGCTCCAGTCCCATAACTGCATAAAAAACAATAGAATACATTGCATTCACATTAAAATGAACTCCACGAATGCACTTCATATCCTAGACAATATACACGGAAGAAAGTTGGAACCTAAGAATGCATGCCTTAGTCCAGGTAAGTCATAAAAGAAAAAATGACATCAAACACACCTCCCCAAAACATAATCTGCAACCCATATTGGAATTGCTTCCCCATTTGCTGGATTTTGTGCATAGCAGCCACTGAAAACCCCAGTTTTCTCCTTCTGAAGCTCAGTCCTCTCAAGGTCACTTTTTCGTGAAGCTAGATCTTTGTACTCTTCCACCTGTTATCAAGATATGTTTGACTTTATATCACCTATGGCTAGCAAAAAACATGGGAAAAAATATGGCAAGAAAGCAATGAACATACACTTTCTCTCTGTGAAAGAGACATCAATGATGGAAGCAATGAATGTTCTGGTGCCACAACTAAATATCTGAATGCAAACCAGGAAGCAAATCAGATTAGTTCCCAGAGAAAAATGGTCTCTGAATTCTACGAACAAGTGAAAGTGTTGGAAGGAATTTACTAGACAGACAATGATAGAAACAAAGGGGAAGAATAATCGTTGCTCCAAAGACAGTGTCGGGCCTGGTAGTATAAACAGTAATCTTTATGTCTCTTTCCTTTCCATCACCATCGAGAACACAAAATTCCAGCTCAGCCCCTTCAGACCTTCCTATCCAGTTCCTCTGCATTTCTTTTACACTTTCAGGCCAATCGAGGGTCATCTAAGTCTTCAAGAAGGCGATCAGCATAAGCAGTAATCTTAAGCATCCATTGCCTCATTGGCTGCTTGGTAATAAACAATGACACTGTAAAATTATAAAACCATTCAACAGAAGAAAAATAAGAAAAGTAATGAGAAATAAACATACTTCAAGAAGTAACATGGTGCCATACCTTTCTGATAACTGGGTGACCCCACGCCGCTTACTCCATCAACCACCTCCTCATTTGCCAAAACAGTGCCAAGAGCAGGGCACCAATTGACTGGTACCTCAGCCTGAATGTATAATTATCAGACCATCAGATCCAGTTTTAATCAGGAAACGACAGTATATGATGGTGGCAAGAGATAATCCTTGACCTGATATGCCAATCCTCTCTTCAATAGCTGAAGAAAGATCCATTGGGTCCATTTATAATATTGTGGTTCTGTAGTAGAGATTTCCACGATCCCAGTCATAAGATAATCCCAGTGATTTAAGCTGCAAAGAAACTCAAATATCAATTTATTGCCAAAGAATCATGCTGCTAGCTAAAATTAACGAGGGAAATGTGCTACAGAGGAGACAGTTTACTTAAGTAGTGCTTGAAATGTGATGGTAAGCCCCATGCCTCATAAAGCTGTCTAGAAACATTTTAATTCAATCCAAGTGAGCTTCCCATGTGAGATAGTTTTGCAGTGTGCCATGGTTGGCATCAGCAGCATTCTTTAAATGAGAAGATAAATATAACCCTTCACCATATTGAAGCTCACATTCGATAATAATTATGTCAAAATGCTGGTAGCCCGCATTGTCACCATAAAGTAAACAAAATGATCTCCATTTCCTATTAGTTTCAGCATGTATGTAGTGGACAATCTTAATCAATATGATCAGTATAGGGTATGCCTATTGTAATCTGTCTGGATCACAATCCTGGCTCCAATTAATATGAAGCTGTAATACAAAGAACTAAAAGGACAAGTACAAGATTGATAACCATTCTGTGACATGTCATGTTTAAGCCCTAAAACAAATACTAGTTTAGCAGTTCAAAAGAAATAGTAAGGGCATTACATGACCTGGGAACGGAAGCGGTTAATGTTCCTCAATGTTGTGATTTTCGGATGTGTTCCTGTCTGTTAGACACATGAAACATCTCATCAACAAATCCAAATACTAAGACCATAACTATTGACAATATCCTAAACTGTTCCGCATAACTACAAAGCATTACCTCAATTGCATATTGCTCAGCAGGCAAACCAAATGCATCCCATCCCATTGGGTGCAAAAACATTGTAACCTTGCATACGTTTGAGTCTAGCAAGAATATCTGTAGCAGTATATCCCAATGGATGACCAACATGTAACCCAGCGCCACTGCAAACCACTCATCAACAAATAAACACAAAACCCCATCATTCACAACAATCCAACTCACCCCAAAATCACATTAAACAAATTAACATCAATCACTACCACAACTAAAGCAGATTTTTAAACTCATTTCACAACTGAATCTCCAAAATACGAATTCAGTCATCAATAATTTTCATTCTACCATTTGGATTGAGTTTCATATACCAAATTACCAACACCCCAGTGGCCAAAATTTAATCTTTAAATGAACAAACTGCGAAGCATGCAAATTAATGAAAAGGGTCTTCTTAATTTAACTTCCACACAGCTAAAGCCAAAAGTATTTACAAAGAGAGTGTCACCTGGGATAAGGAAACATGTCAAGCACATAGAATTTAGGCTTAGAGGTATCAACTTCATCTGGGGTTCTAAAAGTTTGATTTTTTCCCAGTAACTCTGCCATTTAGGCTCAATTTCATGGAAAGGGATAAGCTCTCTTCACCACTTGCTGCTGCTTCTCCTTCTGCTCTTCAACTTCACTAACTGAGCATCTGATTCTACCCTTTTGAACCCTAAAAGGCCACCTTTGGAAGCTGTTGTCACACGCTGTAGTGGAAAAATAACAACTTTTCTTGGTGGGCTTCAAAGATTGAGGCTTTTGAGTGAAAAGATGAAACCTTTGCTGATAAAAAGGAGATAATGGAAGGAACTGGGGCGGTTGAATACAAGTGTTTACATTCATCTTGACTGAGTGAAGAAGAGAAGCAAAGGAATTGTTTGGTTGGATAATGTTTTGGCGCTTAATATTCACTTCTTCTTCATGTCATTTGGTGTTGGGCTGGCCATGATATGGACTTGAGGAGTCTAAATTGAGTTGGGTACGAGGCGTATCTTATGTTGTCATATTAGATTGTAGGCCTGTATTTCGCTGTGTACCAGACTGTTTTTTTTTTTTTTTTTTTGTAGCGTAAGAAATAATATTCAAGCATTGTTAGTATATTTTATAGGAATGGAAAAAAATTCATGACTCAATATTAAAAAAAAAAGAATTTAAAAAATAATGATGGTTAATCTTCAATAATTAAAATAAAAAAATATAAAATAAAATAAAACAATGAAAAAAATCTTTAAAAAAAAACACTAACAAAACTAGATGAAGTCGTTAAAACTTGTGAGCAGGATCATGTAAATAAGATAATATAATAGAAAACAAAAAAAACAAAATTTACTTTTTAAAATAATCAAATTTGGAAGAACAAGATTGAAAAAAAAATGATCTTAAAAAAAACATGGGCCACCGGACAAATCCTCTATCTAAATCATGAGATATGGATAACTTGATTGAAAAAAAAAAACTAAAAAAAATAACGACGTTTATTTTTCAAAACTAACAACTTCAAATGATGTAATCAGGAAAAAAAAACTATATTAACTCGTGTTAATTTTTCAAACTCATGAACCTAGTTAGTGACTAAATTGAAAGCATTGCATCTAGAAAGCTATTATTTTAAAATTCATTTCGACCGACGGGTTGATCCCGTGACTCATGGCTTAAACCGGACCGAAGTTTTAAAAGAAATTAAGGGAAAATTGATCTAATGTAAGATGGTCAAAAATCCAAGTCAGCTCATGTCTTAGTTAATTTGAGGCAAATCCAATTAAAATGGGGGTCAAAACACATGTAATTTTTTTCAAAATAGTATTATATATATATATATATATATATATATATATATATTGACTTAGGTTCACTTGGGTCAACCTACTCTACCCATGACTCGATACTTGTCCCTGAATTGACTCTGGCGAGTGGTCCAAAAATAATGAAATCAAATCTCAATAAATCAAATGTAAAATGATGAAATAAAAAAAAATAAGAATAACAAAATATCAATGAAAAGAATAAAGACCTCATTTGAAGAAAAAGAATGGAAGAATATTTTTGAATTGACTGAAAAAATTGATAAAAAAGATTAAATTAACAAATGAATCTAAAATAAAAAATTAAAAATTAAAATTAAAATAATGAAAATGAGGAACTAGAACCAAATTCAACAAAAATATTCATTGTTATCAAATAAAAATAAAAGGCTTTTATAGCATTGTTAAGAAAAGTCTCGTTATAAAAGGGAAAAAAAAAGCTTACCTTAGAAATCAACTTCGTACCCGTAGGAATCACCATGCTAACTTCTAATATAGCAGCAACAAAAAAAGTGGTAATAAAGAAATACATAGACTACAGTGATAGTTGTAGCTAAGAGTGAGGATAGAAAAAAATGAATATAAATAAAAAAAATATTTGGTTGAAGAAATGAGAACAAAGGCATGAAGTAAATTGATCTCTAAATTCTTTTAAAGCATGAAGATCAGGTCGACATACCCTCCCTCTTTGATGTAGACAACAAAATTCAAAATTAATTAAAAAAAAAGTTGAATATTAGATTTAAAAACCGTTTAGGAGTTAACTATGTATCTAAAAAAAAAAAATATTAGAAAAAAACTTGAATCCGGGGAAATAATCTTCTATCTAAGAACTTGAAGCATACGAATCACATCACGAAATTAGTTATTTTTCGATAAGTCAGTATATGATATATGTTTTTATAAAAAAGGGTTGTTTGCAACATGCAAAACAAAGAAAAATTTATGTTTATTCAAATCATCATATTTGCGTAAAACTTGTAGCCATAAAAGCAATATATAATCCCTTCCAAATAACCCTAATGAATTGCAAGTCAATAGATTCTATCTAGTAATCAACTAATACAAGTCTAATACTGAAATAAATCCTAAAATAATGTTTAAGAAGCCAAAACAAACTCAATTTAGAATAAAGTCCAAAACTAATAATATTTAATACTAAAATAAATAAATAAATACATCATAAAACAAAGTTCTCTCGCTTAAAATCTCCTTTTGCTTTCATTGGAGTCTTTGCTGAAACTTTATGCTTTCAAATTAGTTGGGACACTTAATTTTTAATTGTTGGAATTTTCTCCCTTAAATTGCCTCCCCCTAGTCTCTTTAATATGCTAGGAAATCCAGAATATAAGAAAAAAGAACAAAAAAAGAATATGATGACTCTTTGCCACCATATACATTCCATAATGGGTATGGAATACTTGCAAACTATGAATAATAGTTGTTGTCATAAATGTCTTCTTGTTTGACATCGAATCTTTGTAAAATAAGCAAGTCAATAGTTGTCACATATGTTTTTAAGAGTATTAAGCAATCTTTGTATTGACTGGAATTCATGATATATAAGAAAATAATGTTTCTCTAATTTTCATACATTCGATTAGATTTCAATTCTGGCTTTAAATACGTTGTTTTTTCTCATCTAGATGAATTAGAAAGTCTACCACATATCTTTGTAAAGGTATGGATATCTACTTTCCAATATAATTTGAATCTAAACTGAATTTTATAGCTATAGATATAGTTCAAACAGTAAATAAAGATCCACACAAATAAATTTGACGAGATTCGTTAAGTAACTTCAACCCCCTATAATAATCCATTCTCGACTCCAACTAACCTAAAACTTTAAATCAATGTAGAAATAAAGCATGTCTAAAAACTTTTGTAAGAACTCTAGTCTAATCCAACAATCAAGTTAAAAATCATGCTCAATAGCATAAAATTGAATAATAAAAAAATTTATGTCAAAATTCAAATTTAGCCATACTTGGATCGTATATCTCTTTCTCCCAACTATCTCCATTTTTTTTCTAACTCGAAACAATTACCTAGGTGTTTCAGCTGACAAGGCGTCTCTAAGAGAGAAACTTATTGACATTATAGATCATATACAATTAGATATAAAAATTATTTATTTTTGAAACATGAATTAAAGTTATAAATCTTTTAGCCTCTTGTCATCTTGGAGGAAAAATCATACTAATTGGGAGATAAGTAAAACACTTTTAATTATGGAATTAATCAATAACATTGCAAAAGCTTAAAGGGTGTACTCGAATTTAGCAGGCACTCATGAGAGAACTGATCTTTACATGAAAATGAAAGAATGTAGGGTAACTAGGAAAGAAAAATATTGCAGTGACTCTAATCTATAGTTAGAAATAGTGACTTATATAAGAGATGGTTTAACTGCAGGAAGGAATATTTTGTTATGATTTCCTCAGCTCCACCAACTTTCGTTCCAGATGCGAAAAGGATCCCATCCATTACATCTTTCCATGTCCATGAATTGGCCAGCCAAATATCAAGCAGTACGCAGAGGTAATGCAGGCATTGTTTTCTTCAAACAGAACCCAAGAGCAACTATGCAAGTAAAAAAATTCGATAAAAAACCAAATAAGAACAAAGAGGCGATGTGCTCATAATTAAACCTTTTATTTTATTTCAATGGCAACCTTCGAGAAAATTGCTGCCGATAGCCTTTAGTGCAGCCATGACAACAGGGTGAAGGCAATGTATGTGCATATTGAAATCTAAAAAGAGAATAAAAATGTGCTGCTGCTGTATCTGTGTTGTCTGCCTGCCTGTTGAAGTAGACGCGGCAAAGCTCAGTGCTGTGATTTTGTTAGCTCTTGCAAGTCTATAATGGCTTTATCGATTGCATAGATTATCATTTTCTTTATCTGTTCCAACATTGTTAAAACAAGATGAAGAAATAAAGTTAAAATAATGTAATCGATGCATAATATATTTGTATCAGGAAAGAAGTTACCTCTAGTTTATCCCTCTCTAGCTCTATGGTTCACTGGAAGTTGTTAAACTCTTCCAGTTAACCGGAGGCATCCCTTATATTTTCAGGTGAGACGAAGTCGGACAGCAACTTTGTGCAAGACTGCATGGTGGAAATAAAAGCAATTCAGATAGTGGTAAACAATAGAATAGAAAATACACAGTAATCCTTGTTAATTTGGTGTCAGGAAATTTTCTACTACTATGGTTGTCAGCCTTTCATCCTTCCTCTTAATCCTAAGATTGTATGCAGGACGCAAAATTTATAATACTTCAAATTTTTAGAGAATGAATTTCATTTGAAATTCAATTCTCAATACTTCAAATATTCCAAACATGAAATTTTATTGAAATCTCAAAATTGAATTCATTAAGAGAATTTCAAACATGTTTGAGAAAAGGCTTGAATATCCTCTTAACTGTAATTGGGAAAATGCAATTGAAAAATAGCATCCACCAAAAAAATTTGTATCATAATAGTGATTTGATCATGATGATACATGATTTCCCATAAGATTTTGCCCACAAGTAGTATCTCGGAAATTTTGAAGACCATAAAAACATTTTTGATGGAAAAAAAATGTAAATGAAAGATCCCGTTAAATTGAATTGAATGCATGAATTTAAAAAATAATGAGAATTCTTGATCTTTCTCAATTTGAAATGATGTATTTTCATTGATTTCTCCTAAATTTGATTTATCCAAAAGATTTCATTTCAATTGAAATTTAATTATTCACCAATGTATGAGTAATACGAGGATTACTGCTAAGCATCAAGGGTGAAGCACCCAACTCATAATTGGTGAATTTATAGGTTCAATTCTTACTGGATGCACGCAAATGGACACCCAATTTGCATCAAAGTGACGGTTAAACCTAATTAGATTAGGATTCAAAAGAATAAAGAGAGAATTTTCAAAAAGGTCTAAAATAAAATTCTAATCCTAATCATGCTTTATTAATGAATAATTTATTCTCTAATCATCAACCTCTCAAAAAAAATTTAAATAGATTTGAAGGAAACTTAGAATCCCTAAACTAAAAGGATAAACAACAAACACAAAAACAAAATTAAGGATAAAACTCAAAATTAAATAGGAAAATAATAAAATTGAATCAAATAGCATCTTCTATTACTTTTTGAAGGCCTCTTGATGTGAGCCGCAATAGCCAACTGGTCCTGTGTAGAACAACGCCCATAGAATCTCTTGATAAAATTTGAGCAAGATCCAACGATTGGATAAAAAATTATGCCACCAAGTTTTCAAGTGATCCCATTGTGCTTATCATCCGGTCTTATTGTAACATATTCATATCTCGATTACTCAAAACCCCTACATCTCCAAGTCCGTTAATTTGGAGTGAGGGGGCTACCCTAGTCATTGGTGGTAAGAGTGTCCGCCTGTTTCAACCATCAAAAAACATTAATTGATGAAGCTTTGGTTGAAATCCTTTCAACACTGAGACAAACAAACCATAAAAGGAGACACATTCAATATGCTTGAGTGGAGGAGAGGTTCCAAACTAAGATACTTTCTTTCAAGACAAACAAAAGAGAGAATTTGACTAGATAAGTATTGGATCATTTAAAAGTAGAGTTTAGAGCGGACAAGAAGAAAATTTGACTGAGAGATTTTCTTTCTATTGTTGTGTTGATGTTGATTAGATAGAGTTTTGTTTATCCTACCAAGAGCATCCTATTAAACTTGGTAGAAAACTATAAGGGTATGGTATTTAATATGCACACCATATTAAGAACACATTAATATACATAGAAATGTCATGTCTCATGACATGTCTACTCTTTATGAACTTCACAGCGTTACCTTTCATATTGAAAGTAAAAAAATCATTGAAGTTCGATTTTTGAGAGAGTAAATAAGAAAGAAGACACTTTTGAAAGCAACAGATATTTTTTTGTGGAATGAAACTGAAATAAGAGAATTAGTGCTTGCCATTTTGATAATGAAAAGTATGTTGGAAACAAAACAAAAGGAGGAAAGAAAGCATTCTTCATAGACAGAGCATTAGTTTTCCTAAATGTTTTGAAGACAAGCTAAAAGCCGACGCAACTCACTGGGACAAATTTTGAATCATAAGGTTTGATGAAAACACAAGTGCTCTTGGTTGTTGTTTAGAAGAGAAAAAACAACTAAAAGAAGTTTACTAACAATTTCAGAGACTATTTGTTTGTACTTTCAATTCCTTTTTTTTTAGTAAAATATTATTTCTGAAAAAAAGAATTAATGAAAGATAATTATTGTCTATACTAGAGCTAGATAACTATTATTGCCATTAGTTGTGAAAAGGCTATTATCGATTGGGGTGATGAGAAATTTCTGATCCTTTCATTGTTAGATAGAAATTATCATCCAAACTCCAGAATATTTTTTAGATGAGCCATGCAATACAGCATGAATTTTGCTTCATGAATCATGGCACCGAATTATTCGCCTTTGATTTGTTGGACCTACAAGGAGGTGGAGGCCACAATTCAATGGGATGATTACTTTGTGTCATCATTCATGCTGTGCTCATTTTACTTTTCCTTGTACAAAAGAAAAGACAAATTAGTTTAACATGAACAAATTACGAAATCTTTATGCATTTTAAGAATGGAAAAAAAGTCTCCGACTTACCTATAGATTCCTTACTTAGTGTGGCAGGCATCCTTGAGTATAAATACAGCCTCTCCAACTCTTTGTTCAAATGTCCAGGCTTCAACTCCTAGTGTAGGAAGCAAATCAAAGTAATTAACAACCAAAACGGCATATATTGGACTCAAAA